>CAMXCT020005779.1:1133823-1200410 GCA_947184155.2 Cladocopium goreaui
CAACCCACCCACATATTTAGGCCTTGAGGAACAAACATCAAGAATATCACCTGTAGGACAATCTGCATTGATGGACTCGGCACCCAAATGTACATGGGGCAGTTAAAAGTACCCGTAGCTAGCCATTTGGGAATCATTGGGTAGCCATAAATGAGATGGTCTACTACTCAAAATTGCCAAGCTGGATGAAAGAAAATACGTGGTTCACTTTGTCTTTACGTGCATCTTTATCCTTGCATATCTCAAGAAAAAATCTCAAGGTGTTCCAAATTCCCATCGAAAAACGGTGTCTTCTGGAAACTGGTGCTGTTAGGGGTTACAGTACCCAGTTTCAAGAAACAGCCTTGTGGACAACATCATCTTGGTCAAATGACTGTGCAATCTCTCAGTCCCATGATGGAGCGATACGCTTCGGGCGATTCTGCCGCTGGAACGGTGTAAGCACGGAAGCGGTAATCTTCTGGCGGATTGCAATTGAGATCTTTCTTGGTGATCCTGTAAGTGGTGATTTCCAAGCCTCAAATCACTGACACAATTTCTTCAGGAACATCTATGCAAACAACCATGGGGCTTCAATTAATAACCATCCAAAGATGGAGGTAAACTTCTGAACCTTCCCAGGTGTGTGGATCAAAGGTTGGGATATGTTGGGAGTTTACCTTGTGCTGGAAACTTGCATCATACTGCTAGTCAAAGTGGTGATCTATAGTGTGCCAAGCCAATCATTATGTCATTGGATCAAAAATGATCAACATGTAGCTGTTACGTATAAGTTATGAGTCCATTTTTGCAGAATCTGTCAAGATCTAAAAAGGCCATGGGGTTCTTTGGTGGTCGAGGCTCAAACTCTGTTCATTGATAGTATCGGGGGATGGAAAAACTTGAGCAAAAAATATGGTTTCGCCGGTTCGCCACTATCTTTTGCTGGCTGGAAGCCCCCAATGTTTGCTGCATGAAGCCAATCTGTCTTGCTACTTTGTAGATCTGTGTGTGTGTATGTATGTATGTGTGTATATATATATATATTATATATATGTCTCTATCCTTTTGGAATTGACACGGCAAGGCAGCGAAGATTGTCCATGCATTGCCCAAAAGTGCAGATGCAAATAGGGATGATGGTTTGCACATGGGAAAACACGGGAATATAACCAAGAATTGTGGAGATGTGACAACAAACAATGCTCAGCAGTTTCTTTCCATTTTGACATATTTCGACTATGTTCACAATGTTTGCCCAGCAGCTTTCAAGATCATCTCCCTCTTCGCCATGTTTCTCTAACTCGCGCTGCCATGGCTGACACCAGAGCTCAAAGAGCAGCTCGCTTTCCAACTGAAGATGTCGTGCCAAACGGATGGCCCAACGTAGCACGGGCTTGGCCAACTTGGCCGTGGGGCCTCTGAGGCATACAGTACTGAATTTTCCCTTGTGACCAGCTGCAGCTTCAATGACTGTCAGTGCTTTGTAGCCTTCTTCACCCACATAGCCCACCCGACTCACATAGAAGCGTTGGGCCTTTCCTCCAACGTGATTGTCCTTGCTCGGGGTAAGGGTCTTCCGGACGATCGAATCCACGGCCGGCGTGACCCGGCTTCCAGTACACCGCGAAATTGCTCTCAAGATGTGTTCGGGGACACCAATGATCACCGAGAGTCCACCTTTTTTTAATATTCGCTCTAGGGCCAGCTGAGACACAACTCCCTGGCAGATGAAGAGTTTGGGGCTTTCTGGCATTACATCTTTCGAGATCTTCTCCACCTTCAGATCCAAATAGATCTGTTCTTGATCTCGCAAGTTGTCCAAATCGGTCCGCACATTGTACTTGTCAAAGGTCAGGGGCATTTGAATCACTATCAGTGGACAGTTGTCAATGTCCGTCTCCATCTTCCGGTTCACCACATCGCTTGAAAAGACCACCCCATCATAGCACTTGGATTCTGAGATGTAACCACCTGAGACCCAGCCAAAGCAGATTCTGCTCATGATGCGGTTTGTATGGATTGTGAATCATGTTTGCTGGATTGGTGTAAGTGAAATTAACAGGAAACCATGGCTTTCCAGGGCCCTAGGGGATTCCTGCCAATTTTCCCTTCATCCAATTCTGAGATATATTAGAAATAGGTGAACTCATTGAGTATCTCATGGCATTCCATTGGTTGATTTTACATATCCAGGAATCGGCCCGGGACTTGAATCTTGACCCATAGCTGGATGGGCTGACTGCGCTTTGGTCCATCCAACTAGTCATCAGCGGATGGCTGGGGCCTGCCTGGGACCCTCTTCACCTTCACATACTTCAAGATATCCATCGAATCATCTGGCGTTGGTCGCTCCATTTGCTTCACCACCTGCTGAGCCAACTTACAAATCATGAAAACGTCCTGTTCCTCCAAGCCACCAACTTCCATGCAATAAGCCCGAACACTGGCCACGAAGCGACGAAATCCCGCGTCTGCCATCTCACGCCATTCATCTGCATGCGCCCCATGTTCCTCCTGTTTGCCCTCCAAAGCATCTCGAGGTTGGTACAAATGCTCCAAATATTCTTTGTCTCTATCCAATCCGAAATCCACGCGATTTTCGGTGTCCTCTTCATCTGAGGGACCATCATCGTCATTCTCCACACCATCATCCGGCACGTCTTCACCAGCATGTTCTACATCTCTGGTCTCTTGGGTCTCTTGCATGTTTCTCCCCATGTTGGAACGGTCAATCAAGTTGTCATCTACAAATTCTGTACACGCCTCGCACAAGCGAGACTTCTTCTCATTCGAGCGCCCAACCACCTCACTTTTTGAACCCGAAACAGAAATGACTAGGGCCCCAATGTCTTGCATCCTCGCAGGAAGCATCTTGCAGAATTGAGGCAGTAATTTGACATCTAGGAATTGTGACATGAGATCGAAAGACACGTGAAATCCAATGTTTCTAGTTTGAAGATGGTTTCTAGAGAATTATCCATGAAATGCTGGATGCAGCCTAGTAAAATCCATACACAACGAATTGTGTAAGAACCTCAGTCTTTGCTGCTGAATTGCCAAATTCGTGGGATCTTTTCAGGGTCTTGACAGGTTTTTGCCCTTCAGCCAAGGTGCAAAGCCCTCCACGTAATTGCTGCAGCAGTTGTTACAAAAGATTTGACCGCACAAACGACAATGATGTCGCCGACGGTACCAGCTGTTGAAAGACTCACCGCAGGCGAAACACTTGGTGCATTTCCTAAGGGCACCAGTAAGGCACTGGTCGAAGTGCCCAGGAAGTGGATGGAAACAAAAGGCCATGGTTTTTAATTAACACATTTTAACACCAGTTGTAATGGGTTCCTGCAAATTTTCCCTACCGATTCAAACATCTGGAGGGATCAACTAACAGTAACAAAACGAAAAACAGAGACCAATAGACTGGATTCAAATAAATCAAACAAATCGTGGATTTGCCAAAGAGCACCTGCAAAAGGTGAAAGGTGCATTTCATCATTCTTAAGTTTTGTTGAAACCGTTCATCTGAACCACAAGAAAAAAAGGCTGCAGTCTGCAGCGCTCAAAAACTGAATCAATAATGGAATGATATCCACGATAACCAAGAATACAGTACGTGTCGAATGGATACTTTACCAACTGCAAGCGTAACAAGCTGTGGGCATGTCACACTCCGAGTTCCAATCAAATTCCCAACAAAATGAGTTGCACACACTTGATCAGAACTGTCGTTGAGAATTGTGCTGCGAAATGCATGAGACGTGCAAAAAAACACCAACAACAACACAACACGATGAGATGAACCTCTATATATAGAATCACAGTAGACGCTGACAGTTTTTTAAACAACAGCGATAATATTTTTTTTTTTTCCCGCCAGCTGCGACTTAGATGCGCCCAGGGGCGGGACTATACATGTATATATATAATATAATGCAGGTACGTTTTCACAGGAACATTGCAGCGTCTTCGTTGGCCGCTGGCTGCAATGTTCCCCAGCGGCCCCCTGCAGCAAAAAGAAGTTTTACATCTGTTCAGATGGTACATACGCACACACACACACACCCTGCCGCAGCAGGGTAAGTGAAATGGAAATGAAAATGAGACGACAGTGAGCATGAAATGACACCTTACCTAACCGGAACACGAGACGGGGAACGCAAAAGAAGAAAGGAAAAAAGGAGAAACACCAACACACCTAGCCCAAAACGGGCGAACCCTGAAAGGGCAAGGGAAAAGAAAAGGCGAAAGGACGACGGGACAAAAACCGACCAGAGGCAGGGGAGGCGGACAGAAGCGCCTGACACAACCTACAAGGCGAGAGCCAAACCTACCTCGGCACGCAAAGGACCCCAACCTGACATAACACGGGAGCACGCATGAAATAGGGGACCCATGGGGAACTAGTTACAAAAAGATGCATCCACAGGTAAGTGCAAAATGTCGTGATAAGGCTCAAGGCCCTCGGTGGTCGGTTCAACCCTACACACGGCTGTCAGTAGTCCCCGCTGAATACAATGCACAATCTCACCAACGATCAAAAAAAAAGAGTTACCATACCTGGAACCTGGAAGCATGTCCTGATACCTTACCTGAAAATCCATGTTGAATGTGCAGTCAAAAGCTGAAATGTCTCTGGAGCAACGTTGAAAAAGGAAGGTTGGCGCAGCTGACATCTACAAACGCACAAAGATCCAGTGAAAAAGGTGAAGCCCGACACTGCGGCCAGCTGTTTAATAAATCGACAGGCGACAGGTGAGACCCGAAAAATGGCCAACTGTTTCACTTGACTTAAACGAATTACTGGATTAAAAACTGTAAATTCAGAGATCAAGTCGAAGGATCCAACATCCTACCTGGAAAGGTATTCCCCGAGGGGCTCACGGCATCTTGTCGAACCGACGTGAGTAACACACTTGATCAGAACTGTCGTTGCGAATTTTGCTGCGGAATGCATCAGACATGCAAAAAACACCAACAACAACATAACACGATGAGATGAACCTCTATATATAGAATCACAGTAGACGTTGACAGTGTAAAACAACAGCGATATTTTTTTTTTTTTTCCCGCCAGCTGCGACTTAGATGCGCCCAGGGGCGGGACTATACATGTATATATATATAATATAATGCAGGTACGTTTTCACAGGAACATTGCAGCGTCTTCGTTGGCCGCTGGCTGCAATGTTCCCCAGCGGCCCCCTGCAGCAAAAAGAAGTTTTACATCTATTCAGATGGTACGCACACACACAAAAGAAAGAATGTTGGACATGCGTAACTCTTAACGGTCTGAATGACAAGCTATGTGGCCCCCGAATTTGTCCATTGACTAGCAAGCCAGTACATAGCTGGTCATCATCTCCTTTGTTTTGTTCTTTGCCAAATATCCCCATGATATCACCATGGATCTCATGATACTTGGCGCAATATCTTCACTGAAAGGTTGGTCCCCATCGCATCCCCGCAATATGCCATCATCCATCGTCGTGATAACAACAATACTCGCACAAATTTATACATATTCATACTCTATATATACATATATATAATATCTATCTATCTATATATATATATATATATATTGTGTATATATCCTATCATATGCACATGAAATCACTATGCCATCTCTATCTTTTTTTCACAAATCCCCAGGTCATACTCCATATCCACATGATTTCCATCGTCATATCAGACATCAGGCTCCCAGCCATTTGGGTATGGATCAAACATGGCGCGCCAATGAATGAGATTTGATGTTTTTCATGTTTCATGTTTAAGTGTATGAAACCATCCGTTCTAGGTTGGTACAAGTATCAAACCATCCATCACTATGATGATGCTTTTAGTTTTTAAGTACCAAGTATTGAACCATATAACCGTCCAATTAATATGTGATTTTCCTAAAACATCCGACAATTTTGAACCATGGACCCATCTTTCAAGAAATCCATAAATACATCGCCACCAAGTCACTCATCGGGCATCCAGCGGCAATCGCCCCGAGACCAGGCATCGTCCAGCACCCTGCGCTCCTGTTCGCGACCAAAAGGCCAGAGCAAGGTCCTGAACCTGCGTGGTGGCAGTGGTGGATGTGATCAACCAAGGGGATTTTGATTTAAACATCAAAAACTGGGACTTAATCAATGAACAGTGGCTCTCTTGTATTGGTAAGGTTTGATGCACCAATATATAATATATGATGTATAATATATCATATATCGAATATAGTATATCATATATCATGTATCAAATAAAATATACAATATATCAAATATCATATATCCTATAAAAAAAAAATCTAATATATCATATATAAATTATAATATATCATATAATATATATATATATATACCATATATAAAATATAATATTATATATATATACAATATGTATATAATATATAAAATATCAAATATAAAATATAATCTAATTTATCTATATAATATCCGCCGGCCCCGGCCTTTGCCAAGGCAGGGGCGGCGGCGGCGCCTGGGACCACCGGAGGTGTGGAACTTGGCTCTTTCGTCGCTTCCCACGGCAACAATGGCATCCCAACTCCGCAGGCAAAGACACCAAAGCCACCCTCCAAACGCTCAAAATGCCTTTTTGGCACCCCCAACCCCGCAGGCCACATCAATAGCTTTTTCTTGCCGTTCAAGCCTGCCGTTTGCCAGGCCTCAAACACTCCAAAGGCTCCAAACTCTTTTTTGGCACCCCCAACCCCGCAGGCAAAGACGCCAAAGCCACCCTCCAAACGCTCCAAATGCCTTTTTGGGACCCCAACCCCGCAGGCAAAGACACCAAAGCCACCCTCCAAACGCTCCAAACGCTTTTTTGGCACTCCCAACCCCACAGGCAAAGACATCAAGGCCACATCAATATAGCTTTTTCTTGGCGATCAAGCCTGCCGTTTGCCAGGCCTCAAACCCTCCAAACCCTCCAAACCCTCCAAATGCCTTTTTGGCGCCCCCAACCCCGCAGGCAAAGGCACCAGGGCCCCATCAATAGCTTTTTCTTGGCGATCAAGCGTGCCGTTTGCCAGGCCTCAAACCCTCCAAACCTTCCAAACGCCTTTTTGGCACCCCGAACCCTGCAGGCAAAGACGCCAAAGCCACCCTCCAAACGCTCCAAACGTTCAAGCCTGCCGTTTGCCAGGCCTCAAACCCTCCAAACCCTCCAAACCCTCCAAATGCCTTTTTGGCACCCTCAACCCCGCAGGCCAAGACATCAAGGCCACATCAATTCCTTTTTGGCACCCCCAACCCTGCAGGCAAAGGCACCAGGGCCCCATCAATAGCTTTTTCTTGGCGTTCAAGCGTGCCGTTTGCCAGGCCTCAAACACTCCAAATGCTCCAAACTCTTTTTTGGCACCCCCATCCCCGCAGGCAAAGACACCAAAGCCACCCTCCAAACGCTCCCAATGCCTTTTTGGCACTGCCAACCCCGCAGGCAATGACATCAAGGCCACATCAATAACTTTGTCTTGGCGTTCAAGCCTGCCGTTTCCCAGGCCTCAAACCCTCCAAACCCTCCAAACTCCCCAAACCCTCCAAACCCTCCAAATGCCTTTTTGACACCCCCAACCCCGCAGGCAAAGGCACCAGGGCTCCATCAAGAGTTTTTTCTTAACAAACGACAGTTCAATCATGCAATCCCGCCCTCACCTGCCCTGTTTTGATGGCTGAATGCCCGCCTTCTCGTGCGTGGCCACTGATCCAGGGTGCCTGGGTGCTTCCATGTGCCAGCCCAGTACCTGGCACCAGTGAGATGTGTGAGGCACTGGCTGCACAATGCCAAGCCAGGCTCACCACCACCACCACTTAATTAAGGGTGGCACTTGTGCCAATGCGGTGGGGGGGAATTAAGTGGGACCAAATTTGGGGTTACTTTGAGCCAAAATGGTACCCCACATTTAAACAATCATCATCCCCCCCGGTCCACCCAAGGATGAAATCTCTGTCTTTTGTTAATTCGGCCATTCTGCCCTTCTCAACAAACGACAGTTCAATCATGCAATCCCGCCCTCACCTGCCCTGTTTTGATGGCTGAATGCCCGCCTTCTCGTGCGTGGCCACTGATCCAGGGTGCCTGGGTGCTTCCATGTGCCAGCCCAGTACCTGGCACCAGTGAGATGTGTGATGCACTGGCTGCACAATGCCAAGCCAGGCTCACCACCACCAATTCACACATCGAACAAGGCAGCTGACAGGATTGCACTGTTTCAGGCCTAAAATTGCAGGTGCTTCTGGCAAGCCGGTGTTTCACACTTGGCATACGTTTCACTACAAATGTTCGTCAACAAGAAATCTTTCGAATTTCTAAACTCAAAGCCACACGCAGCAGAAAACGCGTTCTTGACAAAATGAATTTTGTTGGAACCTCTGTTCCATACAAATCTAGGGAGGAAACTCCGTGTCAACTCTGCCGCCCATTGCTCTTTCACTTGAAATTCCTTTTGTCGGAAATCTTCTAGAATCGCCTTTGCCTCTTCCTTGGTCTCATGCAGCTCATTCAATGCAATCGACATGCGTGCTTCTAAAGTTTCAATCACCAGGGCCTCTATTTCTTGGTGGGCCACTTCAAGCGACCTTTTGTTCAACTTTTCATAAACATAGAAAATGATCTCCTCCAATGAAAGGGATTCGTTAGCAGTGTCTTCGCTGAGCCAGGTTTCAGAACTTTCTAAAGGAATGTCTCGCAAGTATTTCAATACCGTAGAACTTTCCCATCTGCAAAACAATTGGATTCGAAAAAGCTCAATGCCATGACGTGCCATGTGTTGTGCACCCGTCGGCCTCAACGCATGGCCGGTGAGGGCGCTTGCCTCTTCTTCTGTCCATCCAAGATGCAAAGCCACCTTGCGAAAGGTGGCTACCATGGCCGCTTTTGTTGGAGCCTTGGATGTGTCAGTGATCAAGAACGGATCTTCTGGCTTGTCTGCTCCTTGCGCAGCCCCAGCGTCTAAAATCCTTCTGGCTGCTGCAGTCGGGCAAAGTTTGCGTGAAGTAGAGCAGAGACAACCTTGACGCCTTGTGACCCCGGCCCCTCTAGGATCAGTTTTGCTGGCCGGCAGTTGTAAAGCTACCGTCCCACAGCCGGGCCCCTCTTCCAGGACCACCTGTGATCGCAAACGAAGAGCTGCTTCTATTTCTCGGCATGCAAACAAGGAGAAAAGGATGACCGTGTCCACCGGTCGCAAGGGGCCACCTGGAACTGGCTCAATCTCCGGGACGTCCTCAAACTTTCTCAAGTCAAAACTGGGGCACACCTTATCTGGGCCCTTTCCTCTTTCACAGGATCTGACCGCGTCCCGTGTGGCCAGCTGAAGCTGGTCGTTCCAGGGGTGGCCAGCCTGTACGTGCTCACGCTTCATGGCTGCAAAATACTGGGCGCTGCTGCGGTAGCCCGCAGCCTTCAGCAATGCCCCAGCATAGTCAATAGATGATTTTGTCAATGGGTAAGCATCCATGCCAGCATTTTGCGCCCGTTGAAGCCACCATTGAGATCTGGATTTGTACGCGGGCGCATTGGAGTTGGCAAACTTGCCCTCGTCAAATTCTTGTAAAGCTGTTCTGACTGCTTCAGCATCCTGTTCCAACCGGCCAACTTTGGTTTGCGATCCCCTACTGTAAGGGTGTACAGTTGGTTCTGTGGGCCGCAGCTTAGCCGGGACCGGAGGCCGCTCCATCATGGCTGCCCCAGGTGGCACTTGGAGCGACTGTGCTTGCTCTGCAAACTGTCTGGCCAGGGCTGAAGCTGAGAAAACTCTTGCCTCCCCATCCTCCATTTTGGAGCCCTCACTATCTGACGGTGTCTGCTGTCCTTCTTGGTCAGCAGGTTGTTCAGCCATAAAATTCCCAGCATACCTGCTGCCAAGTGGACAGATATGTTGGAGAGCACAAGACGAATGGATGGGGCCTGCATCGCAGTGAGGACAAAGTATGGACGATTGCTCTTTTCTCACAGTGTTGCCACATTCAGTGCAAGCATACTGCATTGGGAGAATGCCAGTGTCTACAAGTTGTTGTGTCGCCGACACTCCCGAATTTTCACTAGGAACCACCGGTTGGGCGTGCAGCCCTGCCATGGCTTTGAAATCTGATCGGTCTGGTTCATCTCTTAAACGCTTCATTTTGGGCCTGAAAAAGAAACCTCAAACCTGGAGTTTTTTTTTGCTGCAGGATGCCGACAACGCGATGTAAGGAAACAGAATGGAGAGAAAACCAAACACATCAAGGCACAAGCAACTGTCAAGTCAGAACACTAACAAGCAGAAAGCTCCTAAGTAAAGGCCATGTTCACTCGCGAAGGGACATGAAAACACCCAAGATGGTTGACAGCATGCAGAAATGTCATGTTCAAGAGTCCGAGTCCAGTGAATGTCCAACTTGTCGCTTCAGACGCTGTCATGCTCCCCCTTTTTTTTTGTGTGTGTGTGTGTTCGTGTGTGATCACCCGTGGTGTGTGTGTGTGCGCGTGTGTGTGACACGGCGGCTGTGCAGGGGACACCCTCACCACAGCCCGCCCCTTCACCCTGAATCAATCAGGCCTGGCGCACTTGTTGTGGTTGGGATCGTCGCGATCCTGCCTGAGAGCCGGAGCGCAACCCTACTGGTTCAAAGAAACCCTGGCTTGTGCTTGACTTGATGCAAACGCTAACTCAGCACAAAGGATATCCATGCACCCTGTTCACTCAAAACGCCAAAGGTTTGGTGGATCCACCACCTGTGGGACACTCCGCAACTCTGGTGGGCACTCTCCCCTTGAGAGTTGGTCAGCCCATACGTTATCTTCGCTCCAGACATGCAGTGCCTCTAAAGAAGTGAAATTCAAAGCAAGGTGTAAAGCTATCTCACGCACTACTCTGTTTAACAGGGGTGCGTTGGCTGATCTTTTGATGAGTGATGCCAAAACACCTTGTGCGTCACCTCGCACCCTGACAAACCCTTGCATTGCCGCAGTCATCCAACACTGGAGGCTTCTCAGCATCATGTAACCCTCCCACAGGGCTTGCGAACCTGCATCTCCTATTTTTGCTCCAGTGAGCTCTTCATCTCGCCTTGTCCATTTCAAGGAAATTGTGGAAATTGGCGTGCCATCTGTGTCTATTTTGATTGCTCCTCCTCCCCAAGGGGAGGCATCCACCAGAACGTCGAGGGAGCATGTGTGTCGCCAATGCGCCCTGACTTCCCAAGTAAGTCCATGCATAAATCCAGCGAAAAATTTGCTGATCCACGTCAGAGCAGGTTCAACTTGTCGGAAATAAACAAAATTTGTTTGTGCCGCTGAAGAGTCCGCCTTTGCCAGGGCAGCGTGCAGCATTCTCACAAAGGGCTTCAATTGCAGGACAAAACCAGCTGCCCAGTTTAGTTTGCCAGCGAGCTGTTGCAATTTTTTCCGTGAGACCAGGGGCTTCGTGAAAAGGGAATCAACCAAGACTTTCCAGTCGTTGATTTTGTCTGCAGGGACTTGCACCACCACCTTATCGCCTTCATTGTTGATGGTGATGTTGGCACCAATCCACTCCGCACTGTGTCCGATGCCCCCCTTGCTCCAAGCAATTCTCAGCCCTACCACTGACCACCAAGCTAATGTGGTGTTGATCATATTGTGTATTTCTTCTTCAGTTCCTTTCACCACGATGATAGGGTCGTCAACAAAAGTTTGTAGCCGGTAGCAGCGGTCAGAAAAGAGCGCCTGGGTTGACCTTGATAGCAAGGCTGCCATTCTTCCCCATACAAGGGGACCAGTTTTCACTCCAAATAAAACAGTGTTGTAAACAAAGAAGCCACCCTTTGCCTGACCCGCCAAAAATCGCTTTTCTGAATCCCTGACTTGTAAATGTTTGAAAGCATCCGAAAAGTCCAGTGTGACCAACAGTACATGTTCATGCTGTTCCTTGCACTCCAGCAAATCAAGGATGTCTGAAACAACATCTCGCAGTCGTAGTAAAATCAAACGCTCAGGGCAAGCGACTTGCTCGTTCACCAAGCTGCGGCGGAGATCATGCACTAGGCGGACTTTCTTCTTTGCTCCAGGCTTCTGCTTCACGACGACCCCAATGGCCGATGGGATCAAACGGCCGTATTTGGCTTCCAAGCTCGCCAGATTTGGCGACCACTCCACAAAGCCCTTTTCTAGTTCAATGTCAAACAAAGCTTCTGCCTCCTCCCTATTTTCATCATAGGACTTGTAATTTGCCCAGGCGCCTTCCAAGGCAAGGTCTTCATAGGGAGCGGCATGCTCTACATCATCATCGGCCAACAGTGGGAAAATATTGGATGGACGTATTGGTTCGACAATTCCAAGTGGTGTGCCCAACCTATGCCAGGTCGCGGTTTCCGTGTCAGGGTCTGACGTCAGCGTCACCAATCTTTCCAACGCTCCTCCCCAAAGGCCGGGCGCCTTAGAGCCGAACCCAAACTTGCGGTGTAGAGCAGCTTGTAGCAATGTTAACCCAGCTTCCAGGTCCGGTGTCTCATCGCTGCCAACATACTGCCGCAAATCAAACAGATCAGAGCATCTCTGGAGTGTTGCCTCAATAGTGGAGCGTACTTCTCGCCCCACCGGCGGCCACTGTGGCAATCTCTTCAGCGCTTTTGCAGGGTTTCTGAGGCCACCTATAGCTTCATCGTTCTGTTGTTCGATCCTCACCCTTTTCGAAAACAAAGCATTGGTGTCCCCGTCCAGTGTCCACTGCAGTTGCCATGGCTCACCCCTCTGCGGGTGGTCCTCCAAAAATTTCTTGTAACAAGCCGCTAGGTGTTCGCAAAGCCCTTGAGGGTATTCAGAAGCGGCAGGAGCCTCAAATGGTGAGTGATGGTGCAGTGGGGCCCCGGGGCATTTTCTCTCCAGGGTTTGCAGAAACGATGCGTTCGTCAGCCAGCCTGTCGGCCGGACACGTTCTCCATTGAAACAGCATTGGTCGCCAAACAGCAATAAAACGTGCTTCAAGGATGCCAGCTGCTTCACCGGCTTGTATTCCCAAAGCAATGATCCCGCCGGGCTTTCCAAAGAAAACGCGCCGCCCGCCTTCCATTGAAGCAGTGCAAGCTGCGCTGCCCGTGACGCCACCAAGTTTGCTTCGCGTACTGAACGCGTTTTGGGCTCTAGCCCTCCAGGTTGTTTGCGGCTTCTCAGTTTTCTGCATTTTGTGTACCTGTCTTTGCGGCGCACCTTGGTGAAAGTGCGGTATGGGGGCGCAAGATGGATCCACCGCACCTTTCGTGATTTGATCTTCTTCTTGAGATCCTTGAAAGCAGTGGCTTGTGTCAAATCTAAAATTGCCTCCACGCTTCCACCAACGGCTCGCTTCACTGCTAACATCAATTCAGCTTTGCCCGCACGGAGTTCCATGAAGGCATCGTCAGCTCCAGTGCATTTCCTGCTGGCCAGCAATTGTTCAGGACAGCCATTGGGTGCTTGAGGTGACTTGCTCAAAACGAATTCTGCCTGTTTGGCAGCCAGCTTCTTTCTCAGATGTTCCAACTTCTCTGAAGACAGGCTCACCTGAGATCGAACTGGCTGCCCAGGTTCCTTTTGTCACAACTGACGAGTGCGGCCGCGGCCCTTGCCTCGGCCCCGTCCTTTGGGTTTCTCACTGTTCTTGTCTGGGGGCTTCCAACCAGGCACCTGAGGACAATCGATCGTCCTGTGCGGCCCACGGCAAAACTCGCAGCAGTGCGCCATTTCACGCTTGCATTTCTCATTGTCACAACCATCTGGATTCCAAGCCCAATCGAAGCAAATGTTCACCCCGCTGCGGGACTTGAAGTAGCGGCCATCCTTTCTCTGAGGGTCGAACGGCCTTTTCCTCGATGTTTGCCCACCATCTCTGGCTGATGTTGAGCCTGCCCCTGGTCCAAAGCCCGGTCCAGTGGGTGGAGACGGGAAGGCTGGCATGCTGCGTGGACCGTTCATCTGGTAGAGCATGGCTGGCTTGGTGAATTCTCTATCCCAAAACTCAGAGCTGCAGGCGGAGGCTTTGATGACTGAGTTCCATGGCTGTTTGGGATTGTAAGCTGACATTTGGGGATGCGAGGCCCTAAAGGCTTCTTGTCGTCGTCTCTCCTGACCCCAAAATTCGGATCTGCACCTGATATCGGCTTGTGCTGCAAGATGCCATACACCTGGGTGTTGTTGGATTCTCTGTTTAAATTCAGCAGCATACCTATCGAGAACTGCACTAGTGGCCATCTCCAACATGATGGCCGCGGTGCGAAAGATCCTCCAAGCTTCCAACCAAGCATCATAACTAGAAGCTCCTGGAACTTCTACTGTCTTCCATGCTCCGTCTCTCCAGGTTTGGTTGACAAATTTCATCTGTCGTGCGAGTCTGTCACCGTAGGGGCCCCAGACGCCCATGTCAACAAACGGTGGGAGGTCCATTGAAAGCTTCCAGTCTAAACAAGTAAGCTGTGAGTCTGTCACTTCTTCGGATTCCAGTGGTACATCACCTTCTACAAGAACATACTTCTGACGCAGTTGCTGCAAAGTGCCGTGAGGAAGCTGCTCTACTTCAGCGTCAGAACCTTGATCTATCACCTGTGACAGTTTTATCTTCACCTTGTTTTGAGATGGGCTGGCAGCACCGTGCGCCGGCCTGCTCGAGTTCGCTGTATCAGCCACCCCTCCAGTGAGACCGGTAAATGCTATGCCAAACTTCGCCTTCACGGCGTTAATCAGCAATGTCAACTGGGCCTTTTCAATCTCAGTCAGCGCCACACCACCTCTAACAGCGTTATTCATGGCTAACCTCAATGTCTCCATGGGCATGACTGCAATCACTTGTAAAGAAGAAAGGTTTGCATCACCTAACTGCCTTGCCCAAGATCGCACAACGCCCTGACTGAGTCCAGCCCATTGACACGCATCATCCAGACTCACCCAACTATCTAAAACATGGCTGCTCGGAATCAACCCTGACATACCCCCACCTATTAAGTGGGACCAAATTTGGGGTTACTTTGAGCCAAAATGGTACCCCACATTTAAACAATCATCATCCCCCCCGGTCCACCCAAGGATGAAATCTCTGTCTTTTGTTAATTCGGCCATTCTGCCCTTCTCGGCAACCCCCCGCAAACAAAGACACCAAAGACGCGGCCTCAAACCCTCCAAACACTCCAAACCCTCCAAATGCCTTTTTGGCACCCCCAACCCTGCAGGCAAAGGCACCAGGGCCCTATGAATAGCTTTTTCTTGGCGTTCAAGCGTGCCGTTTGCCAGGCCTCAAACCCTCCAAACCCTCCAAACGCCTTTTTGGCACCCCGAACCCCGCAGGCAAAGACACCAAAGCCACCCTCCAAACGCTCCAAACGCTTTTTTGGCACTCCCAACCCCACAGGCAAAGACATCAAGGCCACATCAATATAGCTTTTTCTTGGCGATCAAGCCTGCCGTTTGCCAGGCCTCAAACCCTCCAAACCCTCCAAATGCCTTTTTTGCACCCCAACCCTGCAGGCAAAGGCACCAGGGCCCCATCAATAGCTTTTTCTTGGCGTTCAAGCGTGCCATTTGCCAGGCCTCAAACACTCCAAACGCTCCAAACTCTTTTTTGGCACCCCCAACCCCGCAGGCAAAGACACCAAAGCCACCCTCCAAACGCTCTAAATGCCTTTTTGGCACCCCCAACCCCGCAGGCCACATCAATAGCTTTTTCTTGGCGTTCAAGCCTGCCGCTTGCCAAGCCTCAAACCCTCCAAACCCTCCAAACCCTCCAAACGCCTTTTTGGCACCCCCAACCCCGCAGGCAAAGACACCAAAGCCACCCTCCAAACGCTCCAAACGCCTTTTTGGCACCCCCACCAGGGCCCCATCAATAGCTTTTTCTTGGCGTTCAAGCCTGCCGTTTGCCAAGCCTCAAACCCTCCAAAGCTTCCAAACGCCTTTTTGGCACCCCGAACCCTGCAGGCAAAGACACCAGGGCCCTATCAATAGCTTTTTCTTGGCGTTCAAGCGTGCCGTTTGCCAGGCTTCAAACACCCCAAACCCTCCAAACGCCTTTTTGGCGCCCCGAACCACGCAGGCAAAGACACCGAAGCCACCCTCCAAACGCTCCAAATGCCTTTTTGGCACCCCCAACCCCGCAGGCCACATCAATAGCTTTTTCTTGGCGTTCAAGCCTGCCGCTTGCCAAGCCTCAAACCCTCCAAAACTCCAAATGCCTTTTTGGCACCCCCAACTTCGCAGGCCAAGACACCAAGGCCACATCAATAGCTTTTTCTTGGCGTTCAAGCCTGCTGTTTGCCAGGCCTCAAACCCTCCAAAACTTCCAAACGCCTTTTTGGCACCCCGAACCCCGCAGGCAAAGACACGGAAGCCACCTTCCAAACGCTCCAAACGCCTTTTTGGAACTCCCAACCCGGCAGGCCAAGACATCAAGGCCACATCAGTAGCTTTTTCTTGGCGTTCAAGCCTGCCGTTTGCCAGGCCTCAAACCCTCCAAACCCTCCAAACCCTCCAAACCCTCCAAACCCTCCAAATGCCTTTTTGGCGCCCCCAACCCCGCAGGCAAAGGCACCAGGGCCCCATCAATAGCTTTTTCTTGGCGATCAAGCGTGCCGTTTGCCAGGCCTCAAACCCTCCAAACCCTCCAAACCCTCCAAATGCCTTTTTGGCACCCCCAACCCCGCAGGCCAAGACACCAAGACCACAGCAATACTTTTTTCTTGGCGTTCAAGCCTGCCGAACCCTCCAAACCTTCCAAACGCCTTTTTGGCACCCCGAACCCTGCAGGCAAAGACACCAAAGCCACCCTCCAAACGCTCCAAACGCCTTTTTGGAACTCCCGCAGACAAAGACATCGAGGCCACATCAGTAGCTTTTTCTTGGCGTTCAAGCCTGCCGTTTGCCAGGCCTCAAACCCTCCAAACCCTCCAAACCCTCCAAATGCCTTTTTGGCACCCCCAACCCCGCAGGCAAAGACATCAAGGCCACATCAATTCCTTTTTGGCACCCCCAACCCTGCAGGCAAAGGCACCAGGGCCCCACCAATAGCTTTTTCTTGGCGTTCAAGCGTGCCGTTTGCCAGGCCTCAAACACTCCAAACGCTCCAAACTCTTTTTTGGCACCCCCAACCCCGCAGGCAAAAGACACCAAATGCCTTTTTGGGACCCTCCTTTTGGGCCCTGCCTGTCGGCCATCTTTGCAGCAGCCGACCGCCCAGCACGCAATGGCAGGCCAAATGCTTTCGGGATCATAATGTATACCTTTCTTGTAGTAGCTGTTCATACATAATCTAAAAATCACCGGTCAATGGGTCCTTTTCTAGATGTCGATCTGTCTACCTGAATCTATAACATATTATTACTCAGAAAGAAAATTTACCGGATGGTGTTTTCTTTCGTTTCCTCCTTCGCTACAGCTGCGCCATTTCCGGATTAAACTGGCTGTGGTCACCGCCCCCCCCCCACCCTAAAAAAAGGGGGTCGGCGGCACTTGGGCGCTAGCCCATTCTATAGATATAATATAATATATACAACATATAATATATATATATAATATATATATATAATGTATGATACATGATATATGATGTATAATTTACATCATATATAATATTTAATATACAAAATATAATATATAATATATGTTTTTTATTATATATATATATATATTATACCATCAAATACTGTTAAATACCATTAAATACCATTATAGATACCATTAAATATCATCAATACCCATCTTCACCAATGGTGTCAGTGGCCCCAATTTTTCCCCAGCCTGCTGGGTGGCGCGCTGCTCACCACAGCCTCCTGCGACCGTGAGAACAACCTCCCCACATCGTCGAGCTGAACGTAGCCCGGAGTCCGCTTCAATGCCCGCAGCAAATCGCCACGTCCATCCATCACACCAGCGTTAATGGCATCCGAAATGGCCCCGTTACAAATCCCTATTTCCCCTATGGGGAAGAAAGATCTTAAGAAAAGTAGTGACTTTAGTGACTTGTGAGAGGGTGAAAGCATGTGACAACCAACCTTTTCTGAAGCATGTTGTTTGAAGATTGTCCTGTTAATTGTAATGAAGCCAAGGTTTGCGAGTCGGAGGAACAGGACAACTAGGTCAAGGGTTGAGTGTGGACTCTAACTAGGCCTTTAACATACATAGCTTAGGGGCTCATGGATGTCCTACGAATTTCCCATCATTTCTGTTCGAGTCTTGCCAAGATGAGCCTGAATCAAGCTGAGAAACGAGCGGGAAAATGGGAAAGCACTAGGGAATATCGCCAAAATAGGCCAATGTGATATCCTCTTCGTGGTTCAAGCGAACATCCCAAAATATTGGAAAGGTGAGTCAGCAATATTTCAAGCCAAGCAAATGTACCATACTTAACAAACATGGAACTCAACACTGAACTTCTGGAATATGATTTTCTTGTTCAAAAATATTATCCTTTTCCCATGATTGTTTCCAATCCACTCAACATCAAACCACAATCGCACCCACCCAGCCTGGCTGGACGTCTTCCCCCACTTCAGGCGCTCGTTCTCCCCAGCAAGCACGGTCTTCCGATCCTCGCAGGGTCGAGAGGCCTTGCTAGCAATTTTGCCAGCCGATGCCAGAGCAGCCCGGCTGCTGGATTTTCCCTCTTTGTCACCAGCCATTTCGCCACACTCCTTTAGTGAGCTATTCTGTGTATCATCGGTGGAAGTTGTATTCATGTTTTTCCTGACAGCTCTTCCACGTTGAATGGCTTGAATCTTGGATGCAGCTTGTTCTCGAGCAACAGAATCATCTTCCTCGTCTGCAGCTGCAGCGTCTATCTCGTCCCGATCATCTGCAAGTGCTGGCTCTGCCCCATCCTCGTTCAATGCGTCATCATTTGTATCACCAAAGGACTTTGCGTTCATGTTTTTCCTGACAGCTCTTCCTCGTTGAATGGCTTGAATCTTGGATGCAGCTTGTTCTCGAGCAGCAGAATCATCTTCCTCGTCTGCAGCTGCAGCGTCTATCTCGTCCCGATCATCTGCAAGTGCTGGCTCTGCCCCATCCTCGTTCAATGCGTCATCATTTGTATCACCAAAGGACTTTGCGTTAATGTTTTTCCTGACAGCCCTTCCTCGTTGAATGGCTTGAATCTTGGATGCAGCTTGTTCTCGAGCAACAGAATCATCTTCCTCGTCTGCAGCTGCAGCGTCTATCTCGTCCCGATCATCTGCAAGTGCTGGCTCTGCCCCATCCTCGTTCAATGCGTCATCATTTGTATCACCAAAGGACTTTGCGTTCATGTTTTTCCTGACAGCTCTTCCTCGTTGAATGGCTTGAATCTTGGATGCAGC
The DNA here is from genome assembly GCA_947184155.2 of Cladocopium goreaui. Classification (NCBI taxonomy): domain Eukaryota; class Dinophyceae; order Suessiales; family Symbiodiniaceae; genus Cladocopium; species Cladocopium goreaui. The sequence continues at coordinate 1,153,089 of CAMXCT020005779.1, forward strand.
TTGTTCTCGAGCAGCAGAATCATCTTCCTCGTCTGCAGCTGCAGCGTCTATCTCGTCCCGATCATCTGCAAGTGCTGGCTCTGCCCCATCCTCGTTCAATGCGTCATCATTTGTATCACCAAAGGACTTTGCGTTCATGTTTTTCCTGACAGCTCTTCCTCGTTGAATGGCTTGAATCTTGGATGCAGCTTGTTCTCGAGCAGCAGAATCATCTTCCTCGTCTGCAGCTGCAGCGTCTATCTCGTCCCGATCATCTGCAAATGATTGTTCTGCACTCTCTGCAGTCACAGGTTGAAGCTGCTGTTCATCATCATTTTTGTGTGTTTGGTCGCCGCCAATGCCATCATAATCGTTAAGCATGGGATGAAGACTTGCTGTTGACCTTTTCTCTGAGAAGTTTACTCAATGTTGTCTGCCCCTACAGATCCTTACAGGATACACAAACATCCAACATATCTTGGCTTCTGAATGTTCTTTGGTTTCCTTGGACACACTCTGATGTTGAGATTTGTCGCATCTTGTAAGGTGTTTTTCATTTACTGAGAATTTCGATTGTGCAGGGTGAGTTTTGGTGGGGTGAAAAACTGTCTTGCATTCTCCCCGATGATTTTTGAGCCTGCTGGGAGCAGTAGGAGCCTGTCAAGTCAATGACACAGCTCCTAATCACATGGGGATGGGTTGTATGGATCTGCGGTGTACACCGCGGAGTAGGTGCTATTGTATTCAAAAAGACTCATATGTCACAATCTTTAGGTTTGTGGAGTTCAATCTCAGCGTTCAATCTCAACCTACATCACTTTCGAACAGACCTGGTTGCTGGCGTCAACCCGTCCTAAGTGTATTTCTCACTCAGGGACGTCAAACCAAAGAATCGCAAGCACGGACGCAAACAGCAGTTTTTGTCTACATGGATCCTTCGTCGCTCCGCGACTGCCGTGCCGCCTCAAGTCCAAAACGTCTGCAGAGTCTTTGTAAAAGAATTTACAGATATTTACAGTAAAATAGGGTATCAATAATTGTCAATTCCCCATGGTTGATGACTGCATCCCCACAAGTATGTGTGTATACCGGGTATACCGCCTAGTATTGCTGGTTGTATATCCAAACATCACCACTTTGGACACCAATCTATGGTGGGTATCGGTCAAAGTTCTAAGAGCCCACAAGTCAAGCCACAGATGATGGCCATTTGGTGTATGAACACAACCTTCAAGCAGTGCAATTTTGACGTAAAGAAAGAACATAAAAGAACTACAAAGAAATATTTCTTTGCAGTAATAGCACTGAAGATTTGGCTGAGTAGTTCAAGCCCATTGAAAAAGTCTTCGACTTCTAAGTGGAAATGAAACCAACAACTCACGTGCCCACTGTCTGAATCTGATCGGTTTTGTGACGAGCGTCCGTTGTGTTTTCTTCCATTCCAAACAGCACTACCAAAAGTATGCAGCCCAGTGCAAAGACAGCATCAATGTCAGGTTTCACCTTGTAGGCAGAAAACGCTTTGCAGAAGTCTCACAGACATTCACCCTTGTCGCGAGCAATACAACAACGAGAGTCTCGCATCTTGAAGTTTCCAAACGGCACAATGCACTCTCTGCAAACCAAGGAACTGTGATGGTCCTTAGTTCTTTTTCCAGATCAGACAATTTTAAAAAAAACTCTGTTCATCAGTCCATCGCCAGCATTGAAAATGTGGCACCACCGACCCAGTTTGCACCCAATTTTTGGCAAAGGCTCAACTCATCAGCACTTTGACCTCGAGATCAACCCACATCGGTGCAGCCACACCATCTCTTGGAGGATCCCAGTTGGCTGCCACCCAGTGATAGGACAAGTTGATTATATCGTGGCCACACAATATGAGTCAACTCCCAAGCAAACCCCCAAAAAACATTTGTTCATTGCCATTTTGGTCCGGTCCCGAAAATGGTTGGTCCAAAAAACAAGGCGATACCCCAATTTATGGCCGTTTGAAAAGGGAAAATGAGGTTTCAAAACTGATGTTTCAAAGTTTATTGGATCTCCATGGTTTTGAAACAATTATCCAAATCAGTGAGTCAAATCCATCATTTTTTTCCACAAACCCCTTAGATCATGATGACTTTCGGTTTTCCCATATGATGGTTTCAATATGTTTCAATCCAAGTGACGCGCCGAAGCCATGAGTCTTCCAGAGCCCAAGAGTCCCAGTTCCACCGTTGTTCCACCAGCAGAAAGGGCCACGGACTGGACGAGGAAGTCGATTTTTGTTGGGGAAACAGTGGAAATTGAGGTGAAAAAATCAAATGGATTCAAATGGTGGATATGAATGGGTATGATACGATTGAAAGAAATGGAATGACAGTTTGATTGAAATCTTCAAGGTTTTGGCGGCTCTTGGCTTTGCGTTGGAGGGGAAGAACCCTTGTTCACATCCGACGGAACAATCAGCAAAAGAAAAAATGGTTTGCCCATTTGCCTGCATTTTTTCGGTCATCTCAGGAAATGAAACATAATGAAACCAAATCGAGATTTTAAACACATGTATGTATATAGATATGTATATATATATATATATATGTATAGATCATAATTTGTGCATGCATGCATGCATGCATGCATGGATGTATGTATGTATGTATGTATGTGTGTATGTGTGTATGTATGTATGTATGTATGTATGTATGTATGTATGTATGTATGTGTGTGTCTGTATGTATGTATGTATGTATGTATGTATGTATGTATGTATGTATGTATGTATGTATGTATGTATGTATGTATGTATGTGTGTATGTGTGTATGTGTGTGTGTCTGTATGTATGTATGTATGTATGTATGTATGTATGTATGTATGTATGTATGTATGTATGTATGTATGTATGTATGTATGTATGTATGTATGTATGTATGTATGTATGTGTGTGTGTGTGTATGTATGTGTGTGTCTGTATGTGTGTGTCTGTCTGTCTGTCTGTCTGTCTGTATGTATGTCTGTCTGTCTGTCTGTCTGTCTGTCTGTCTGTATGTATGTATGTATGTATGTATGTATGTATGTATACAATTTGATATAATTTGATATAATTTGATGTAATTTGATATACCTACTGTAGTTTTGCTGCAATAACTTTTCCCGCCTGTTCAGCACCATCCCGCTTTAGGGCAAATCGCCGCCGCAAGCACGAGCCTCCTGACGGCCCAACAAAAACTAAAATTTGATGGCCTGGAACCGAAGAGTATGGAATCCAGTTTATCTTAGAATAGGGTTGCCCAAAATCCACTGGTCAATCATCGTGTTCGGAGGTTGCAATGACGTTGTGATGATATAGATACTATATGCAAACATTATGAAAGTACCAGATAGTCCGGCACGCGCCGGGGCGGAAGTTTCGAAAATAGGAGATGACTATAAGAAATCAATGGTGTTTGGGAACGTTTTTGAGATGCTGAAACCATGAGCGGTGGAAGCTGTGAGGTGCATGGACGAATGACGAGTTGGTGGTTGAGATGCCAGTGACATGGTATGAAGGAATCCATGCACAACTGACCGGGTGAACCAATGAATGAACCAATGAACCAGTGAATCCATGAATCAATGACCAATGGATGAAGGGATGGATGGATGGGCGAGCTACTTGTCTTTGTTGAGCTTTACTTCTTCACTGGGCGACCTCTTCGCTGAGGCGCCTCTTCTCTCAGCTGCTTCTTCTCTGAGCAGCTACTTATCTTGGCTACTTCTGCTCTGTGCAACCCAAGTTTTCTCTTTGCACAGCTGTTACAGTGCGTTTAGCAGCCTCCAGCGTGTAGCACTATGGTCAAGAACTACCTTTCACCCAGCTGTATCAATGCGTTTAGCAACCTCCAGCTGCAATCCCGCTTGCCAGGAGCATTGCAGCATCACTCATGCTTTGCTGCACGCAGCCGTGCCATTGCGTTTTGTCACAGCCGGTTGCAAACCCGCACAGCAGGAGCGTCACACCAAATCGACCAACGTTCGCGCAGCGCTGACAATGGGGATGATAATCGAGCTCGCGCTACAGTCTCATACACATTTCGCCGACCTCATCTTCCAAAAGTGCCCCGAGACCGCCAGGTTTTTTTACTCTCACTACAGTCCTGTGCGCTTTTTGTCGACAACTTTTTCAGATACAGAGACCCTACTTCGGCGACCCGAGGATCCACATTACCAAAAAAAAACAGGGTTTCGTGCCCAAGAGTGGTTTCACCCGTGAATTCACACGCTTCCAAACTGTTACGCTTCCCAACTACTTGATGAAGGGTGGTTGACATGTGGTTGACATGATTGTGTGTTTGCCAACCATCACCATCGGCCGTATCTCGGAAGCTTTCTAACTAAACTTCCTTTGGTTATGTATTCGTCCCTATGATCATTCTGATCTTCATACTCTTCACCGACACATCGTCGATGTCATCGGTCGCTATCTCCTTCCAGAGTGGTGCACTCCATCGAGCCCAGACGCTCTCCTGGCCGAACCCCTTTCATCACATAGGCAGGTCCGCTGGCTCCCTTAGCCATAAAGATATATATATATATATGTATATATATATATAGATATTTAAAGTATATAGTATGTATTCCCATTAATTCAAAAGAGCGCAGTATACAGTCTACATATATGATCATACTCATATATGCACATACATCCTACATCCTACATAAAACATCATAGATGGTATGAAAAATATGAAAATATGTGAGTGGAGATGCACAAAACACGTCGTCTCCTGACTTCACCTCACCTTTCCAGATGTCCATTTCAGAGGTGGACAGCAACACCTTGGAAGCTGCACCTGGCTCCTTTCCAGGCTCCTGGCGACCAGAGCTGCTCCAAATCCCCACCCAGCGGACCCAGCGGAACCCAAAAACGACCTGCTCCCGCAGCTCCAACTTTCGTGTCTCTCCTGCCCGAGATTTCCCAAATCGACCAAAGTCCGACCTTTTTGTCTAATGGTATTATTGTAATTTATTGTATACTTACTATTGTATATTATAATTATATATATATATTATATAGTTATATATAATGATGGTCCTGTTTATCAGCGCTGAGACGGGACCTCATTTATCTTAGCGACATGCGAGACAGAGTATGGCCAGAAAGCAGCGGATTTCTTGACCAAAGCTTGAAAGCGCTCAATGTTTGATCCAAAGTATACTCACCACCACTATTGGTCTTCAATTTTTAGACACCCAGGTCGTATACTTCTCATGCCGTTGCTCGGTCCTTCAAGCACGTGTGCTGTTAGGAGAGATGTTGGCGCACCCCTGCGAAGGTGAACATACCATGAATTGCAACTGCAGGTGACTGCATGTGACTCCGACGTCAACAAGCAACATCAAGGAAGTGACTCAAAAACCTGTTTTTCAATAGTTGAGGAGCGAATTCCATACAAGCCATCCACTCAAAGGTTTTCCGGTGCAGGTGACGGATCGAAAGTAAACATTTAATTCTTGGATGATACCAAGAAAAGAACATATCACAACAGTAACCAACATTAACCAACATTAACCAACATTAACCCACCACTTCCACAGTTCGCCACAAATATCCCAGCCTCATCACTGAGGCGCCGAGGCCAAAGACTTTGGTCCCGTGTTGGCTCAACAGCTCCGTTGAGGCTGTCAATGAAAGCTCAGCTCCTGAGGGAGCTATGCCATGGATGAAATCCCTTGACAGCCTGTTAACATACAGTTAACATACATAAACAATGAAGAAACCATGAATCCAACAATGAATAACATGCATCTATGACATTTTGTGACCATTATCATCTACTGATAACATATAGTTGAAACATCTTGAAACATCGTGAAGAATATCACTTGAAAGGATGAAAAGATTCGTGGTGGAAAAGGAAGGTGCGAATCAATCGCGCCACCCAAGAGCAGTAAAAGCGCCAAGATTGTCAACCAAAAAGTGAGTCAAGAAACGGACTGCTTCAGTACATCTTTCAGAAGGACCCACCAAAAGGAATATGCTCATATATTTCCACTACCTCTCCTTACGAGGAAAGGTCTCAATGAGTTCACATGTGACACTTCATCAACCATGAGTGCTTGTGTGCTGCTAATATCAAGATTGAACCTCAATCTTAGGTTGGTTGAGGGCCCCCAAGCAACAGACCGATAACATGCTATCTTTAGGATGAAACCAAAAAGTGAGACACAACCGCAGAATTGTTTCTACGTCCAAAGTCAACATTCTCCACAGTCTCCTTGGGAGGCTCTCATGTAAGGAGGACAAATCTCTGGCAAATTGGTTCGCCCGCCACCTGCCGGATTTGGCAGTGGGATCATCAGATCATCGCCCCATTTGGCACCCTGGTGGCAATGGAAACAAAGGTGGAATGCAAAATACCTCGAACATGTCCAGAAGATGATGTGAATCTCAAAAACATGGCAAGTCCAAAGAGCCATATTCTTGTGCGAGGCAATACATATCCATGAATTATCCATGATTCTAAATATGTTCCACCCCATGCGTTCGGATCAAACGTTGAACTCCATCAGTTCCCATCCAATATCTGCAGGTATCCATGGCACGCCCCGAGCCCGGCCTATGAAAGGCAGGGAAGGTGCAGAGATGGGCACAGCTTGGAGCAGTTTGTCCACTGCAAGGAGTTTCCTATCACAAAACGAGTCTTAATTCTGTTTGTGACAGCCGCTATTAACCAGAATCTCTCCGGAACCTCTCTTTCTGGACCTGTTTCTCCAAGAAAAGTGGTTGCAGCGTGCTTTGTTAAGGAACAAGTGTTTTGGTCACTTGCCATTTTGAAATGCTCAGATGAAAAAATAGACTCAGGTGCTATCCCCAACAGCTTGAAAGTTTCTGCGTTTTTGTCATAAAAAGTGTTTATGCCATAAAAATAAAAACAAAATGCAGCCCACGAACCCGAATGCTCACACGTATGTTAATGGTGATGATGTCAAACACCTGGAAATACAGTCATGCAGAACACTTTTCTGAAACAGTTTATTTACACAGTCCTGTACATTTAAAGTGTAAAGTGTAGAGTGTGGAGTGCAGAGTCTAAAGTGTGGAGTGCGAAGCATGGAGTGGAAACTGTGAAGTGTAGAATGCCGAGTGTAGACTGTAAAGTGTGGAGTGTAGAGTGTAAAGTGTGGAGTGTAAAGTGTCGAGTGTGGAGTGCAGAGTGTGAAGTGTAAAGTGTAGAGTGTGGTGGAGTCTGGAGTGTGGAGTGTGGAGTGTAGAGTGTGGAGAGTGTGTAAAGTAGGGAGTGTGGAGTGTAAAGTGTGGAGTGTGAAGTGTGGAGAGAGGGGTGTACAGTGTAAAGTGTAAGGTGTGGAGTGTAGAGTGTAGAGTGTGAAGTGTGGAGTGTAGAGTGTGGGGTGTAAAGTGTGGAATGTAAAGTGTACAGTGAGGAGTGTACAGTGTAAAGTGTGGAGTCTGGAGTGTGTAAAGTGTAGAGTGTGGAGTGTGGAGTGTGGAGTGAGGAGTGTGGAGTGTAGAGTGTGGAGTGCGGAGTGTGAAGTGTGGAGTGAGGGATGTACAGTGTAAAGTGTAAAGTGTGGAGTGTAGAGTGTGAAGTGTGGAGTGTAAAATGTGAAGTGTGGAGTGTACAGCGTGGAGTATGGAGTGTAAAGTATAAAGTGTAGAGTGCGGAATGCGGAGTGTAAAGTGTGAAGTGTGGAGGCTAGAGTGTGGAGTGTAAAGTGTGGAGTGTGGAGTGCCAAGTGCAAATCGTGAAGTGTAAAGTGTAGTGTGGAGTGTAGAGTACGAAGTGTAAAGTGTACAGTGTGGAGTCAAAGTGTCAAGTGTAGATTGTGGAGTGTAGAGTGTGGAGTGTAAAGAGTAAAGTGTAGAGTGCGGAATGTAAAGTGTACAGTGTGGAGTGTGGAGTGTGGAGTGTAAAGTGTGGAGTGTGGAGTGTGGAGCGTAAAGTGTGGAGTGTGAAGTGTAGAGTCTAGAGTGTGGAGTATAGCGTGTCAAGTGTCAAGCGTGAAGTGTAAAGTGTAAAGTGTGAGAGAGTGTAGCGTGTAGAGTGGAGGGTAAAGTGTGAAGTGTAGAGTGTAAAGCATAAAGTGTAGAGTGTGGAGTGGGGAGTGTAGAGTGCGGAGTGTAGAGTGTAGAGAGAAAAGTGTAGTGTGTAAAGTGTAGAGTTTAGAGTGTAGAGTGTAAAGTGTAGAGAGAAAAGTGTAGAGTGTAATGTGTAAAGTGTAGAGTGTAAAGTGTCGAGTGTAGAGTGTAAAGTGTAAAATGTAGAGTGTGGAGTGTGGAGTGGAAGTGTAGAGTGTGGAGTGTACAGTGTGAAGTGTGGAGTATAAAGTGTGGAGTGTGGAGTGAGAATTGTGGAGTGTGGAGTGTAAAGTGTAGAGTGTGGAGTGTGGGGTGTAAAGTAAAGAGTGTGGAGTGTAAACTGTGAAGTCTGGAATGGGGAGTGTACAGTGCAAAGTGTAAAGTGTAGAGTGTAAAGTGTAGGGTGTAGAGTGTGGAGTGCGCAGTGTGGAGTGTGAAGTGGGGAGTGTACAGTGTAAAGTGTAAATGTGGAGTCTGGAGTGTAGTGTAAAGTGTAGAGTGTGGAGTGTAAAGTGTGGAGTGTGGAGTTTAAAGTGTGGATTGAGGAGCAAGGAGTGTATTGTGTAAAATGTAGTGTGGAGTGTAGGGTGTAGAGTGTGGAGTGTAAAGTCTGGAGTGTAAAGTGTGAAGTGAGGAGTGTACAGTGTAAAGTGTGGAGTGTAGAGTGTGGAGTGTAAAGTGTGGAGTGAGGAGTGTTGTGTGAGGAGTGTAAAGTGTAAAGTGTGGAGTGTAGAGCGTAAAGTGTAGAGTATAAAGTGTGGAGTGTAAAGTGTAGAGTGTGGAGTGAGGAGTGGAAAGTGTAGAGTGTGGAGTGAGGAGTGAGGAGTGTACAGTGTAAAGTGTGAAGTGTGAAGGTGTAGAGTGTAAAGTGTGGAGTGTGGAGTGTAAAGTGTAGAGTGTGGAGTGTAAAGTGGGGAGTTGGAAGAATAGAGTGTGGAGTGTGGAGTGTATAAAACAGGTTGGAATGTCACAAAGCGCCACGCCTGCCACGCAAAACGACATGATAACCTGCTTGGAAACCTTCTAAAAGGAGATGTTTTGCAGCCTTCCCCATAGACACGGCGAAGCCACCAGAAAACCAGAGACTCGAAACGAGACAGGTGGGATCACCAAAACAAACATTTCGCGCGAGACTTCCGCCACTTTTGGCACTTTGTAGCATCAAAATCGACGTTTTCCTACGAGTTTTCTCAGGAACCTCAACTTTTGCTATCTCAAAATCGATGTTTCGTGCGAGGCTTCCGTCAATTTTCAGCACATCACACAAAATGCCACACCTGCCAGGGAATTTGCAGCTTGTCGCCACTTGACTCACTTGACGCAGCCCTTCCAATGCGATTTGCAAAAAACACGCAACACGACCCGTCTAAAGTGCTGCCCCTGCCACGCAAAATAACGATGGACATGTCCAAAGTGCTGCGCCTGCCACGCAAACTGCCACGCATCTTCGGAAAACATCGCAAAAGTATTGCGCCTGCCACACAAAACGACTTTCGACACGTTACAAAACATGTCTGAAGTCACGAAGTGCCACGCCTGCCATGCGAAACGAAGCGGTTGCAGACGGTTGCGGACGGTTGCGGACGGTTGCGGACGGTTGCGACCACAAACGCAACGTCGAGCGAACACACACTCAACCCCCAGACCCCCAGAGTGAAACGGGAACCCTCGCTATGCATTCGGGAATTAAGCGCTTTTGCAATAAAAATTAAGTGCTTATGCCATAAAAACATCGGAACCTTTTGGAATTTCACAAAGCATCTGCACCAGAACCCTCCGGAACCTCACAAGATATCTGCACCGGAACCCTCCGAAACCTCACCAAGAATCTTCTCCGCCAAAACCCTCCGGAACTTCACAAGGTCTCTGCACCAGAACCTTCCGGAACCTCACAAGGTATCTGCCCCGGAACCTTCTGGAACCTCACCACGCATCTTTACCTAGACCCTCCCGGAACCTCATCAGGTAGCTGCACCGGAAACTTCCGGAACCTCACCAGGTACCTGCACCAAAACCCTCTAGAACCTAACTAAGAATCTGCACCGTAACCCTCCGGAACCTCACCGAGTACTTGCACAAGGTATCGACTAAGCCGTCACTGTGTAAGGCATGATGCTAAGGAGAGAACGCTCTCCGGGCAATGGTAAATTTGGTAAATCGGTAAATTTTTTGCCGCTCTTAGGGCGATGGTAAATTGGGTAAACGGGTAAATTGTAAAATTTTGCCGCTCTTAGGGCGATGGTAAATTGGGTAAATCGGTAAAGTGGTAAATTTTGTTGCGTGCGGGTAAGGGTTAAATCTGTAAATTTTACGCTCGTAGTATCATGGTACAACTTTACGAATTTACCGTTTTACGGTTTTACCGTAAAATTGGGTAAATCGGTAAAGTGGTGAATTTTGTTGCGTCCAGGCAAAGGTAAATTCGTTAAAATCGTAAAACTGTAAATTTTGACCTCGTAGTATCATGATACAACTTTACGAATTTACGCCTCTTCCTCCTCACGCTGTAGTACAATTGATACATTACGCCTTTACGCATTTACCATTTTACGGCTTTACCGTCTTCTCCTGTTCACGCTGTCCGCGAAAAAACATAAATTTACCAATTTACGGTTTTACGCCTTTACGGAAAATTTTGCACATTTACCAAATTGACCATTTTACGCTCCGAAAGCGGCACGCTCAGATCGTAAATTTACGAATTTACCGTTTTACGGGGCGTTTCTCGGGATGGAATTTACCATTTTACAATTTTACCGTTTTACGGCGCGCCTTGACAAAAGACGTGCCTTTGACCCGCGCCTTGCACACAGACACTGCACCGGAACCCTCCGGAACCTCGCAAGGTATCTGCACCGGAACCCTCCGGAACCGCACAGAACCCTCCGGAGCCTCAGCAGGTATCTTCAACGGAACCCTCCCCAACCTCACGAGGTATCTGCACCGGAACCTTCCGGAACTTCATGAGGTATCTGCACCAGAACCCTCCGAAACCTGATGTTGAAGCTGCACCGGATCGCACCGGAGCTAATCTGGGCTAAAGACCCCATAGCAAAGTTTTGCTGTTGGGGAAAAATCGCTTACCACTGGGTTACCACTTCAATATGTTCAGATGAAGAAGATGATGATGATGATGATGAAGACGAGGAGATACGAGGAGGAGGGGGAGGGGGGGGGGGGGGGGGAGGGGGAGGAGGGGGAGGAGGAGGACTGTCGTCGGACAAATCTTCAGTTGAAATACCCTACACGCATCATAAACTATCACAATATATCACAATCGGTGGACTCCTACCGCAGTCAAGTCACGAAGGCTTTTGGCAGCTGACTTCTTGGACAGGTTCCTTGGAAAAATTCGCAGCAGCCACCGAATGTCCACAAGCACAGCAACAACGCGTTTGCATCGCTGACTCGGCTCCAAACGGGCTCAGCAACATCTGCAACTCTCCAAAGGGAGAACAAAATTATGCCCAGGAGAATGAAGAGCATCTGCCAGGTGCAATTCTATGCAGTTCTAATAGGCTTTACACAAATTCAAATAAAGAAAGACTTGGCAAAAAATGTAGCAGCGTGGCTGCTTTTGCGGCATTGCGCCATTACGCTGAAACCCTGTAAGATCTGTAAACCGCGTTTCGGTGCGAAAGGCACTTAGAGGAGCTGGATACCAAACGCTTTGAATGCAGGGATCAGATGCGTGCTGCTTCCACTTGCTCAAATGACTCAAATCAATGTCAGGATACTTGAATATATTCCAGTAGTACCGCACAAGGCGGTGGCGGAAGTTTCAAGGATAGGACACTTTAGGAGAGGTAAGTTCTTGTGATGCATGGATGGCAGAGCGAATCCATCGATGGACCAGAAGGTGGTTGGAGTTGAGCTTTTAGGAGTGGCTGGCATGGTTGCAGTGGCCACCTCACTCACAACTCCTGGATGTAGTGCGGTGTAGTGCTATAGTTGTAGTTGCAGTTGTAGTTGCAGTTGTAGTTGTAGTTGTGGTGGCGTTGATGTTGTTGAAGTTGTAATGTTGTAGTTGTAGTTGCAGCTGTAGTTGTAGTTGTAGTTGTGGTGGCGTTGATGTTGTTGAAGTTGTAATGTTGTAGTTGTAGTCGCAGTTGCAGTTCTAGTCTGTAGTTGTAGTGTAGTTGTAGTTGTAGTTGTAATTGTAGTGTCGTGGTAATTGTTGTAGTAGTAGTGCGTTTGAAGCTGAAGTTGAAGTTCTAGTTGAAGCTGAAGTGTAGTTGTAGTGTAGCTGAAGTTGTAGTTGTAGTTGCAGCTGTAGTTGCAGTTGCAGTTGTAGTGTAGTTGTAGTAGTTGTTGCAGTTGTAGTTGTAGTTGCAGTGGCACTTGTCATTGTATCTGTAGCTGTAGTATTTGTAGTTGAGGTTGTAGCTGTCGTTGAAGTGTAGTTGAAGTTGTAGCTGTGGTTGTAGCTGTGGTTCTTGTAGTTGAAGTGTAGTTGAAGTTGTAGTTGTAGTGGTAGTGTGGTTGTAGTTGTGGTGGTAGTGTAATTGTAGTTGAAGCTGTAATTCTAGTGTGGCGTAGTGCAGTTGCAGTTGTCTATCTTTCTGTCTATCTTTATATAATATATTTATACAAATATATGTGTTTATCTGTTTGTCTTTCTGTTTTTGTATCTGTCGATCTATCTATCCATCTATCTATCTAATCTTATGTAATCTAATCTCATCTCATCTAATCTAATCTATCTGCAAATTTGAAAACGAAGCTATTCTGCGCTCAATTTTTGAACTTGACGGCAGCAAAAACGCAGCAATTCTGCGAGACTTCCTCAACTTTTGAATTTGACAACGTCAAAAACGAAGCAATTCTGCGAGACTTCCTCAATTTTTCACGTTGACAGCATCAAAAACAAAGCAATTCTGCGAGACCTCCTTCAAAAATGGAAAGTTGAGTGCAGAGCTGACAGGCTCGTACCAATGCGTTTTGCGCTTTTTCCACTCCATCTGTCGAAAGTACTGCGCTTGCCACGAAAAAGTGATGCCAGGTCATACGAAGTGATGCACCTGTCACGCAAAATCACCTTAGCAAACCTGAAGATCTCATGCTCCAAAATGCAACCTATCTCAGGAATCTCCACCCTGATCTCCTAACACATCTACCTCATGTGTCTCTTGTACTGCGCCTGCCACGCAAAATGCATCTTTCCAGATCCTCTTCACATGTCCCACACCTGCCATCGTTTTTGAAACTGCTGCAAAACACTCGCGTTTTGCTCAATTTTGACCAGGTGCGCAATCCCCTGCGCCTGCGACGCAAAACGACATCTGAACGTCCAAAAGTGCTCCGTACCCCTCAGTTTTTTACACGTTTGACTTCAAAATGTGCTTCGCGCAACAACGGTGTGCACTTTTTCGACATGTCAACTTCCAAAAATGCTCCGAGACCGTCAGCTCTTAACACTTTTGACTTTGACATGTGCTTCGGGCCACAACGGTGTGCACTTTTTCGACATGTCAACTTCCAAAAGTGCTCCGACACTGAAGTGCTTAAGCACTAGGAAATATGCTTCGTGCCACAACAGCGTGCACTTTTCCGACATCTCAGCTTCCAAAAGTGCTCCGAACGTGAGGTGTCTTTAGCCTAGCTTTTTCACTTGCAAACGTGCTTCGCGCCACAAGGGCGTGCACTTTTTCGACATCTCAACTTCCAAAAGCAGTCTGAACGTGGTGTGCTTTGTATATTTTGACTTCGACATGTGCTTCGCGCCACAACGGCGTACACTTTTTCGACATGTCAACTTCCAAAAGTACTCCGAACCTGGTGTGCTTTGCACGTTTTGACTTCGAAATGTGCTTTGCGCCACAACGGCGTGCACTTTTTCGACATCGCAACTTTTAAAAGTGCTTTGAATCTGAAGTGCTTTGTACATTTTGACTTCGAAATGTGCTGCGTGCCACAACGGCGTGCGATTTTTCATCTCTCATCTGGCCAGATTGCTCCGCACCCGCCGCTTTAGCGAGCCTACTTTTCGACCCTCCGGAGCCACAAATCATTGGAAAAACACAGTGTTTCGCGACTTTCCTACCTTTCTCGCACCTGGATCTTCTTTCTTCTGACTGTCTCTTCTTTGATCCTCTTTCTTCTTCACTTCTCTTCTCTTACTCTTCCCATCTCTGCTTTTCATCTGTCCATATTGTCGGAAGTTTGACTTCTAAACTTCCTTCGGTGAGCTGAATTTTCCATAACATTTGCGGTTGACAAGTGAAAATCCAGTTCCGGCCATCAGAGCTCTCGCTGCAGCCAGCTCGAAGAAGCTCTCAAAATGGAGAGGCACGTCCGCCTAAGCGCTGCTCATTGGGACTCTAAGGTCCCTACAAACCACAGATCGGGCGTCCTGGCCATTGAGACAAACAGGCCAGATTAGGCCTAGTATCTGATCGTGTCGGTTGGATCAAAACTAGCCTTCAAATATCCAACGACATATGAGATGATTTGAGAAAAGAATCAGGGAAACCCAAGACCCGGTTTACCCAAAAGAATACTCAAAGAATACATGCTTTTTGGTCGAACACCCAGGAGTTGCACCTAGGAGAAGTCATGTGAGTCATGTGTCTACAGTAGACCGCTGTGGAGTTTTGGGGAGTTATCTTACACCTCAGAAGGAAACTAGCTGAATATCTTGCTTCAAACGATTCAAGTTCTGAATCGGATTGCATCCAGCAGGGTTGGGCGCTGGTCACATCACAAGGCGCCACCCATGCGAGGCACTCGCTGCACGGTGTCTTTAATGGTCTCGGCCAAAATCTCGCGGCATGGAACCTCAAGGGCACGCAGCAGCTAGAATCAGGGCTTGTCAACCAAAATGGGGTGCGTCAAAGGATAGGAATAGCGGGTTTGATGATCAAAAACGGGAAGATTATGTACCAGCCGTGAATCAACAAGAATAGGGCAGGGGAGATTCACCATCCTCGATCCTACGTTTCATTGCCAGAATTTGGGCAAGTCACTGGAAGGGCAGGCATGCTGAAGTCAGCCTGGAACAGCTAGACTCAGCGATGGGTGGCACACATGGCGAAGAGATCCGCAGGGACTCACCTATGCTCCAGGTCAAGATCTTCTGGACATGTCTGGGTAGCTGCTAAATGAGGTTCAAAATGTGGTTCAAAAGGTAGGATATTTATCCAACTTGACTTCAGAAAGCGATTACACCGTCAATGGATAGGCATCTGGATCAATTGGAACTGGAGGGGTTGATCATTTCGGTACGGTTTCCGGATGCTTGAGCCGCAGGGCAGAAGGTGACAATAGCAATGCCACTCCAAGATTTCTTTCCGTTCGCACAAAAAATGTCCGAGGAATGTCTATGCTGCTGCCTGAATGATTTCAGTTTCCACCAACCTTTGCTTTTCTGCTTTACTTGCTTGCAAATCTCATACCATGTAGCACCACATCAGCTACCATTTTCTTCAGATGGAGTTCTGATCAAAAGTTTCTGGAAAACTTAGAGGCTCCGGTCTCTAAAGTCTCTAAAGCTCTAGCCAGTGGTCAACTTTGGCCCTGAAGCCGGCGATGGGATCATGACTTCAGCGCTTTGACCACTGCTTCCCCTGCAACCAGCTGACCCCAAGGCCGTCTGGTGAAGATTGAAATTGATGCAAAGTTATAGGGGCAAAGATTGAAATATCATCATGTGCCATCAAAGTTGCTTGGAGTCACTGTTCATTGTTGTCAATGATTGTTCTATCTTTTTGAGGGAAACTTATCGGATGTTGAGCTGCTGACTGAGACACCCTCTCTGACTTCGCACAAAAGTCTTGTGCCGGAAAGACAGCCAACCAGCTTGTGTGAGCTGCCAATCCACAACTGCACAACGCACTACCAAAAGGACGGGAATCTCAACGACGCAATACCACCAGACCGCCGAAAAAGCGAGGACAGATCCGAAACCACAACCGGGTGCAGGGGAATCCGACCGCCCACAGACAACCCTCGGGCACCAAGCCGCGCAAAGGGCAAACCTGAAACATCTTCATCCTCACACGCCCGGAGCCCGTCAACGGCACAGAGTGCCCGGACCCACGTGCGATACAACTGCGACATGCGCGGGAGCACGAAAGAGTTAAGCGCCGAGTCCTCCAGCACGCACCATTTACCTTCGTACCAAAAGGGAGGAAGCGAACCCGTATCGAAAACAAATTGTTAAAGCAGCTCAAGAGCAGAAATCTCCCGCCACCCAGCGGCACAGGAAGGGTACCATCTCAAGGAGCACAGCCACTCATGCAACCTCCCGGCAAAGCCCGAATGCACCTGGGACCGAAGTGAGAGTTCGTCAAGCCGTGCACCTCTACCCACCACAAGAAAACCGCCAGGTTCCCACTCCACGATCTTGGGCCGTTCAACCTCGACGAATGCCTGCGCAATTGCCACGTGCAAGTCAGCCAATCTAGCCGCATCCTCTTTCGCACTGTTCTATACCTTGAAGAGCTCCCGGTACAGCCCGTGCTGCGCTCTTGCGACCACGACCTTTTTTGCCTCCGCATCAACTCTCCCATTGAAAGTGGCCAGAACACGGGTCTCACCTACCAACCGCTGAGGATCTTGATGTGCCTGTACCCATCGAACGATGCAAGTACCCCACGTCCTACTCTCAACTGTCTTGCAAAGGAGCGTCCAAAGGTCTTGGTGCTCCGCAGGGAGACTGGACAACCTGTGCTCCTCCGGCAGTTTCAACAAGTTAGTGGCAACCCGCACCACCGCGAGGTTATCGCAGAAAACCGTGACACGTTTGAAAGAAGAAAGGGCAACCGCCAGCGCGAGGATCTCGGCCCGATAACTGCTTTGGTCCAAACCAGCAAAAAGCCCGGACCACACCAAGTCGTGAGTCCCATTTGGATTCGCCAGGATCACTGCACCACCCGCAAGAGCAAGTTTTGGAGACCTGGGGGACAAACAGCTCCCATCGCAGAAGACAAACTTTCGCTCAAGACAAGAAGAAGTAACCAGAAAGGGCCGCACGCACGCGAGATCTCCGCACCCACAGCATGTGACAAACAGTCGCGAGTAAAGGTCACCCCGGTCACCTGTGTGAGAAGCAAGGCTTGCTCACCAAGAGGATATTTCATCCACGTCCTGGAAAGTTGAATGTCAATGTGCTTAACCTCAGCACATTCCTTACGATGTGCAATGTTTGCCGCCACCTGATCCAACGACGAGGTTTCCAACACTGCTTTGACCGCCTTCAGAGGCGACACCGAAGAAAAAAGCCAAGTGGGATCAACGATCAAGATCCTATCTTCGGGGATGGACATCGTCAATTGCGATCCATCATTGCAGTATGAGTAAGATTAAGTAAATAGTGTGTATAATTAGTATCTATATATTTACTATATATAATATACATATATATATACCAATAATGATTTATATATATATATATGTGATATGATATGATATATTATATAATAATATAAATTAATCATACATTATATAAGTAAATACTTGAACCAGGTTGAAACAAACAACCACTAACCATTCATGGGAACCAAAGGCACTCGTCCCACGTCAGACGTGTTTCACGTGGCTCCGAGCCTATGTCGCTGGTGGAGACCGCGTTGCTACGCTGGCTTTCTTCCAAAAGGTCTCCCGTCAGCTTGCCAGACCTGGAAATCACAGGAACACCGGAAATGGGATGGAAAATGGATGGAAATGGGATGTTTCAAAACCCTGAAAACCGATTTCAGCCCTCCGAAATAGTGGTGTTTATAGGTGTTTATGCTTCTTGTAATGTTCCCTGGAACCCCATGAGCTGAAGTTTGAAGAGATCCCATTCCAGATACCTCCAAAATTTTGTTTGCACACCTTCTTTCCTTTGACATGTTGGTGGAATATGCCTGTATTGAATTTGTCCGCTCAAATCAAATACAATCCAATTCCTAAATGTCGCTAGAACCTTTATCATCTTTATATAGTGAAAGTACTTACCAAATTTCTATGCGGCCACATGCCCGTCGACTTGTTGCGTTTTCGAACAAAAGAAACAGAATGGAAGGATAGAACTACCTTTGCAGCATTGTTGTCAATATGGTTTGTAAACATCTTACACTTGCATATAGGCTTCCAAAGCGTTAGACTTCTGTCGGTTTCTGAAACACCTTGCTTTTCATGCGCTCACAGTGAATTCACCAGTCTTATTGCCAAACAATGTCAATTTCCATGTGGAAATCATCTTGCCAAAAATGCCCCAGTGACCTCAAGACTGTCTCGCAGGCATTTTCGATGGCTGCAGCCTCTTTCTCCAGTTGGAAAGAGTACCTGTCACAAAACTCAACAATTCCATACAATTCCAACACATAAGCTGAGGCTTGCAGCCAAAGGACAAGTCGCACGGAAAAAAAAGGATAAAAACTACAGGCAAAGTTGTAGTGTGTCTGAAAACAGGGAAACCCCAACCACCAACCATTGGTGTCCTCGTTCGCGTCCACAACATGGTCACAACACCATGACGTTCGACCCTTTTTTTTGTCCACGTCCAGCCTCAGCATCATTGCACCACTCAAGATCTGCGCGATCGGATTGGCGACGCCTTTCCCTGGCAAATCCACAACGGACTGAGCACTGTGACTGAGTCCAAGACGCACAAATCGAAACAAATTCAAGTGGGGAGTCAAATCGAAGCTGCCAAAGCTGGGTATCCACAATTGGATATACAAAAGTGACAAATAACCAGGATAATTCAAGGCAATGAACACTTCCTGTTGGAGATGCATCTGAAAACTATGTCCCAACCACTGGATATGTGATGGGCCAAAGTGTCATGGCCTGCAATGTCTGGGGCGCTCCCACCACTGGGCTCGTACATGTGCAATCCATCGCCAAGGGATGCTGAAGGCCTTGGAAGGGCCAATGCCCAATGCTATCCATATCCATAACAGCCGGGTTCCACCTGACTGCTGGGCCAAGCCGATACCAAGGCGAGTGGCATCAGTCCCAATGAACCAGGCAGGACGCTAGCAGCATCAGACAAGATGTCGCCGAACATGTTCCTGCGGCAGACTTCGATCTGTCAAGTCTGTCAAGGCTTGTCTTGACCACAGGTCAAATCTGCGCCTCCAAAACACTTGGATGGTTGAAAAATGTTGAAAAGCCTCCAAAATCTTCCCAACATTAGAGGTATGGGGTTCACTTCCAACATCTTCCAACCATACAAGAAACGCCAGCCACAACACCAGCCACATCTTGTTCCCTGAGCACTTCAGGTACGCCGCCGCCCGTATCCCAAGGTCCCAGTGGCGACGACGTCAAAAAAGGAGGGCTTCTGGATCACTTGCATGCAGGCATTGTCTATGTACCTGATTTTTTAGGAAAAAAACAAAGAAATCCAACAACAGTCTTATCTCTGCAAGTTTACGGGCCACATTCGAGGCGAAGCTGCTCTCACATGACTCTACACCTTGGATACATCTCCCTGCAGTGCAAAACGGAGAATTGCATTGAGTGCGCTAAAAGGTCAAGATGCATAAAGTCCAGCTCCACATCAGGGTAATTCTTGTGAACGTCCCGGGCCACCTGGTCATCTCCAGATGGTCAAAATCTCAGGCACAGGGACCCAAAAGCTTGGGCTTTGGTCATGTTCAATAAAGTTCAATATTTTACAACTGTACGTCTATCACATTACACATATATATATATAACTTCTATATATATATATACATGATTGTTCAGTATTATATAATGTTGTATCATACAATGTCATACATATACATATCATTACATAACTTCATATCATATATAGCAAAAAAAGAGCAAACTTTAATCAAACTGCTTGGGGTACACTGTTTCGACCCATCCACATCTGTCATGATCATCTGTTCAAACGTCACTTTTGGAGAAGTTCAGTCAGTGCCAAGTCGTTGAAAAGCGCCTGCCTCGCGCCACAAGCGAGAACACTCCAAAACGTTGGCCTTGTCAACCACGGTCACCTGAAACTTCAATGCTGCTGTGGCAGCTTTAAACCGTCCAATATGATCCAATATGTTTGTTCATCAGGATCATCATCCAGGGCATATCCTGGAAAATCGAAAATGACCGAACCCCCAGCCGAAAAAATGTTGCCTCAAGATTTAAAACAGGAGACTCAAATTGTCTACGAGCTAAGTCTAAGTCTCAATGTTTACAACAGTTAATTAATCACTCATCACTCATCACTTTGCTGTTAGGACATGCCTTTCAAGTCTTGCAGGACCAGTGGAAGCGGCGAAGCTGCCGCGTCGCCTTCTTTCGTCTTAAACGGGCTGCTTCGAATGCAAAGATCATCGGCTTTTTGATGCCCTCCACCTAGGCCAGTTGGAAAGACGGGATGAGCACTATTTTTGTGACAGGATCTTAACAGATCTTCACAAACCTTCACAGATCTTCACGGAGGTTCACAGGAATGATGGTGGCTTTCCCAAACCCATAATATGTGTGTTAGCATGGAGAAAGAATTTCCAGTTGTCCTTCCCGACACTGAGTCTGCATCTACTTGTCATCCACTTGATCTTCAATGGAAATCACATCTCCCATCTCCCATCCCGCCGTGTACTCCATCACATCAAAGGCCTTGGAAGTCACAAAGAGCACACTAGACACACACGCACATATATATATATATACATGCAAGTAAATCAAGACGCAACCCCCACGCGCTGTTTGGTGATTCCAGACTGCATTCAAAAAACATTAACCTTCAGAGAACGAGCCAAGTCTCAAGTGCTTCTATGCAATATTGAGCAAAATCACAATCATGAAATCTGCGGTAGTACACATGTCATGTGTTCCTCCCATGTTTCCCCTTCCAAGATTGTCAACAGGCCTTGTCTCCTTCTCTCTTGTGCTCTCCAAAATAGATGCCTGCGCTGAGAACATGCAAACCACCCCCCCGCTTCCAAACCAGTCGCTCCTTACACACCTCGACTCTATCTGGGTCTGAAGCCACCGGCTTGGAGCACATCTGCATAGGTTTACTTATCTTCTATCTATATACACTACATACAGTATTGACACAAAAGCTACGTGGCATACAATGATTGACATATCTGATCTTCCCCCCTCAACCTGTCACCAGGCTCTTTCAGGAACATCTTCAGGGACCCCTAAAGTGGCCCTAAAGTCTGCACCCCCCGTATGGGGGCAACCTTAAGCCCAGGTACAGACCAGGTATATGCTTAACTCTTGAGGAAGCAGTAGGGGATGCTTGCGGGTGTGTTATGGGAAAGCAGCTGGCTTGTGGCAAGCACCAAACATTGCCCGAAATGTCAGATACCAAATAGATAGACACCTCATGAAGACGCCTGGCTCAGGCTCACCATCCGTACAATCACACCAATGCTGCACAAAATGCCACCTCCCTCAGTCATCAGAACTTGTGTTTTGGTCCTTCTGTGACACGACATTCTGTGTGATTTGACCCTTTCTATCGCTACTTTTTTTCTTAGATATCTCCTTCTTATTTTTTTCCGGTTTCTTTTCAAAAGTTTCCTTCTCCGCCTTCGGCGATTCAAAAAAAATGTCCATATCAAATAAATCTGTTGACAAAGAATCCTCAGCTGCAAAATCAGCATCCACAGGACGAGACCATTACGCTGCAGTATGAGCACCATTTGGGATCATTTGGGTATGAGTCAAAAACGTGGCACCAATGGAAGCGTAACAAATGTCATGTATGTTGATGTCATTGTATTATCATTATTATTCTCATGTTTACTGCTATCGTTATCACATGTTATCACTATATTACTCTTATTTACTATTACCATTACCAGTACCAGTACTCTTACTATCTTTACTTAGTATTGTACCATTGTTGTTCCGATTATGATTCTTCTTATCATTCCATAGAATTCATCTGATGGTTGTTGACCATGAGCCCAGCTCACCACGCCTCCCACTAGCTCGCGGATGATGACCATGTCGACTCCCGTGCCTGCACTCTCACTCAATGTTAAGGCTGGGGATACAACTTGATACAACCAAAAGAAAAGGTTGAAATCAAAATACATCAAAGTTTGAGATTAAGACTTTGGAGGGGACGGGGGTCACATTCGCCCCTACCCGGCCCTACCCCAACTAGGGTCACATTCGCCCCTACCTCAATTACTTTTCTGCTCAATATGTCATTCAACCTTTTAGGGCTTAATCTGGGGACAAGGGACATTGGACACTTACCTTCTAGTTAATAAGTCCATCAACCTTTTAAGGTTAATCTGGGGACAAGGGACAGTTAGGGGGGACTTGGGGACATTGGTTAGGGGGGACCAGTGTCACTTGCCTTTCACATGGATGTTACAACGTAGCATGCAGAACGTCTTGGAAGTTACTGGAAATAGATGTTACACCGTAGCATCCAGAGCGTCTTGGAAGTTGCTTGAAGTGGTTGTTGCAACGTAGCATGCAGAAAGTCTTGGAAGTTACTTAAACTGGATGTTACAACATAGCATCCAGAACGTCTTGGAAGTTACTGGAAATAGATGCTACACCGTAGCATCCAGAGCGTCTTGGAAGTTGCTTGAAGTGGTTGTTGCAACGTAGCATGCAGAAAGTCTTGGAAGTTGATTGAAATGGATGTCACGGCAAGTTGCTTGAAGGGATTGGAAATGGATCTGAGAACGTAGCATCCCAAACAACTTCATTGGAACCGACTTTCCATGACAGTTGCAATTTGTCTGCATGCTGACTGCTAGAGCTGGATACAGAGCCTTTCCCACCTCTAAAACTAATTATTGCGCCTGCCACACAAAACGAGGTCGAGTCACATTCGCCCCTACCCTAGGGTCAGCTGCGCCCCTACCTCCACCTTCAGTAGGGGCAAGTGCGACCCCACATGAGGTAGGGGCAAATGCGACCCGCATGCCCGTCATCAAAGCTTGAGATTAAGAATTTGGAGGCATAAGCAACATAAGCGCGATTTTGTGCTTCCGGCACATCTTCAATCCCAAGGCCCTGATCAAAAAAAGGCGCTGGCTGCGCCTATGATGGAAGGCTTCAAAGGGCAAAGGTGCGATAGGAATGGATAAACCTGGCGAGTCTACGGCTGAAGCATTGTTGACTTTCCCATCACCATGTTTTTTTCCTTTACCAGAGCTCTTTTTGCCAGAATTGCGTGCCTTGAAAAATGGCTAAACGAGCTTCTAGAGTTCAAGGGACTTATGTAACACATTCACTGCATGTGATTCAAGCCCCAGATACACAGCAATGGGCACCAAAAACACGCCAAAAATCACGAACATCTCACCATGTAATCATATAGTAATCATGTACATATCATGTACATATCATGTACATATCATGTACATATCATGTACATATCATGTACGAAGATTCGGGAAGAAACTCATCCAAACCAAAATTCCGTGCACCTTGGAGGGTCGCAGATTCACTGCCAGCTTGAACCGCTTCCGAAGGCCCAACAAGGCATTCTTCTCGCAATCCTTCCATTGGGGCCTGGGTAGATTGGGTAGGAACCATCCCCCGTCAAGAACAACTCTGGCTCGCTCACTGGTATATTAATAACACATGTACCTGGTACCTTTTGTAGTTCCGAAAAAAAAGGGTGCCTCCATTGATCAACCAACCGTAGGGGTATCTATGATTATCTATGGTCCCACGCTGTTCAACGGTCAGTTCCCAGTGCCATATCAAGTTGAGGCCCATAGCCCGTCAAAATTGGGCTTCTGAGCTTGATACGTCTCGGCAACCTCCCCCCAGATCCATGTCTTAGATACCCTGCAACATGGTGAATTATTTTGACACATTTTGACTGGAGTATGAAAATGTTCCCCAATTTCTGCCTCAGAAAAGTTCGAAATTCATCAAAATTCACCACTATTCACCGGCCATGAACATTTATATAAGTAATAACCCACACCAAATCTGGTGCATCTGAAGCATCTGAGGCGCTCATGCTGCTTATCCACCGGACCTCCCACTGAACCGAAGAGAATGGCATCCTTGGTGGCACCGAGTCACCAGTGTTTTGTTCTCCCATTGCCCGAACAAGCCGGCCTTTAGTGGCCATTCACTGCCATTGATGTAATCCTAAGCTTAGAGCGGACCTAAAGGTGGAATGCAAACAAAAAAAAGAGCCATGTGAATCTCCCAAAAAGTTGCATGGTTCCAAAAGTCACAGTTTCCATCCTCAAAATCGTCCCTTGAATCTCCGTGGTGCTTCCCCTTTTTGGCCACCTGAGTATGGATCAAAATCATCACCTTCCCAACCTGGTACTGTACCCGAAAAAAACTTGACAGATCCTCAGTCGAAGCCACGTTTGCCGCAGTTATGGGGGCATAACTAGCAGGGCCAATAACTAGCTGCAGGGCCAATCATTGCATTGCCCATCTTAGATGCCCTGCAAAAATGTTTGACCTACTTAGACTCAGTACACCTTCCCATGGATGCCAAATAGAAATTAGATGAAATTAGAGCATCAAACACCAAGGTTTACCCAGATTCAACCCATATTCCACTCCCATCTCCATTGGATTATCCCTTAGTTTGATGGTTGCTGAATCCCCGATTCTTTGGAGTTTTAACTAACCCCAAATGTTTTTGCTTTTAATTCCACGTTCTTTGGATGAAATCCCTTAAATGTTGTTCGGAAAAAGAAAAAAACGAAATGACGATTTTTTGATGGATATATGATATATAGGATTATATAGGTATATGATAAATATTGATAAATGATAAGTATGGTTAAGCCACGTTAAATCCCTCATTTTTGGGGCCCCCAGTGGTTTCACCAGGCGTCGGATGTTTCGCAGCCCTCCAGCGTGGTCTGCGGCAGGTGCGACGGCGTCTCGCCTGCCGCCTCGGTGGCAGCCCATGCGGCACCACCCACCTGCCAGGGTTTGGGCCATGGGGGATCCATGGATCGGAAAGCGTGTTAGTCACCGCGGAGAACACCTAGAACACCTGTCAAGTTTCAACCCTGACAACGGGCGACCCGTCCCGGAAGCCACACCGGAACCTCCAACACCTCCACGCCGGAACCTCTCGAACCATCCCGGAAGCTGCACCAAAATCTTCAGAACCATAGCAGAACCCACAGGAACCCACACCGGAATCCACACCGGAACCTCCAGAACAACCACGCCAACCTCCGGAATCACAACCACTCCAGAACCCACATAAGACATGCATCGGAACCTTCAGAACCTTCCCGATCCAGCCCGGAACTTGCACTGCAAACTGCACTGAACCTTTATCTGGGCTGAGACCCCTAAGCCAACGCTGTTGGGGAATGTAAACAAAAATGTTGGAAAATTGTCTAACAGTCTAAAATCTTCAAAACCTCATGTTCCGAAATCTGGTTTATGAAAATTGATAGATGTTTGGGAGATAGAAACATCCCATGGTGTTTCGAGCCTCGCTGTCATAAACGATATTAACATATGGCCGTCATGCAAATTGGGGTATAGGCCATTTTGAGGCAAGCGGTGGTTTTCTCCATCTAAATGGGATCCTAAGAGCGAAAAAAGGGGCCCCTCAACAGCCAGAAGGGGAACACATCGGATCGAGAACACACGCAGCTGCCTTGTAGTCTTTGAAGGTGAAGCTATGACCAAAGAGCTCTCCAACTTTCTGCAAGACCTGCTGAGCAAAGGCTCCTCGTCGCAACTAGCCACTACTAGCCACTACCATCCACTACCCATATTTGTCTGGTTTAAACCCAAATCTTTTGTGGCTGATAAATTCGTGTTGGTTGATTGCCACTGGCAAGTATCCAAAACAGATTTAGAAAGACTTAGAACATCTCCTACATCTAATTTTTCCGAAAATATTCATGTCATTTCATGTCAGACATCTATGTTTAAAATCATCCCAGAAGAATCCCAATACAAACTATATGGAGAAACCTCGAAATCTCCAGTTCTTCCATCCTGGGCCCCTGTGAGGATCGCCACCTTCACCGTCTCAGCCATGACCTCCGGTCCGATGCCATCGCCCGCTAGGACTGCGATGGTTTTGGAGAGACCTGTGAGGACAACACCATGGGACCATGGCTTTTGGAGGGTCAAACCATGTCAACCCCCACAATTTCTGGTTGAATTAAGAAGTCTGGAACCAGTTTGACTTACCGGTTTTTTTGAACTGCCAATAATCGTGGATGGTTCACCCACCTGTTTTGGTGGGTTCGGGATGGTAAGATCTGTGTCCTTGTTACATTGTTGGGAAATGATTGGGAAATGGTCGCACAAAATTGATATACAAAAGTGGCATCATGCCATGCCACAATCCCTGCACATCTTGGGTCATTTTTGGTTTGATACTGGTTTATCATGTTTTATCTATCATGGTGGTTCCAAAATAAATAATTATAAAGGGGATCCGATCAAGAAGAATAATGGGAAAAGCTCACTGGTGTCTATCATCACATATCATCACCTTAACATAGGAAGGTCGTGGGTAGACTTTGGGAGTCCCCAAAAATGGTAGCGATCAGCCGCGGTCCCAGAGAACCAGGACCTGGCGAGGCCGAACCGCCATATCCAGCGCCTGAATGGCAGAGCTACGGCGCTACGGTGGCCCCGTTACGCTTACCCTCTGGGAAAAGCAACCGGGAAGTGGCTTGCCTCAGGTTACCGTTGGGTCACCCTGAAAGCAGTGAGCACATTTATTGGCAGAAGAGAAAATCATGTCAAATTACCAGAACCACAGTTTGTCTAAGAGGACAACACCCAAAAAAAAAATTAAAGACCCTGCTGCCCCCTCCACCGAAGTTGTGATCCGAGCGGCTCATCCTCCAAAAAGTGGCCTCTGCACCCAGGTCGTTCTACCAAGCAAGTCTTCATTGAGCCGAAGCAACAGAGGAAAGAAGACATTCCGATAGCATGCTGTTTTACTGTGGCGAAGGGTCATTTTGGTGGTCTGAAAGCTTCAGTTTGGAGGTAATTGTTGACCAGGAAAAGACTCATTCATTTTCAAACAAAACGGTTCAGTGAGCCACTGGAAGGGACAAGATGCAGAGAAGATCATCCAAGAGCCATTGGTGGCTTTCAGTTGCAAATCAAGTTTGCCAAACGGTGACTTCACTGCGAAATCAATAAATCCACTGGATTCTCACTATCTGTCAAGTCGCCATGTTCCTCTGTCCTTGGCTCTCTGCAGCGCCCCGTTTTGGAGCGCTCACCAGCTGCTTCAGCAAATTATGACTTGGGCGCGGAGAAGGCAGCTGGTGTAGCCTCCTGCATATCAACACACATCACAGCGATCCACAGTCCGCAGCGTCACTCTTTTAAATCCCACTCAATTTCTGCTTGAGACTCTGAATATCATGACCTCATCTCTTGCAATGGATGCATGAATCTGCATAAACATGCACTCCAGCATATTATGTCTTTGTATGTCACTGTTTGTTGCTAAATCGTGCTAAATGTTGCTGCTAAATGGTGCTAAATGTTGCTCAACTGCTAAGTGTTGTTAAGTTGTTCTCAGTTGTTCTCAGTTGTTCCCCTCCAACAAACTCACATTCACCCAGATGGACGAGCCTCCTGCTGCCCCAAAAGGTCCGGTCCAAGTTCCTTCTGCTCCTGTGGCACATCTGAACACATATTTGCTCACACATTTTCATGAGTCAGTCCCATACATGTCTTTCAACCATGTTTTCTTATCATGTCCTATTCGATCTCATCCACATCCTCTCCTGAACTGGCACCACTTCAGCTGTTTCAGGGCCCACTGTCCCTTCAGCCAGTGGCTTTGCAGTGGAAGCAACTGCTGGTGTAGCCTCCTGCATAGCAACACACATCACAGCGATCCACAGTCCGCAGCGTCACTCTTTTGAATCCCACTCAATTTCTGCTTGAGACTTTGAATGTCATGACCTCATCTCTTGCAATGGATGCATGAATCTGCATGAGACTTTGAATGTCATGACCTCATCTCTTGCAATGGATGCATGAATCTGCATAAACATGCACTGAACCAAGCGCTGAAAGCGACGTGCAGACTTTCAAATCCATCAAACTCCAGCATATGATGTCTTTGTATGTCACTGTATGTTGCTAAATCTTCCTAAATCTTGCGAATGTTGCTAAATGTTGCTAAGTTGTTCTCAGTTGTTCCCCTCTAACAAACTCACATTCACCAAGCTGGACGAGCCTCCTGCTGCCCCAACAAGTCCGGTACCAGCTCCTTCTGCTCCTGTGGCACATCTGAACACATATTTGCTCACACATTTTCATGAGTCAGTCCCATACATGTCTTTCAACCATGTTTTCTTATCATGTCCTATTCGATCTCATCCACATCCTCTCCTGAACTGGCACCACTTCAGCTGTTTCAGGGCCCACTGTCCCTTCAGCCTGTGGCTTTGCAGTGGAAGCAACTGCTGGTGTAGCCTCCTGCATATCAACACACATCACAGCGATCCACAGTCCGCAGTGTCACTCTTTTAAATCCCACTCAATTTCTGCTTGAGACTTTGAATGTCATGACCTCATCTCTTGCAATGGATGCATGAATCTGCATGAGACTTTGAATGTCATGACCTCATCTCTTGCAATGGATGCATGAATCTGCATGAGACTTTGAATGTCATGACCTCATCTCTTGCAATGGATGCATGAATCTGCATAAACATGCACTGAACCAAGCGCTGAAAGCGACGTGCAGACTTTCAAATCAATCAAACTCCAGCATATGATGTCTTTGTATGTCACTGTATGTTGCTAAATCTTCCTAAAAATGTTGCTTGCTAAATGTTGCTAAATGTTGCTAAATGTTGCTAAATGTTGCTAAATGTTGCTAAATGTTGCTAAATGTTGCTAAATGTTGCTAAATGTTGCTAAGTTGTTCTCAGCTGTTCTCAGTTGTTCTCAGTTGTTCTCAGTTGTTCTCAGTTGTTCCCCTCCAACAAACTCACATTCACCACGATGGACGAGCCTCCTGCTGCCCCAACAGGTCCGGTACCAGTTCCTTCTGCTCCTGTGGCACATCTGAACACATATTTGCTCACACATTTTCATGAGTGTCTTTCAACCATGTTTTCTTATAATGTCCTATTCGATCTCATCCACATCTTCTCCTGAACTGGCACCACTTCAGCTGTTTCAGGGCCCACTGTCCCTTCAGCCAGTGGCTTTGCAGTGGAAGCAACTGCTGGTGTAGCCTCCTGCATATCAACACACATCACAGCGATCCACAGTCCGCAGTGTCACTCTTTTAAATCCATTTAAATCCCACTCAATTTCTGCTTGAGACTTTGAATGTCATGACCTCATCTCTTGCAATGGATACATGAATCTGCATGAGACTTTGAATGTCATGACCTCATCTCTTGCAATGGATGCATGAATCTGCATAAACATGCACTGAACCAAGCGCTGAAAGCGACGTGCAGACTTTCAAATCCATCAAACTCCAGCATATGATGTCTTTGTATGTCACTGTATGTTGCTAAATCTTACTAAATCTTGCTAAATCTTGCTAAATGTTGCTAAATGTTGCTAAATGTTGCTAAATGTTGCTAAATGTTGCTAAATGTTGCTAAATGTTGCTAAATGTTGCTAAATGTTGCTAAGTTGTTCTCGGCTGTTCTCAGTTGTTCTCAGTTGTTCCCCTCCAACAAACTCACATTCACCACGATGGACGAGCCTCCTGCTGCCCCAACAGGTCCGGTACCAGTTCCTTCTGCTCCTGTGGCACATCTGAACACATATTTGCTCACACATTCTCATGAGTGTCTTTCAACCATGTTTTCTTATAATGTCCTATTCGATCTCATCCACATCTTCTCCTGAACTGGCACCACTTCAGCTGTTTCAGGGCCCACTGTCCCTTCAGCCAGTGGCTTTGCAGTGGAAGCAGCTGCTGGTGTAGCCTCCTGCATAGCAACACACATCACAGCGATCCACAGTCCGCAGCGTCACTCTTTTAAATCCCACTCAATTTCTGCTTGAGACTTTGAATGTCATGACCTCATCTCTTGCAATGGATGCATGAATCTGCATAAACATGCACTGAACCAAGCGCTGAAAGCAACCTGCAGACTTTCAAATCCATCAAACTCCAGCATATGATGTCTTTGTATGTCACTGTATGTTGCTAAAGCTTGCTAAATCTTGCTAAATGTTGCTAAGTTGTTCTCCGTGTTGTTCTCAGTTGTTCCCCTCTAACAAACTCACATTCACCACGATGGACGAGCCTCCTGCTGCCCCAAAAGGTCGGGTACCAGTTCCTTCTGCTCCTGTGGCACATCTGAACACATATTTGCTCACACATTCTCATGAGTCAGTCCAACACATGTCTTTCAACCATGTTTTCTTATCATGTCGTATCCGATCTCATCCACATCCTCTCCTGAACTGGCACCACTTCAGCTGTTTCAGGGCCCACTGTCCCTTCAGCCTGTGGCTTTGCAGTGGAAGCAGCTGCTGGTGTAGCCTCCTGCGTATCAACACACATAACAGCGATCCACAGTCCGCAGTGTCACTCTTTTAAATCCCACTCAATTTCTGCTTGAGACTTTGAATGTCATGACCTCATCTCTTGCAATGGATGCATGAATCTGCATAAACATCCCGCCGGGTGCGGAATCGCGCGTGTAGGCGCATCAACATGCTGAAAAAAATGACAACCCTTTCAGTGTTTCGTGGCCTTCTGATCAGGAAAAAAATGTTCCAAAAAAATGTCATTTTTCTTGGATTTTGCAACCCTTACAGCACAAATTTCGGACCTTTTTTGCCTTGCCACTTTCATTGATCATTGTGCATGTAGACCTCACTGACTAGTGATTTGATGAGTTATTATCCTCACGATATGAAAGATCGCTATCATACCAAGCATATCTAATAATGACCAACATATGAAATTAGAGGGTGATTTTTATCACCATTGGGATGAACTTTATCGTTACCGTGGTGAAAGACACTACCAACAGAAGTATGACAACCATTATAAATTATTATGATGCACTCCTCAAAACAGGTAACGAGAACACACGATATACGTTGACATCCCCACCCCACCCCACCCCATCCCCACCCCATGATCAGCGTAGCAGCAGTGGCGTGTTCAACTTCAACCGAACGTTCACATCTCCACCCCACCACATGCTCAGCGTAGCATGCGTGGCGTGTTCAAATGCTAACGAACGTGAACATCCCCACCCCACCCCACCCCATCCCCACCCCATGATCAGCGTAGCAGCAGTGGCGTGTTCAACTTCAACCGAACGTTCACATCTCCACCCCACCACATGCTCAGCGTCGCATGCGTGGCGTGTTCAAATGCTAACGAACGTTAACATCCCCACCCCACCCCATCCCCACCCCATGATCAGCGTAGCAGCAGTGGCGTGTTCAACTTCAACCGAACGTTCACCCACCCCACCACCCTCAGCCCATGCGTGGCGTGTTCAAATGCTAACGAACGTGCATGATCAGCGTAGCAGCAGTGGCGTGTTCAACTTCAACCGAACGTTCACATCTCCACCCCACCACATGCTCAGCGTAGCATGCGTGGCGTGTTCAAATGCTAACGAACGTGAACATCCCCACCCCACCCCACCCCATCCCATGATCAGCGTAGCAGCAGTGGCGTGTTCAACTTCAACCGAACGTTCACATCTCCACCCCACCACATGCTCAGCGTAGCATGCGTGGCGTGTTCAAATGCTAACGAACGTGAACATCCCCACCCCACCCCACCCCATCCCCACCCCATGATCAGCGTAGCAGCAGTGGCGTGTTCAACTTCAACCGAACGTTCACATCTCCACCCCACCACATGCTCAGCGTAGCATGCGTGGCGTGTTCAAATGCTAACGAACGTTAACATCCCCACCCCACCCCACCCCATCCCCACCCCATGATCAGCGTAGCAGCAGTGGCGTGTTCAACTTCAACCGAACGTTCACATCTCCACCCCACCACATGCTCAGCGTAGCATGCGTGGCGTGTTCAAATGCTAACGAACGTTAACATCCCCACCCCACCCCACCCCATGATCAGCGTAGCAGCAGTGGCGTGTTCAACTTCAACCGAACGTACACATCTCCACCTCACCACATGCTCAGCGTAGCATGCGTGGCGTCTTCAACTGTAACTACACGTACGGTTTGGCACCCGTTAGCATAAACATGCACTGAACCAAGCGCTGAAAGCAACCTGCAGACTTTCAAATCCATCAAACTCCAGCATATGATGTCTTTGTATGTCACTGTATGTTGCTAAAGCTTGCTAAATCTTGCTAAATGTTGCTAAGTTGTTCTCCGTTGTTCTCAGTTGTTCCCCTCTAACAAACTCACATTCACCACGATGGACGAGCCTCCTGCTGCCCCAAAAGGTCCGGTACCAGTTCCTTCTGCTCCTGTGGCACATCTGAACACATATTTGCTCACACATTCTCGTGAGTGTCTTTCAACCATGTTTGCTTATCATGTCCTATTGGATCTCATCCACATCCTCTCCTGAACTGGCACCACTTCAGCTGTTTCAGGGCCCACTGTCCCTTCAGCCTGTGGCTTTGCAGTGGAAGCAGCTGCTGGTGTAGCCTCCTGCGTATCAACACACATAACAGCGATCCACAGTCCGCAGTGTCACTCTTTTAAATCCATTTAAATCCCACTCAAATTCTGCTTGAGACTTTGAATGTCATGACCTCATCTCTTGCAATGGATGCATGAATCTGCATAAACATGCACTGAACCAAGCGCTGAAAGCAACCTGCAGACTTTTAAATCCATCAAACTCCAGCATATGATGTCTTTGTATGTCACTGTATGTTGCTAAAGCTTGCTAAATCTTGCTAAATGTTGCTAAGTTGTTCTCAGTTGTTCCCCTCTAACAAACTCACATTCACCACGATGGACGAGCCTCCTGCTGCCCCAAAAGGTCGGGTACCAGTTCCTTCTGCTCCTGTGGCACATCTGAACACATATTTGCTCACACATTCTCATGAGTCAGTCCAACACATGTCTTTCAACCATGTTTTCTTATCATGTCGTATCCGATCTCATCCACATCCTCTCCTGAACTGGCACCACTTCAGCTGTTTCAGGGCCCACTGTCCCTTCAACCTGTGGCTTTGCAGTGGAAGCAGCTGCTGGTGTAGCCTCCTGCATAGCAACACACATCACAGCGATCCACAGTCCGCAGCGTCACTCTTTTATATCCCATTCAATTTCTGCTTGAGACTTTGAATGTCATGACCTCATCTCTTGCAATGGATGCATGAATCTGCATAAACATGCACTGAACCAAGCGCTGAAAGCAACCTGCAGGCTTTCAAATCCATCAAACTCCAGCATATTATGTCTTTGTATGTCACTGTACGTGGCTAAATCTTGCTAAATCTTGCTGCTAAATGGTGCTAAATGTTGCTAAGTTGTTCTCAGTTGTTCCCCTCCAACAAACTTGTTTTACAGATTAAACAGCCCGAATACCCCAGCAATATGCGCTTGTTTTCTTGAGCCATACATGACGAGTATAAGCAGTGAGACCTATGAAAAACACCCCCCGCCGCCCCGTAGTTTTAACGGAGGACGGAAGGCCTAGCTCGGTCGCCAGAAGTGACCTGAGAGCAACGGAGCTACATGGACATCACTGCAGAATTATATCGTCAAAAGAAATCGGTCTCAACTCAACGGGTGCATGAGGCAAAAAGGCATAATCGGATGTTTTGGAGATCCTGGGCATTGCATGTGCTTGGAAATAGCAAAAGCGACATTGGCCTGGCTTCCGCCAAGGCATAGGAGCATTACCACTCCTTACACTGCCTTGGAAACTTGAAAGCTACTGTATCAGGCCTATGTACACGGCTATATACACGCAAGCTACATGGATCGGATGCTGGTGTCGAAATCTTTTGAATCAATTGTGAAAAGTTTCAAGCCAATCAAGTTGGAATTTAAAGTTTTGGAAATGTGTGCAATTCGATTGAACTGAATGACCATGGGTCAGCTTTCATCCAATCGGCCAAACCTTCCGGTAGGCATAAAATCATGGCATAAGATGTGAAACATCTACCAAGATTCAAACTCTACCGTCCCATCATTGTAGGTGCGCTTGTAGTGCGGCTGGCCGTTGATCTCGCAGTACTCCTCGGCAATCACAACTGGTGCACGAGGCACTTGTCGTGGAGGCTCTGCTGCGGTAGCTGATCCAGAGGCAGCTTGGGCAGAATCGCCAGCAGCTGGTGTTGTGTCAGGCATAGGCGTCGCCGTTGATGGTGGCCGCACTGGTTCCGGAGGAGCTGCCGAGGAGCTTGATGCTGAAGATCTTCCCCAAGGATCAGCGGTCCAACCTCGGCCAGAGTAGCCCTGATTCCAATTCCAGCTTTGCCATTGGGCCTGCCCTCCCGAGCGGCTTGAGTAAGATCCATACGAACCCCACTGTTGCCCTCGGCTCCATCCACTGCGACATTCAAAGGATTTGTGGCCGTACTGACCGCACTTCCAGCACTCAATGGCCTGCTGAAAGATTGGTCGTTGTTGCTGACCATAACCCTTGCCCTTGCCCTTTGCTGGCTTCTGGATCGGGTCAAAGTGACGCCGGTATCCTTCTCGCCCTTCGCCAGTACCCGTCTTGGAGGACCTTGCCAATGGAAACTCAGCCACATCTGATGCGGTGGCTTCATCCACGAAGGAGTGCTCTTCACCCTTGATGTTATTGTATTGTTCCTTCCACTGCCTCTTCGCGAAGTCGACGAGGTCAAAGAAACAATCTTGGGCTGACGCCTGATCCACAGGTAACACTGAGCCAGACCATCCAAATAACATCGGCGTGGGTTCCCCCCTCGCTTTCAGCAAGTCCGCAGCAAGAACAGCAAATTGTGGGAGTGTAAAAACTCGTGCATGATGTGCAACCATGGCTTCCTTTGTAACGTCCAACGGGAGTCGGATGTCTCTGTTGAAGTCTGGCATAAAAATCAAACGAGTGCTGACACCTGTTCCCAGCTGCTTTTCTCGCTTCTCTCGGGTACGGCCGACATCAGGGGCAATGCATTTTGCCAAGTCCTCCAAAAATTGGCAACAGTCGGGAGTGATCTGGCCGACCGCATTGTTGAACAAATAAAATGGGTCCTTCTCCATGCGGTCCTGGATCGACTTGAAGCCGAGCTTCGTGTATCTTCCCGCATGTGTCTGAGCAGCGTCCTTGAGATTTCCGAAATTGCTTCGTCCAGCTCGACGTTGATCTGCTCGGGTGCGGTCGGAGACTCGCTGAGCTCGAGGCTGCTTCTCAAAGTCGATTTTGTCCAGAGAAAATACCTTGTTGGTTTTCTTGGCCGAGATTTCCATCCGGCATACCTCCGTCGCAATTCTTCCATCCGACCAAGCAATCAGCCATTTGAAGCACGACTGACATTTGTGGGTGCCCTCAATGTTTTGTTCGCCGCAGAAGTGGCATCGGACCTGTTGCATCTCAATCTTTGAGCTGTAGATGTAATCCTCAGCATTTGTTGAGCGTTGGGCCTGCCCTCCCGGGCGGCTTCCCTTTCCCTTGCCTTTTCCCCGGCCCTTGCCTTTGCGAATGGTTTCAGCATTGGACAAGGCACCAAAGGAGGCCATCTTCAACGTCACTCTGTCCTCGAAGGGTCCTGAAGT
Organism: Cladocopium goreaui; assembly: GCA_947184155.2. NCBI lineage: Eukaryota > Dinophyceae > Suessiales > Symbiodiniaceae > Cladocopium > Cladocopium goreaui. The sequence goes on from CAMXCT020005779.1 coordinate 1,188,664, forward strand.
TCCTTCACGTCGACGAAGAAGTGGGGGAAGCTCTTCTGGAGAGTCGGTCACCTGCATCTGGCCGGGTCGAATGGACTTGCCGCTCATGAGGTAGGCCTTCAAACTGTCCCTGGCGTTGGCATACGGGCTCTTTGACAGTGCTTCTCTCTTCGGAGTGTCCTGGTCCTTGTGGGTCTTCATTTTGTTGTTGTACCCCACACGCGTGATCTCATAGGGGCGATTCACCCAGGCAAACTCCCTGTTGACAGCATCATATGTGCAAATGATGTTCTCGTTGGAGATCCAGTCAGGGCTTATGATTGCTTCGTCTGTACGAAACAATCGGCAGCCGCTTTGGACGACGAGCTCGGTGTCAAAGGCAATGTAGTATTGCTTCCCGGCTCGCGTTCCCGCGAGCTTTCTGCCACCGACTGAATCATCCCATGGATGCGACGCAATAAAGAAATTATGCGCCCTTCCTGTTCTTTGGGGCCAGCCACCTGGGATGAGACCATGTTCAACTATCTTGTCCATAGCGAGCCTGTCGCAGCTATGGTAGATAACCCTTGGAAGTGCAGCCAACATCTCCGGCACGAGGTCTGGGCGAAGATTTGTCCTCGGCAACTTGGGCGTGTCGAGGTCAGCCTTGGTAAAGGTTGGATCCAGAGTAAACACTTCCTTCACCAGCGATGAAATTTTGGCATTTTCCACCACTGCACGGTTGTGTCCCTGGACAGCTCTGATGGCGACAACCTTCCATGGCAAACCCTTCCAGGTTGCATCAGGCAAATCGGGCTGAGCCACTTTCACCTGAAAGCGCCTGGTGTCACTGTTGCGCACGATGGACAGGACCTCACTGATCTTCGGGTAGGAGACGTAGTGGGCCATCGTCTTCATCACCGCCTCGAAATCCATCGAAAGATCCATGGGATCGATGTCTGGGCTGCGAGCACCATAGCTTAATGCGTGTCCTCGGAGAACATAAGATAACTTTGTGGAAAGAAATCTCAGTCGCCCTTGGCCGCAATACTCCTTGGGAATCCTGTTGATCATGTCATTGGGGTCCAACCATACTGATCCCTCTTGGCGTTCCGTCGCTTCTTCCAACTTGCGAAGGGCTGCATCGGCTTCGACACTGAGTCGCGGCGCTTTCTGTCTGGGCTGCGCTTTTGACTCTGGTGCCTTTTGCTTTTCACTCTTTGGCATTTTCTTTTCGGCCGGCTTTCCAACTGGCTTGTCAACCTCCACCTTCTTCTCGGTCTTGGTCAAGTCGACAATGGCAGTCTTGTCAGCAGGCTGTTCGGAAGAAGCAGAAGCCTCAGGAACTACAGCATCAGTCGGCACACCCTCCCGGGCAGCATCAGCACCTTCCCTCTTCTCGGAGTCAACGTCCATGGCAGTGGCTTCAGATCCACCAACCTCAGTCCAAGTTGAGATCCTTGAAGAAGTCATGTCGCTGGGCTTGGATGCTTCACCACCAACCACACTCCATGTTGAAATCCTCGATGAAGTCATGTCTTCCCCTCCTTGGTCAGTCTTTGCGGGTGCATCTTTTGCAGCAGCAAGGTCATCGGCCGACGTTCCCGAAGGCTTTGCCTCAGTGGATGTGATCTCGATGATCTTGTTGAGATCTGCAACCTCCTTGGCTCTTTCCTCCGAGATTTCATCTTCCTTGACCTTCTCGTCATGGGGATTGACAATGATCTTCTCATCCAGGATCACGTCCCACTCATCAAACTCGGGAACAACTTCAACATCATCATCGACATCGGTGTTCTCCGGATTGATCTCGATCGACTCAATGGTTGTAGTTGAGAAACCATCAGCCACGGCCTGATTCAAATCTTCTTGAAGGTGTTGTCGGGCCCTGACTTCCTCGGTTTCGTAGTCCTCGATCGAAGGGTCAATTGGGACGATGGAGCTGATCTCTTCATCAGTGAAAGCAGTGGGCATCGGCCTCCCCTCCCGGGTGGCTTCCTCATTGGCTTCAAGAATTCCTGCATGGACCCACATGAGGATCTCCTCATCTGCCTCGTCAAAGACCTGGGCAGGGGTTGCCGTTTTCTTCTCAGTGGAGACGGCTTCCATGACTTCTTGAGTGCCGAGCAAAGCCAAACGAAACTGAACCATCGTGGGGAAGAGATGGACCGCGGCCACACGATCTTGTTCGTTGCTGATGAACTCCTTCACAAAATACTTGAGATCGTCCTTCTTCGACATGAGCTCAACGTATTTGAGATGGAAGGTGATGGCTCCTCTCAGGAAACGATAAACCAGTTTCCGGTTAAATTGGTGGTCGTGCAGGTGGTAGTTGTCGTATTTCCCACCCTGAGCGAGCATAGTGGAGTTCACACATTGAATGCCACGCTCTGCCAGCCAATTGATGTGCTTGCCCATCTCACGGTTGTAAGATGGCGGCAATGAGTATCCGGAATGGTCACCGTTCCCGATGACTTGCACAGACATGACGCGGGGGTCCTTGGAAATCTCAACCAGTCCTTCCAGTGATCGCTGCACCTTCTTGTACTGCTTGTCGACGTACTCGGCAGCGACCTTCCGGTCGGCTTCTGACTTCGTGAGATTGGATTGGTGAATCCATGTACACCCTTGGTACCCAAAGTCCCCGTGCACATCGTTCCCCGCCCATCCGACGACGACCATGATCGGGAGTGTTGCTCTGTCAAGAAGGCGATTTTCTCGTTCGACCTTCTCAATCAACTCCCAGATTTGGTGGTTGATGGCGCTGAGGCCCTTACCCCATTTCAGTCCTGGGTAAACGGACCTGATCTGGCCAATGGCATACTCCTTGCTCTGTAGCAGTTCACCAAAGGAAAGCCTGGAGCAGAGCACAGGGTTGTCGTGATTGGCCACAAGTGCGAAAGATGAGTCACCAACAATAATCAAGTCGGCCTCACCTTCCGGTGGGCATTCAACGGCACCAAACAAAGCAGCAGGGATGTCCTTCACCAAGTCGACAATGTCAGTGTAGGTCCTCTGCGTTTCGTTGGTGTCCTTCCCGATGAGACCATCAATCACGTCACCAATCGGGATTTGCCCACTTCCAATCTTGTTTGCACCTTCATAGCCATCAGGAAAGATGCATGCCACACATGAGCCTCGAATCGTAGCCAGTTTCTTTTCCCATTGGAGAATCCTCTCATAGATCGTCAAGCGAAACTCCGGAGCAATCTGCTCCACCTGGAAGTTTGCATCCTGGCGCCAATTGGCATGTTCCGAACCTGGCCGACCTTCCGGGAGACGTACCCCAGCTTGAGCTGCTTCCATCACATGAGGAGGAAGAGACACCGAAGCGGAAGAAGCGTCCAACATCACGGCAAAGACAGGCAGGTCGGAGACGGCGAGCAAAGCACACGCGAATGTTCGAGCAGATTGAGCTGCCCGGTCAAAAGCTCTATGCACACAATCAGTAAAAGGGTATGAGTAACTCTCAGTTTCTTTGAGTGGCTTTCCTCTCCCTTGCACGTGGTCATGTGACTCGTCGCATTGATATTGTGACAATTCCAAACCAATTTCATCAACTGTAGTGGCGACAGTCCAGGGCTTTTTGATAGGAATCCCTTCGTGGTCTTTTGTGCCGAGCATACATCCATGGAAATTATATCTCTTCAAGGAGAATTCATGGATAAACTTGAGTACTCTCGGGAATTTCCAGTACCGGCAATTTTGAGGCCATTCAATAGCGACTTCAAAGTCTCTGGATAACCGATGAACAAATCTTTCAAAAGCTTTCCATAACTTCTTCATAGTCTTGACATGTTTCATGACCTTCTTAGCGGCACTTGGGATTTTCAAGTTCACATGAGACCACGATGTGCCCCCCGTGCAAGGGAGGCTCAGCCACAAAAGGACATCTTTGGACACTGGAAAATCGTTCACAATGCTTGCAACATACAGTTGATATTCTTCGTCCAACAGACTGTGTTTCTCGGTAAACTGAATCACTCTGCATCCAACGGCGGCTTCTCTGGAAACATCACTCAACTTGGACATGGGACTGCAGCAAATTTCCACTAGCAATCGATTGGGGTTCAGGCTGGCTCTCGGTTCCCCGGAGCTTCGACTGGACGCCATAGCCTTGGGCCGTGGGGTACCAGTCGTTGCATGATTAGAACCGGATGAGCTGGTCTTATTATCCTTAGGTGCTACGTGGGACATGAGGGCAAGTGCAAAACGCCATTTCTCTGCATTAGTGAAAGGCTTTGTCAAAATGTCTGCAACCTGCATTTTAGATGGTCCGTATGTCAGATCGTACCACCCCCTCTTATATTGCTCTGATAACCATGACAAGTTGATCCGTTGGGTTTTGTCTGTATGACGAAACGACGGTGATTTGCCGTTCTCCAAGATTCTGATGGTGGCTTGGTTGTCTTCGACGAAGATCCCACGGATGCTCTTGGGAGGGAAGAGTGACACCATGTAATCACCCATTTTCTCTTGTCCTACAAATTCAAAATCAGTAAGTGCTTCCCGAACTTCCGATGATTCAACTTCATAGTCACTTTCGTAAGGCCCATAAACACGGAAGAATGTCTTTCCTGTCCATTGTTTGTCAACAGGTCTGGTGCCCCGTCTTTTCCAATTGTCCTGGATAAAGTCCATCATTCCGGATGAAATAAAGATAGTTGTTCTGGAGTTGCCAATTCGTTTGATGGGGATTGGAATGGTCTTGGACTCGGTCGGATTGAAAAGGTGGGCCCTGTTCTTTGGATGAACACGGACAAGCAATCTTCTATCCCGTAAAAACTCCCAATACTCACCATTACCCTCAGGTTGGGTCTTGATGCTCTCTCTTGGCAAACCTCCCGGAGTGCTTGATCCCCCCCCGCGTTCTGGAGGTAGGCCCATAAACCGGATGAAGGCAGTCCTACAGCGCGGAGGGAAATGTTTGCAGCAACTACTTCGGCTTCAGTGCTAGAAACTGACACTGATGTTTGCTTCTTAGAGAATGCAGTGAGTGGGAAATAAGTATTGGGACCTATTAGGACTAAGAAACATCCAGTGGTACTTTTATTATCGTACTCACCGGCATGATCGGCGTCGGCAAAACACCAAAGTTTGCACTCTTGAATTCGATCGCCAACGAAGGCTTTGAGCTTGTGGTCCAATGTAGAATGTATGTAACAAATTAATCTATGCAATGCCTTATCGCAATCCACTGACCATTTTGTTACCCTAGCTGCTAGTCCTTGCACGGCTCTAAGCAAGTCATATCTTGCCATACGGGCGGCAAATAGGATCTTCATCAAAACCCTTGCAGCTATTGGAGCAAGTGCACCTTTCGGCTCGGACTCCCCTTCCAGAGGTCTTGCAATCCTCTCTTCATGAAAAGGAGTGGATACCTGCTTGAGGGGTTTGGCGTCTTTGCCGGCAAGTGACTGGTATCGGTCAATACATGATTGCAAAAAGGGTTGCATGTCATATGTCATCACATTCACTGGCTTGGACATGCATGGTTGATCTTTGAACAATTGGTCCATGTATCTAAATCCTTGAGCTCTTGCTTTCTTTTTGGCATCGTTTTTATCTCTTTTAATTGATGCAACTGCAACTTTGGGATCTTTGCAGGTCTTGGTAAATAGGTAAGTGGCACCTACCCATAATGCAGGCTTCTTCTTCCCTTGTGCATAGCCCCCCGTTTCGTCAAGGTACTTGTCCCATTCAGAAACGGCATCGTCTTCCGACGTGCTTTGCACAAAGTCAGTAAACCTAACATCAGTCAAGTTACATGCAGTTATGATTTCTTCATCTGGAACATAAAATCCCTTTCTTGGTTGACAGTGATGTCTGATGTAGACTCCTTTGGATGCGTCAACTTCCCAAAAGTCCTGAGTCCTCTCCGCTGCTGCGGCCTCCTTGGCGGCGGGATCAGGAAGGGACTTATCGAAGAGGTGAGCGAAAGGGTGATCATGAACCGTCAACTTAACTTGAAGTTCTTGAACATGATCACATCCAAGGTATCGACCAATGTCAGTGGGGACATCCATATCGATCTTGGATCCGACTAACTCCCATCCTTTCGACATCGACTCTTTAGGACCTGACATTTTGAAGTCATCTACGTACACTACCAAGAGGAGCTTCAATTCAGGGTGAAAGAACACTGATGGCCACCCTTCCGGGTCAGGCATTATGAACCCCACCGCTGTAAGCATTCTTTCGCAGTGAATTTCCCAAAGTCCCCCCGAGTCGGGGTGACCATATAAGGCAATGCGAAGGAGTACAACGGGGCGTCTATACTTGCCTACCCAATGTTTGGGCCATCTATCAACTGGAAGTTCCACCCAGGTCTCGATCCCTTCCATCAGTGCTTGAGTATATGCTTGGACACCATCATTCTGTTGAGTTATGTGCCCTGGTTGTGAACCATACGCATCCACAGCTTTACCAGCCTCCATGGTTGCAGGCGATGAGCCTAGTTCGGAGAAAAGAGCAACATCGGCGTTCTCATCACGGACATTGTTGCCCTGGAATACCGTTCTACCCTTAAATTTCCTAAGCTTGTGGCCCATTGGAAGTTCGCTACCTTTTTCAACACAAATCTCAAACACTTTTCCAACATGTACTTTCTTCCCTTTCTTTTTGGCACCTTCGGAGACTACGCTCCATTCTTGCACGGTATCGTACAACCAGGCAGTTTTCTTGACGAGCTTATTCCACTCAATGTCAAGAGATTCTTGAGCTTTAGGGTTGGACCTTATCTCCTTCTTGTTGACTGGCCGGGCCACAAGAGTGTTGATGATCTTTTCCCCGCTCATTATACTTACCCGGGCGCACTTAACCCGATGCCTATCTTGGGAATACTTACAAGTGGGCATGGTTGGAAAATCATCCTCTGAGTGATATGCATGATGGAGTTGATTGATGATACTTGCAACACCTTTCTTGGATTTCTCAAGTCTTGCAAGTTCTTGTTCGGCTCTAACGGCTCGTTTCTTCTCAGCTCCATCTCTGGCTAACTTCATTTGTTCTTCTCTGATTGCATCTCTTCTGGCTTTCACAGACATGGACTGCCAAACAAATGATGGGATGTCCATTGGTTTACTTGATCCCTTGTACCTTCTTGTTTTGAATCCGTCTGCACTATAATATTGGGGGTCGTCTCTTCTTATTTTCTCAACATCACCGGTGGAGGGATTGATGACTTCGATTAGATCCTTATCTTTTGGATCGTCCCCAGGGATAGCTTCATCTACTGTAATTTCGGGCTCCGTCCTCTCGCGAAGGTCAATGATGTCCTTATGGAAGATCGTGAGCATGACCTCACATGGAGCGATGGTCTCGTTCCAGGCCTCGTATTTTGGCCAGAGGATGAAGTTTTGGTCTAAGATGAACCAGGCGTCGTCCTTCCTATGGCATGTTGTCCGATAGGGATACTCTTCGGTCGAAATTTTGCTGTTGGGAGAAATGTAATGATCACAATCTCTTCTCACATTAACGTGGCAATCAGCATATTCGTACCATCCCTCTCGGTCCTTTATATGTCTCATGAAAGGTAGCCATGTTTCATCATGGACAGCATGGGCAGTAGAAAGTTGGAAGCTTTCATCCTGGGATTCTTCATTGTCATCACCCATTTGTGCATCCTGATCCTCCAATGCCGGCTCTTGGTTCCCCAGAGCTTCGGAAAGTCCCGGTTCATCTTTTCCAAAAGTCGTTCGGCCTTGGAGAGGAAATTGTATATCACTTGGTTTGTTGATCTTGAGGACCCGCAAGATTGATGCAGTACCATTGGACTCATTCTCAACAAGATCCTTTGTGGGTACAACCATGAATTCTTTTCTCCACATGAATTCGGGGTGAATGGCATAGCCAAGGAATAAACCAGGGCTCGATGTTGGGTCGAAACGAAGTCCCTCCTTATTCTTCTTTCTCGGGCCATTCCAATAGTCAACAAGACAACCAAAAGGAATGAGAGGACCATCAAATCTCGATCCGAAACGTAGTTCCCATGGTGATTTGTCCCCCCCCGTTGCAATGACATTCTGCATGAAGCACCAATGTCGGGCAGCATGTGGCCAGTGCCAATGATTCAGGCCTGCTTGGAGCAGATTGACACGAGTGCCTTCAAGAACTGATCGGACTGCTCTCTCGGCTTGGGCGTTGGACTTAGATATATAGTCCCTACTTAAGACGTGACGGCACTGAAGGATTTTCATTGCTGAAATTAATTCAGGTGCATTGTCACTGTAGAAGACTCCTATCTTATCTTCATGTCCAACAAAATGTTTGATCGCTAAGATTGCAGCATTGGTGGTTCGTCTGGCATTGGGGTAGACATATATAAATCCTGTGGCTATGTCCTTCACCACGAGTGCACTTTTCTCATCATCGATTCCCAACTCGTCTTCATCTCTGGTGACAATAAAATCAGCGGTGATGTGGTCACCAAATTTCTCAGCTTTAACCTTGGTTGATCCGCCTACGGCTCTTGAGGGTGGCTTGAACATCTTAGCCCTAGTACATATGTCACAAAAGGGGTTCTTAGGGATGTGAGTCAGCATATGTCGAACGGACTTGGCTTCTTCTTTTAACTCTTTTTCCCCTAGTGACCTTTTGTGAGCACCATCATCATGGACGTTACTACTGCTACCCTTGGACCCTTCCAAAGGCGGCTCAACCTCCCGGTCGGCATCAGGGACATCAACCTCCTCAGCTTCCAATGGCTGGGGCTCCGGTAAATCAACATTGATACCCATGGGGTCATCACCAATGATTTCAATGTCCCCATCGGGCTCCGGAGATTGTTGAGCTTCATCTGATGCCGGGGTGGCAACGCTTGGTCTAGGCTGAGTCGATGGAGTGGAAATCGTCTTTGAATTATTTGCAAAGTAGGGTACATAATCTCTGACAACTAACTCAATGCGTTCCCCATTTGGTTTGACCATGTACGGAGGTTCACCTTTGGAGCCTCTCCATATGAAGTCGTAGCCATCATCAATGCATCTCATCCCGACTGAGATAACAGGAGGTGAGCTTCGAACAAGATAGGGGTCAATGGTCTTGCCTAACTTGGGAACAAATACTTTTCCTTGTTTCGATGACGAACTTTCTCCATTGGCAGTGATCATGCGAATGGGGTTGTTGGAGTAGTATCCATAGTCGTCCGGCAATTCACTATCATTGACAAGATCTTGAGCACTCCCCGTATCTGCAATCCAGTCAAGTTCGAGGTTGATCGCTCCCTTCACATCTTCTCTACATTCCGCAGGGGTGGCTTTGAGTCCCTTCGGGATACATTCATTGCAACCAAAATCTGTGTCACATAAATAGGCACATTTGCATTCTACTCCCCGAAGACAATTGGAAACTGATCCTGCCAACATGGTACCGGTCAAAGCGGCATCATTCACAGCAAGTTGATCAACTTCAAACTGGTGTCCCCACGGAAAGGTAACCTTATCCTTGGTGACTGCGTTTCCAATTGGCCTCAAGTTCCCTCGGACTTTCACATGAGATACGTCCGGTGAATCATCAAAACGAATCGATGGACAAAACACTCTTGGTTGAGGGATACAAAATGCCTGAGACACGGATGCAAGCATGGATGCAACAAGACAAACTGCGGCAGGAGACGGCTTAGATGAGCTGGCCCCGGATCCTTTGGATTTCGGGGATTTCGGGCTCTTGGGGCTCTTAGAGCGGCTAGAGCTTCGGGATCCCTTCCTTTTCGGGTTCTTGGGATTCTTCTTTTTATTTTTGGTTTCGCTACTGGCCGAACGGGCAGGAGTAGCTTGTCTTGGTTTTCCCACTGATCCCTCATGAAGGAATTTGCAATCAGCTCCTCTATCGCAACGTCCCTGTTTCCAAAACTTGCAAATCTTCTTACCTTTCCCCTTTGGTTTGGGAGAACCAGAACGTTCATTTGAGCGACCTCTGGTTTTGCTGGGCTTGCGACTTCTGTCACGTGGCTTGGGGACTTCATGCTTATAAGTACAGTTGTCCTTACTACAGCCTCCCTTATTCCATGCCACACAATACCCCTTGGGAATAAAACCTGTCTTGCCCTCGACTGCAGGAGCGGAGGGACGACCGGCACCCGAAAGACCTTTGGCAACTCGATCACGATTTGCCTCCAACCTCTCACGGTCAAGGTGGCGTCGCACGGCAGAAACAAGAAAACTGTAGTTCCGTTTTTCGGTTCCTTCATCAGCTCTATGATACTCATTCATGTCATATTGGATGGCCTTACAATTCTTCACCTGTTTGTAGAAGAGTGTTTCCAATACACTTTCGTCAGGGGCCTGGACAATACCAGCCAACACTTGATCCCAGTTTGAAATGAAAGACTTCAAATTCTCCCCACGCAATTGGACACTGAACAAATCTTGAAGGGCATAGGTTGCTCCGTGTTTGATGTTTGTACTGAAGTGGTCATGCAACATGAACAACACTTGTCTCCCTCTTACAATCCGTCCAGCGGTGGCTTCAGTCTCCTTGAAGGTGTCTACCTTGCGGGCGAAGTCACCAGTGATGATATTGGTGAGTGCAGAAAGTAACTTTGCATCTAATGTCGCAAACGGCGCAACCTTCCGGAGCGCTTCAAGGGTCTGTCCTTCTTTCCAAGAATCACTAATCCACTTGAAAGCACTGTCGGGATCGGTCGATGCTGCTACAACTGCTTCTCTAGTCTTGATTCTCCAATTGCGATAGGTTTCTGCCAACGGGAATGCTGGGATCTTGATGGTGTCAGCTTCCTTGACCTTGGGTTTGTCATCATGCCTTGGGTCAATGTAGCCACCTAGAAACTTGATCATTCTTCGTCTGAACTTTTCATCATCCTCATCATCGGGACCAGCTTTCCCTTTTCTGGGTGCCTTACGGTTCCTATCCCCTTCAGGTTTATCAATTGGATCAGGTGGTGATGGTGGTCCACCTCCCCCATTTCCCCCGTTGTCGTCTCCTCCATCCCCGGGATCGTCCCCATCAGGCGCGTCATCGCCCCCCGGCTCAAAGTAGTCCATCTCATCTGGGCCTATTTCGGTCGGGGCGTACTGATTGGTCGGTGCTGGGGAATTGACATTGTCCATGGGATGGTTATCTCGTCGACGATTATTGGCCCGAAGGGCGTTCCTCGGCGGAAGACCTTGCAATATCCGACTCCTTCTTCACTTGAACAGGGACTCGATATGATGGATCATGATAAATGATTTCAATACCATCCTTTTCATAAGTCTTGGCATCAGGTGAAGTAAAGTTGATCGGCGTTCTTGCAATTGGAGGTCGGGCTACATTGGTCGGAGGTGCTGCGGGTGCAGCCTTTCGGGTCGGTGGAACAAACTCGAAATTCGGGATCTCCGTTGATTCATGGGTTCCGGCTGTCATGGTCATGGCGGCAGTTTCGACAATAGGGCTGGGACGAACCTGAGCAAAGTGGGAACCGAGCATACTTTGCAGTTTCAGATTATGTTGCATCTGGGCTTGTACCATGTGTTCAAGCTGCGTGATGCGGTCATTCTGAATCCTTCTCTCTTCCTCAGCTGCTCTTTTCAACTCAAGGATCTCTTGCTCCTTACTGGAAAGTGATTGTCGATGGTTAGCATCGATGACACGCTGATAGGCTTGAATTTTCTCATTCATTTGAGCTTCTCGGAACCTTACGTGTTCGTGCGCCTCATGCTGTAAGTTCTCCCTATACTGTGCTCCCATTCTCAATACTTCTTGTTCTTTGGACATCATTGCATCTAAGGCCCTCTGACTTTCAATGCCCTCACGGACTCGCAATGCTTCCACCAATTCCTCAGTCTTTG
>CAMXCT020005780.1:462-260462 GCA_947184155.2 Cladocopium goreaui
ACACTATCGATGAGGATCATGAAAAATTTGATGAAACCAAATCACAGTTCAACAATTACTTCATCAATGTCATCAAGAACTTTGGAGGACATCTTTTCATGAATTGCGAGGCTGGTTCGTTGTATCCTCACAGAGAAAGACTCAACGAGGTTGACTTCAAAACTTGCTTCAATGACTATCATGACTTGATGGTGGCCGCTCGCCTTGGAAAGGATGGCTATATCAAGCAAATTGCTGGATATCACACAGATGACAACGACACACGAGTTCGACAAGTCCCATGGGCAATCTTTGAAGTATCTTGGGGAAAGACAAAGGATCGAGATACAGATGAGATTGTTGACTTGACAAGAGCTAGGATGAGAATGACACGTGTGTGCGTTTATCACGTCGGACAGAAGTATGCATCAGACTCTGCTGGGATTGTTGGTGAAAGCTTAGCTGTTATGGCTTTTGAGTGTGCCAGATATCAAGTTGACTTCATCGCAGGTGATGGAAACAAGGCATGCTATTACAGCACACCAAAATCTCCAGGTGTCCCTACATATCAACACAGCCTTATCCAATTCTGGATTAACGGAATGGTAGGTGTTGCAACACAAGCCATGCGCAAGAATTTTGATCCAACTTGCCCTCCAATCAGGGTCAAGCATTTCATTTCTTGCAGTTATCGTGACTTGGATTTTCTTGCAACGCACTTGGATGGCATTACAACAGCAACATACACCGACGAGATCATGAACAAGACAAATGGTAAAGGTGATTGTTGTATGTTAACAGTTGTTGAGTGGGGTCATTCACGTTTGATGTGTGAGGAACACCTAGAAGACTTTGAGGATGAAGATCACATGAACTATGTGGGTGAATTTTACTTCAAGGTAAATGAAACTTGCTTACATGGTGATCACAACATCTTCATGGTTGCTCCAAATGATCGCGATGCTCATAATCCATTTCTTATCCATCTTGATCCTTCTGATAGGTCATGGAATGAACGACATCATTACAAACAGGCCTACAAGAAGAAGCAGTATGCTGATTCAAGAAAGGAAAGACAGAAGGAGAAAAAGAGAAAGGCATATGAAGATCAAGCATCGGCGTATCAGGGCAACACAGAGTGGGGTGGATCCTCATCTTCAGCGTCCAGACCATGGAGATCAAGTGAGTGGCGATGAGTGAGTGTACACTTCTTTAAATGAAGATAACACAGCATGAGAAGCCGTGTACAGTTTTTCTGTGCGTTCAACTTATTTCACACAGATGGCATATACTCTTTTAGATAGAGATAATGCCACAAGTGTCTGAACTTCAATTTAATGTAAAATAGAGACTCTTGTAAATAGAGATACTATATACATTTATCTCCACGAATCATCCGGCGAGCAGACACTCCGAATGGAGCGAACTTCAAAAATTACCAACTTCGATTTCAGTCCATTGTTTGCTTGAATGAGCAACTTTGGAGATCCGCTATTTCCGTTTATTTCGTGATTTGGTCAATTGTTTTTCATATGACCTGAATTTCTGAATCTTGCGAACCCGAACTTTTCAATTCGAACTTTCACCGGTAGAGCGAGGCATTTTGCCTATGGAGAGACCGTGCGCGAAGCACCATTGGTCACTACTGGAAAAATTAGCGAATCCGCTGTTCTTTTTCGAAATGTCCTTAGGACATTCGCTGCTTTCACGTGTTTTTCAATTCGAAGCCACTGCGTAACTCCGGTTTCTTTTGCTATTTGCCATTGTGTAGAGAAGTCAGGAAGATACTCTTAATACCAATTGGGTACGGCAAGGCGCAGTGCTCTACTCATTGCTTTTGAATTTGTGCCTGTGTTTTTGTTTCGACCTAATACCTACATAGGTACATGCATGAGTATTGAGCACATTTATATGCGCCTTCAAGGCTCAAGAAAGAGGTATATAGAGTAACCCTGTAGACAAGCACTGACCGGCAACAGTCTGAGAGTAAAAGAGTGCTGTCATTGGGGAAGACGCCTTAGCTGATCTTGAAGTAGACGCTAGGGCCCCTCTTCAGCCCTCCCCCCCAATCCCCCCCCTCCCGCTTTTTTTTATTTAAATTCAAACTTGCACACATTTCAATACACTAGTTTGGTTAGACTATATATATATTGTATATATATATACATATGGTTGTTTATATACACAGCTTTCATCCCAATAAATTGTAAATAATCATGTGCATGCATATGCGTCCACAAAAAATAGTTATTTGTATGTGCATGTTGTATCCCAAAATAAACTGTAAATAACCATGTGCATGCATATGCGTCCACATAAGTATAGTTATTTGTATGTACATATTGTATCCCTAAATAACCCCTAATCCAACCCTAAACAGACTCTAAACCAGCCCTAAAGAAACCTTAAAACCAACCCTAAAACCAAACCCGGCAGATATATTGATTACACTTGTAAATACATTGATCTACATATGCATATAGTCATGATTAGTCATGCATGTATACCTACATCTATCTATATCTATCTATATCTATCTATATATATCTATCTATATCTATCTATATCTATCTATATCTATTTATATCTATCTATATCTGTATCTATATCTACATCTATGGCTGTATCTATATATCTATTTATGTATATAATTATCTATATATCTATATCCCTATATATATATATATGTATATATTTCTATATATCTCTATATATCTCTATATATCTATATCTATATCTATATATATAGATATATCTATATATATATATATACATATATCTATATATACATATATCTATATATCTATATATCTATATATCTATATATCTATATATCTATATATCTATATATCTATATCTATATCTCTCTATATATATCTCTATATATATATATTTATTTATATCTATATATCTATATACCACTATATACCTATATATCTGTATATAAGGTTGCCTGGGAAGACGCTTTAGCTGATTCTGAGTGGACGCTACTGCTCCTCCTCAGCCCTCTCCCCCATACCCCCTTCCTGTTTTCTTATTGAGGAAGGAAAGAAAATGTGAGGAAAATGATGAAAAACCAAAGAAAAAGTAATGGAAAACGAGGAAAAGTGAGGGAAGTGAAGGAAAACCAATGAACAACTAAGAAAAAATAATGGAAAACGACGAAAAAGTGAGGAAAATGATGAAAAACCAAGGAAAAGTAATGGAAAACGATGAAAAAGTGAGGAAAATTATGAAAAACCAAAGAAAAATACTGCAAAACGAGGAAAAAGTGAGGAAAAATGAAGGAAAACCAATCAAAAAGGAACACCAATGAAAAACTAAGGAAAAAGTAATGGAAAACGAGGAAAAAGTGAGGAAAATGATGAAAAACCAAGGAAAAGTAATGGAAAACGAGGAAAACGTGAGGAAAAATGAAGGAAAACCAATGAAAAACCAAGGAAAAGTCATGGAAAACAAGGAAAACGTGAGGAAACCGTGCCCACGACAAAAAAAAAAAAATCCCAAAACAAGAAAAAAAAATCCCAAAAAATTCCGCACCCAAAAGAAAATCGCACTGCCCCGAAGCATCGTTGATGATCCGTTTGTATGGATTGTCTTGACATTCATGCTGTTGCACCCATGCATACAAACTCCGCACACCGGACTGCATCAACATGAGCACGTGAATGTGAGGATTTGATAGTAATCATAGAATCAAATGTTTGATTTATGTTTGACTTGTATGCATAGCTGATATATGTGCTGATGCTATTTGCCTCTAACATCCAACGTGAATCAGCGAGAACCCATTTTGCCGGCACCTTTTGGCGGCTGAGCCGATGAAGAAGTCAGGTTTCAGGGTCACATATGTCACATGTGAAGGAAATTGTGGCAGCTACAGCCCAAACTTAACTCACGAACATCACCAACATCACCGATATCCATTGAAAGTAACATCAATCAACATCAACATCAATCTTTATTGACATTCACATTGACATTCAAGAGCCAACAAGCATAATCAGACCACCAGAGACCGAGAGAACCTTCCCCCCCATCAGCTCATAGCAACTGCCCCATGCCGGGTCCACACGGCCATACTTTGAGGCCTTGCAGGTCTGGAAGGGGTGCTGGTGATGATTGGACAATTGTTACTTACCGCAACGGCATCACTCATCCAGGCCATATCGACATGTGTTGAAGAATCTTGCCTATCAATCTTTATTGTCAATACATTCGGTAAACATCAACAAAGATTAATCTACCTACAACTCGATCAGTGACCAGGTGCAATAGGCTGATCATATCTTCGCAACCTTTCATGCCTATCTGTTTGCAGTGCACCGCTCACATGCCAATGGCATCCATTTGACATTTACCAACAAGTACCACAATCTACCATCACTTACTCACTTGCCACCATGTGTCATCCCTTACATCATCACCCACTCCTTTTCACCCAAATCTTGGGCCAACACCCACCGGACATTGCAGGCCTGTTGCAAGGCCTGTAGCGCGGCTTTTCCACAGTTCTCCAAGTCTTGTCGCATATCATCGAACTCCTTGTCGCAGGTGCCAGGGCGCCAGAGATGTTGGGAAGGGCGCTACTTGACCGCCAGAAATGAGCTCGTACTTGTCATGAGGGATGATCCGGGGATCTGAGAAACAGAAGAAAAATCGAGAGACAGTGAGATACATGACCAATGGGTTCCCGTCGGTCGTGCTGAGGGCTGGAGGTTAGGACATGTTGCCGTGAGGGATGGATTCCAAGAGCCATCTGCTGTCTTTGACAAGTTAGGTCAACTGCTGCCTCAACATGCTTATTTACTTGATGTCACTTGCATCACTTCCCACGATTGACTCTGTCACATTCGCCAGGGTGCGGCTGGGGCCCGACAACCTGACAGAATTGCCTCTCATTTTGATCCGGCGAGTCGATCTTAATATCTTATGTAAATTCTGTTCAATCATGTCTCACCACGTTTTCACCATGTTTTCACCACATGTTCACTGCAATTTCTGTTGGTTTCTGAAGGTTCTGTTCCTCATATGGCTATGGCTCAAAATGACACCCAAAATGGATGGTCAGATACTAGACATATCTAAAAATAACCAGTTCTGTGGCTCTGTGGGTCATTGGTACCATAATCTTGAGCCATACATAGCCATACTGTGCCATACCGTGCCAGGGCCATACATGGTCATACCCATGTTTCCTCATGTTCCCTGGCAATCTTCCACCTTGGGTCTCCCCGACCCGGTCGCTCATCTGCGCCGCCGCGGCCGAAGCGGCCGGAGTGGCGCCCGGCGCGGGCCTGGGTTTGGGCGATGGCAGGGCCACGAGATGGGGCGACCGGGTGGGATCGGGTGGGTTCCAAATGGCATAGGCAGCTCTAAGCCCATCCAATCCACGTGATCATTCTCAAAATCAGTCGAAAAAGAAAGAGAAGATTGAAACGATTGCACGATAGATGCGATTTTGATGTCACGAAAAGTACCAAAGCATGTTCCACAATCCACTTGTCAACTTGAGTCCTGGATGCAGTACCAAAGACAACACCAACTATGGATGATTCAAAATATTCTTTATCTCAAGTATTCTCAAGCATCAGTGCGCATGTTTCAATAATGAACTTACTACCAGGAAATAAATTGGATGAATGTGCCGTCAGTAAACAAAACAATGAGTACAGTAGTACGAACCGGATGAAAGACAGCATCACACAATGTGCTGCGATCAAACCGAGGACCGCGCTTCAACTCCCTACCCAAAACATCCAAAGGTTTGGACGTGTCTGGACTATTTAGATTTCAAAGGCCTCTATCATAGCTCGGTGCTGTTATCCAAGGACCGGATCAGGACGAACGCTGCAGGAATGAAATGGAATGAACATGCCTAACCGCGTCAATGAACGGAAATATTTCGAGCATGTTTGTATGGGATAAGATTGTGCGACCTGTCACGGCCCAAAAAATTGGTGTGTGACACCAGGATCCAAAACAAGCATGCGATCAGTGGGCTGCCGTAGCTTGTTCTGCTTCTTTTGTGCCACGTGCACAATGCAAAATCTCGTAAAGCAAGTTGACATAAACCAAATTGAGATAATCTGACGCATGTCGAAAAGTCTTGAACCATGTAAACCATCCAGAGAAACTATACAGCATGGATGCAAACTTAACATTATGATTATATGATCTATATGATCATGAAACCATATGTAAAAAAATGCAAAAACAATCGCTAAACCTTGCCCGGCATTGCCAACGCCTATCAGGTCATCTGAGGTCCCCCAGCGCAATTCTCTTGGCGGCCACCAGCGCAGTGGTCGGCAACAGCGTGTCGTCCTTGGCAGGACCCGGATCTGTGTCGTCCAAGAGATCAATTTGTGGGTCATGATCTGCCGCAAAAAAACTTTGAAACATTCAAAGCGTAGTTATGATCATTGATGACCAATGTAGTGAGGTTATCTGTTCATATGCTCTTGTGAACCTGTCACATTAGCAGCACTTGAGGCTGTGCCGAGGTACCCAATCGAAGACCGTCAAGGACGAAGGAACCTTTGGGTCCTGGGGTGGAGGGTTGGACTGTCACTCTCCAGTCACACACCATGAGGCGTCGCAACGAGTCGTAACCTTTCGCCTCGTGGCGCTATATGACATGAATGCGGATGTCTCAGCCAGCGTTGCAATGGGCCATGGGATGCCATGGGCCTGGCCAAGCCCCCCGATCCCTCATCTCATAATATATATCATAGCAATTAATTAGCCAATCATTAACCGCTCCCAAATTTACCCTGAATAGTTGGTAGAACCCATCCCAAACTAGGGGGTTATCGTTGGCTAACATTATCTCAATGATGATGTCCATCATCGGCAGCTCTTCCCATGCTGAATGAACGGTTGGCGTCCTTGCTCTCGACCCAAGGTTCTCTGACCTCAGGAATTTGGCAGCATCAAACGGCATTCAACTGATCAATCTAACCTGTGGATTTCAAATGATGTGCAGTAAGGATGGGGGGAGGCGCAAAGCAGATTGGAAACACCTATTTTCACATGCAAGGTGCTGGGTTGAATGTGATACTCAAGTTAAGGTGTATATACTACACGACATGCACCTTGGAAACATCTGGAATGTAGGTTAAGGCACAACGATGCACAATAGTTTCATTTGATGTTATCATCGAGTTGGTTTAAGATCTCTATATATAAGGTATGGTTCAGGGTTGGCTTGGGGTTTGAATATCATCCGGATGATAATGCAAACCTTTTAGATAGATATAGATATAGATTTCAAGATATATAGATATAAAGATATATAGGAATATAGATATATAGATATATATATATATATATAAATACAGATATATTGATATATAGTGGTATATAGATATATACAGATATAAATATAGGTATAAATTTATATATATAGATATATATATATATGTATATATATATATGTGTATAGAGATTTATAGAAATATATAGAGATTTATAGAAATATATAGAGATATAAAGATATATATATATATAGATATATAGAGATATAGATATATAGATAGTTATATGCATATATAGATATATAGATACAGCAGTAGATGTAGATATAGATACAGATATAGATAGATATAAATAGATATAGATAGATATAGATAGATATAGATAGATATAGATACGTAGATATAGATAGATATAGATAGATATAGATGGATATAGATAGATATAGATGGATATAGATAGATACAGATAGATATAGATATAGATAGACATAGATAGATATAGATAAAATCAGGTAGATAGATAGTTTGATAGTTAGATAGATAGATAGATAGATAGATAGACAGATAGAAAGTTAGATAGATAGATAGACAGATAGATAGATAGACAGATAGATAGACAAATAGATAGATATATGGATGGATAGATAGATAGATGATACTCAAGGTGTATCTAATGCACAACATGCACCTGGTGAACATGCTTCACTGATAGATTGATCGATAGATGATAAATGAGCCATAGGAGCGAGGAGCTCTCGGAGCCAGGAGCCATAGAAGCCACCAGGAGCCACCAGGAGCCACCAGGAGCCGCAGAAGCCACCAGGAGCCACCAGGAGCCACAGAAGCCACAGAAGCCACCAGGAGAGGAGGGAAAAAAAAAAATAATACCCAAAACAAAAAAAAATAAATTCCCAAATTAAATTACCCTCCTTTTTCAAGCCATGGGTTTCCTGAGGCGCCACCGTCCACAGCTCTGTCCTGGGCGGCCACTTTCACCTTTTGAGCTGCCTCCTGACATGCTCTCAACAGACCTGCCACGGAGGCCCTGGAGGCCCTGGAGGCCAGATTCAGCTGGAAAGGAAGCTGGGGTCCTAAAAGACTTGAAATCACCAAAGCTGAAAAAATACAAGGTGAGGTCCCACAGTTACAAGTGTTTTTTTTTCAAAACCCCAAAAAAACTATAGTTCCATCCTCCATAAAGCCTAAGTGTCATCATCTTCACATTTCACATCTTCACCATTCTGCACCATTCTTCACTGATCAACCGGTCTTGCCCTCCACATCTTACGCTGCATAGAGACCTCCATATTGATGGCGGAAAGTGGCGTCAAGAAGGTGTTCTTGGAGTGTCTGATTCAGGGGATGCTCCTTGCCGGCCAAGGCTTGCGCGATCCAACTTCAGAAACAAGGGATTTGTCACATATCAATGGCCATTTCAGGATCCTAGATTGGAGGTACCTACCATATATAAGGCATATGTAAGGCCTATGTAAGGGAATATCCCCACAAAATATGGCCTGAAATTCCCATTGAACATATGCCATGGTCCAAACATGTGAAGACCTGGAAGTATATAATGGGATATAGTTCAATGGTCATCCCAGTGTGACCATCCCCCACTGGTACTGTATGTCATCCAACCATGCAAAAAACATAGCAACGCATGCTTGGAACCTGCATCACCTAAAATGGGCAACACTGCAACACCAACACTTTCATGTGGGACTTATTGGGTTTATATTGGGTTTTATTTAAGGTTCATGTCACTTGTGGTTGCATTCACAAGGACGGAAGATGATGTACATCGTCGCACAACGCAAAACTCCTGTGAATGTAAGTTCGATGTAAGCACAACCCTAAACACACGACTGACCGAGAGTAAACATGTAACCAAACTCAACTAATTTCCCATGTATTTTTCTGTTACTCTCTTTGTACGGCTGATATTTAGACACTCTCCCAAAAAAATATGTCTTTAGAATTCTTTAGATGGGTATGGTAAAGGTGTGTCTGATTGTATGAAACTGGGGTATTAAAAAAAAACATGTTGACAGGAACAACAACATGATAAACCGAGATTTTGTTGGTCGCCTATATTTTCAGAGTCACAAACTCATATGCCCATATTTTCAGAGTCACACATGATGATAATCCAATGGATTTAGGGCTACACTATTTTCAGACAAACCCATATGCCCAATTTATGGCAAGACAGAATCCATCTTTACTGTGGCCGCTTTTAAAAAAGCCCCAATGTGACCAAGGTCCAACACTTGTGACCAAGGTCCAACACTTGTGACCAAGGCGACCTTCCCAGCCCAGCGCCAGGGCACCATTTGAACCCAGACATTGGACAAGGAGAACTGACCCACCAGGTTGGAATAGTAATCCAAGGACAGCAACTCCTTAGCCGTTGACATGGGGGCATTTTACCTCACCCAATTTCATCAAAACTTCACGGAAAAAAATCCAACATTCGATTTTAGCCAGTAAATATACTGTATGTATAACATTCAATAATAAATGCGTTATGTTCCATTGCCTTTTACTGGGAAAATTTACGGAATACTGATACTGAATCATCCTCCATAAAGGGGTTGTTTAAAGTTTTTGTTTGTTATTTTGCATTGCCAGGTGCGGGTAGGAGTTGAGTTTCAGCTCGTCTAAGAAATCCCCAAAAACATTGGCATGGGTCATGGCAAATAACTTTTGAAGATAGATTCTTTCACCAGGAGATCCCAAGGGTCCAAAATGATTCGAGCTGGCTATTTTTACGTCTTTTTGTTTCAGATCGCCCCAGATCTCCCGCTCCCAATCTTTTCGGAAGCAGAATGTTGCACCAAGTGTCTGACCATCGTTCTTCCCACAAAATGGCGACCAACAATTCCAGGGACGCAAGCATCACCTAAGTTCTGTTTGCGATGTTATTGAGGACAAAACTTGGATTTGCCCTACAAATTCCCCAAACAATCCAAAAAAAACATGGCATATGAGAAGGGGTCCCAAGAAAATAAACCATGTTCCCAATAGATTCCCCATTTCCGGTGGATTTTCCAGTGCGGAAATGTTGCAAAATCACCTTAAACAAACCCAGGACAAACCTCAGCTATAGATAGTTGTAGGATGCAAGGTACTCCAAATATGTGGCCTATGAATCACGTACGAGACGTGGGTCCCGCACCCCCAAAACCTTGCTCTGCAAATGGAGGAGAGTGGCTTGCTGTCGCTTTTCCCTTTTGCCCTGCGCGAGGGCGCCAAGTTTGCCCGTCAGCGGTCCCGCTTGGCACATCGACATGGATGGCACGCTCTGCATATTCAGCCAAGACATCTTCCTAATTCGGCATGGCACGGACAGTTTTCCCTTCAGCTCGATTTCCAGTCATTTCCAATCATGTCCAATGTGGTGTTCCACACATTTGGTCCTTTCCAATAGCAAATTCAACAAAATCTTCAAAACACGTTCTCTTCATTTCTCTTGGATCAATGTGCTTAAAGAACACCAACAGGAGATTAGTTGGAGTTCTTGGAGGGGTCGGCCAAATGGGTCGCCTCCCAAGCAGTTGTTTGTTGCTGAAAAAACCGTCACATTATGCTACATACCCAGGTCTTTGGCTGAAGGAGTAAGATGATCAACCACATCAAGTTGGTAGTCACAACATGTTACATTCCTATAGTATTTTATACTGGTTGGTGGTTTCAACCCCTCTGAAAAATATGAAAGTCGTTGGGATTATGAACTTCCCAATATATGGAAAAATAATCCAAATGTTCCAAACCACCAACCAGATTCAACCAGTGTTACATTCCTATAGTATTTTATTGAATCCTATTTGATTCAAGGGCCGCATGGTTTGGGTGTCTACAAGATATGATCAAGACTGGTCAAAACACAGCCTCTCCATTCTACAGACTCCATCGTATTTAGCTTATTTTGCTTACATAAGCACGATGTATACGAGTAGAATCAACAACAACGATGTCAAACAAAAAAGTGAAAGAGGCAAAGAGAAGAGTAGCAGAAAAAAATGAAACATAAACCCACACAGCCCTGTCTGAAGAGAATGTACAACCAAATGTTGAACCCCTTTTTTCCTATCGAAACCAGATAATGTACGTGCCACCAAAAACAGTTCCTGAGATCACCTATCCATTCTGACTGCTTCCATATCCCCACATCCACTTGTTACTTACAGTAAGTATTCCCAACATATATACTCATTATTCTTGATTAAACAATGGTAAACCAGCCATTTCATCTTGCTTCACCATGGGCAATCTTTGATAGTCCACAAAAAAAGGTAATATTTTTGCTGATTCTTGTTATTTTATGATTTATATTGATTTATGATAGTTTATGCTATTTTCCATAGCAAGAAAGCGAAGAAACTGCGCAAAAACCGGATGCCCACCGAGCGTCATGAATCGGCTGAAGTAGGCCATGGCTTCATAGAGCTGAACTCCATGATACCTGAAACGTGGTGAATACCGTGGTGAATACCGTGGTGAATCATGGAGAATAACTATCAAAACATATCAAAACATGCTGGAAATTTTATGGGATACTGATGGATACTGGGAATACCATGAGATATCAATGGGAAAAATGGGATATCATCGGATCTAGTGACATTTTACCGCTTCATGATGCAACGACTTAAGTGGAGTGTCTGGAGACGCATCATCCAACGGCAACAAAAACCTCTCCGACACCCAAATTGGTCAAAATCCTGGCGAAATATCACACTCAATATGTTCAAAATCAATGTGATGTTCATCCCCCACATATCCAAAATTATCCAAATATGAATCAAATGTAGTAGCTATATATGTATCTATACGGTTTTGACCCATCCTCATCTCCTGTCCAAAGCCCTTTCAAACACACCCAGCTGGGAACATCTGCACCCCGCAAGGAGCTTTGCAAGGCCGTCTGGTTGGTGGTTTTAACCGTCTTGAAACATATTAGTCAATGGGAAGGATTATCCCATATATTATGGAAAATAAAAAATGATTGAAACCACCAACCAGTTGTTTTTTCATCCTGCAAGTTGTTTTTTGCATTGTTTTTGTATGGCCCGAACAAACATTCAGTTCCCTGCCAAGATGGTACAGCAAATTCAACTGACCAATGTCCATAGTTGAAGGTTTCCAAAATGTCCATAACCCATGCTCAAGCCGTCCATAGGTGTACCCCATTTCCGCTGAACAATGTTCAACTCTGAACCTAGGATTTCAATCTCGAGTTTCCATTCATTTGATGATATTTTAAGTAATTCCTAGAGATGTCCCACGGATTTTCCCCCAGATTTTGGGTTCCGATGTTCCAAGCGGCTCCACTAATGAGATAATTTCAGCAATGACTTGCGCCGCAGCAGCGAACTGTTCGTGGTATTTGGTGCTGTACTGCTGGAAGCATTTCCAGACCTGCGGGCTAGCGGGGATTAGACCGTCAGAAATTTGGGTATCAAAATAGTCATGGGACATAACTAGTACATATTGATGAGAAAATACTGAGCATGTTAATGAGATGGACATAGATATCAACGATTTGTGTGTCTGTGTGTCTGTGTGAAAACGCTGAGTCAACCAATATTAAATGGGGTTTTTAACTTTTAACCAACAATAATGGTACACCGGTGGTATGTGGAAGAAATTGACCGACAAAACTATAGCTGGATGTGTGAAAAATGATAGATTTCCCAATAACATACGGCCATGTAGTGGAGAAACTGGTGATTAACCAGTGAAGTTTGAGGTATTTTCAGACAAACCCACCAAAAGCGGTACAGTACATTATGGGGATGGATCAAAACCAAGGTGATAAATCCCTGCAGTTGAGCTTATCAGTGCAAGTGGATATATATCCCAAAAAATCAGCATTATCAGCATGACCCCACGATATGCCCATGAGATCACAATTTTCAGTAGCATCATTCTTGGGTTTCACACCATTTTTCATCGTAAATTACCATACCAATCCCTTGGCAAATCGCCATTTTTTTCATCCCAGAAATTCCAGAAACAATCCCATGAATTCCCATGAATCTAACCTGAATTGTTGGGCCATAAAAGGGGATGATTTCCCGAATCCTAAACCATCATTTCCAGGGCTCGGGAGAACAGGGTTCGGTCGTGATGAAATTTACCCATGATGAGTTCTCATGGAATTCTCAGCAATCGACCCAAAGAACCCATTCACCGGTCACATCCAACGACTCCAACGTCGGTCCAAGGCACATTGCGTTGCTCCGGGGTCAGGTCACTGCACAGCACCCGGTGCCAACCTTCGCGCTGTCCGGCCTCAAAGCCTGAAGTCACCCTAGGGAACCCTGGCACAACATGGAGCCGATGATGGTTTGGACAGGATTTGGTGGTTTGAATGGTCGTTTGAATGGTGGTTTGAATGAAATTTAAAGGGATTTAATGGTATTTAGATAGCTATGTTTGACTGTTGGGTTATATTAGGGGAATATAGCGTACTGGTATGCATGGGGTGAAACTAAAACTAAACCATTGCACTTAACTGGCGGGTCCCACCTTGCATATAATGCTATTTGTTCCTGCTTAGGTTCTATTTCAGGTACTCAGACATACAGTATATGGTATGTAAGTATGTAGGTAATATACAGTACTAGCATGTACTAACCAACCTTAGGATTTCTTAGGTTGGGGAGCTGGTTAGTAAATGATCCCGTTTATGAAAGCAAAAAAACCGTTATACTGATTCTCCAGGCAAGGTTTCATGACTGACGCCGTACTAGGATGATTTCAGTACAAACATTGTAGCAACTGTGCAATACGGTACTATCACCGACTATCAACCCTTTTTGACCGGGATCTGATGCAAGAGACATAAACATATAAACCAGATACAAATCATTCAGGACGTTTGGGAATCATGCAAGTAGGAATAGATTTCACCAACAGCGGGTGGGAGATGAGCAATGGGGGCCCAACATGATTTATCAATTGGACCGGACCTTCAAATGTGGAATGTGGTTTTTTATTCAACTTAGTCGACATTTTTTTTAAATGAACCAAAAACCAACCTATAGAAAAATATTGGTTGGGAAACGATAACCAACACTACAGAAAGTGTCAATGTTTTTCTGCATAACCCACAAGGTGCTGCTCCCTACTTACTAGTTTATTTTTATTGGCTTATTACCCATATATGAATAGATTTATAAATGATATTCTACGACCCGGCCGCCCCACAAGCTTCAGCTTTCGGAGACATTCTTCACTGCAGAACACCGCGTCGCAGAAATCACAAGGCCGACGGTCTCGTACATGCCAGACTCCCTGCTCCAACTGAGCAATCATCGTGGGATCCTCCACATAGTCCTCTCGGATCCCACTGGATCGCTATCCAGGACAAGAACAAAGCAGTGGCGAATCAAGGAACATGAAAGAACCAAGGTGGTGGACATTGATAAGAATACCTCAAAGTCACTTATAATGATTGTAGCTTCTTTCAAAGACCAGGGTCCTTGAATGAAAACATGTGAAAACCCTTCAAACCAGCAATTTGCTGACAAGCGAAGAATATTCAATCAAAAATGATGTTACTTAATAAACCATACAAAGAAATACACCGAAGAAATAAAACTACCACGGTCCAGTCGCAGGTTTTCCAGTTTCTCAGGTAGTTTCTCAGTTAATTACTGCATTTGGTACTTACTCTGATCACAAAAAAAACAAAAGTGTCCTTCTATCACCAAAATTGGCTAAAACCCCATGGGCCACGGGCATTTTTCCCTCAAGGATCGTTCCATTAATAGACTAAGTCCCCATTCAGTATAGCTTATCCGATCTTCCATCTGTAAATGGGTGACAAAAGAAACCGTACTAATACTACTAGGAATACTAACTAACATATACTAACACTTGAAACTGAATCAGACTACTGACTAACTAACATATATTAACATTTGAAACTGAATCAGACTATTAACTAACTAACATATACTAACACTTTAATACTAATACTCACATATACTAACATTATATTAACCAGACTACGAACTGCGCCTTTTTTTCGACCACTTGGAATCAGCCCTTATCCCGGCGGAACCTCCAAGTCCCCCGCATGGCCGGCCGCCAGGGTGCGCCGCAACGCGGAGCCCAAGGAGCCGCAGAAGCGACGGCAGTGGGCGCAGACCTCGCCTTGCGCAAAACATATGGCCGACCCATGTGGTCCTATGGTGAGATGAACATACCCTCTGGTATTTTGTTACATAGCTATTGAAAATGGCCATTTATAGTGAGTTTTCCCATTAAAAATGGTGATTTTCCATAGCTACGTTAAATTACCAGAGGGTATATGAACCAGCTACAACAGTAAAATAAGTGGAGATATACCCGGCCTGGTAAACAAACAAAAAGCGAACTGGAACATAGCCATAGAAATAGTGTTGATTTACCCAGCTATAAAATGGTGATGTTGCATAGCTATGTTAGTTTACCAGAGGGTAGGTTCAACAAGAAAACTGATGTCATGTGATTGTTGATGGTGGGTGTGATTCATTAACTAGATAGGTAATGATTTATGAATCGGATTGAAATTGATGATTCATGATGATTTCGTGACGGCGATTCATTTTAGTTCAAATAATCTATCCCATCCCCGACAAACATCGAAAAACTAAATGTGATGGGATTATGTAATTGTTGTGTCAATTCATTTGGAGTTATGATATGAATTTTGTTTTTTCTATGGCAAACAATTTGGGGATGATTCAAGCAAACCATAGGAATCGTAGTCCATCAAACATAGAGTTCAACTGATAACAAAAAAGGTGACAGCCTATTGTATTTCTGAATCAGTCGTGCTTCTGTGATAACATGCAGATTGTACCGTGTCAAAGGGTTTCATCAATGGAAGAACCCAAAAAACATGATTCAGTGATAATCACCACGATCCAAAAAACAAAATCGGATCTAAGACGTACAAAACAACAACAGAACATGTGGTTGGACCTCTTCTTTCAGTCGCCTTCAATGTTTTCTGAAGCCCAACTCAACAAAAACGACCCACGACCAAGAGGCAAAGGCTGCGAGAGTCACTGTACTGCAACAAGGACAGAGGAGGTTGTCCGGTGCAAATGGCCTCGCCAGCCTTGTGTCCGAGGCTTGCTCCGAAACAAAAAAAACATATATGGGACATACGAAACAAAACTTACTGGTGCTTAGTAGGGAATGAGGGAATGATCCATAATAACTATCAATAATCATCCCATTCCCCCATTCCCATCCATTCCCTGCTAAGCACCAGTAAGACAAATAAAAATTAAAAGCATCATACGCTGTTTTTTAAAGTAAATAAATATATATATATATGATAAAACATCAATAAAAACATACATACACTATAAGTTAAATAACATATAGATCTCTTTTGGCTGTAAGATCAGACGTCTTGGTGCAAGTGATCCCTCATCGTCCAGTCTACACCAAAATTAGATAATGTTATATATTTCTACGTACAATTTTCCACTGTATGGTATAATCAAATACTATATATGCATCATAGAAATCTAAAAAGTAGATACAACTGTAGTACTGACAAGAACTATGTATGTTATGAACAATATATGATATTATATTAAAGAAATAAAACAATACTTTCTGGCTATATATCTACAATATCGCGTAGATAAATGAGACAAATTAATTCTATATCTTTCTATATCTATATACATCTACATAAGTTATGTATCTATAAATACAATTACACACTATACTCCCCTTGGCTATGTTACGTTTTTAGTGTATATATATATATCGTCATATCATCCATGTATCAAAAATATCTACATACATAATAATTAGTTGGTTCATGGTAAATAGAGCTATATCTTTATGTGTGTATAATATATATATACTATATATACGTATATATTATCTACATGGCAATGTATCTATCTATCTATCTATCTATCTGTCTGTCTATCTATCCATCCATCCATCCAAGTAATCTAATCTAATCTAATCAAACCTAATCCAATCTATCACCCTTTGTATTCCCCCTTTTTTTTGCACTGTAGAAAGCGACTCCCCACCCCTCGCCTTCACCTGCTTCCCCGCCGCCAGTCCCCGATGGCGCCGATCTGCCAGGCGCTCAGCGCGCAGCTGGCCCTGCCGGAAGGGTGTGTAGACCTGGCCGATGGGGGAAACAAACGGTGGAAAGGCTGGGAATGTTACGAAAAATGGCAGGAAAATGGTGGGAAAATGCGGCTGGAAAAGGCGCTTGAAAGTGAAAAATGCTGGAAAATGGTTCGAAAATGGATGAACATGCTGGAAAAGGTCGGGAAAATGCTGAACATCGGAGCAAACATGAAAAAAACAACATAGGAAAATGGGAGGCAAACTGGGAAAAATTGTGAGAAAATTGGTGACAACGGATAACATGTCGTGGAAAAAGGGAACAAGTTGGGAATATGAATAAACCAGATTTGGCAATTGATTGAACATGTAAACCGTGAGTAAACAAGATCGAATAAACATGGGTGAAGACTGACAAACATGATGGAAACAATCAGGATGTTGATTGTTAGAGATGCTTATAATATATATATATATTATATATTATGTATATATATTGGCTGGACTGTCGACGAGGATGATTGAGTTGGAGGATTTCCTGGTGGATGATCTGATCAACGCTGTCACTGGTCATGTGCTTTTTGTGCCATGACATGACCAGTCTCTGACTCTTTGGGATGCAGCTGGCTAGTACAGACCCTCAAGCCCTTATCCTGGGTGCAGAACCGCTTATATGAAATTTGCATGTCTGCAAACTCCCAGAAGTTAGGTTGAATAACTCCAGCAATGTGAAGCAAATCGAGTTTAAGACAGTTGTGTTCCGTCCTCCGGATGCCGGCCAGGCCATTGAGAGCTTTGCGTGCCCGACCAGTCGGGGCTAGTGGAGGCGCAGTAGCCTGCAGCCCAAGGGGCATCCCCAAAAAAGCATCTCTTCAGGGGGGGTGATTGGAATAGCGTGCTATGAAAAACATGTTCTATGTCTTTTAGTTTTTTTTAATGCATAAACAGTCACGATGTATTGGGATTTCAGCATGAAACAATGTGATTTACTTATGCGGATATAACATGATATATATATATATATGTATATATGTTGAAAATTGTGAATATTCTCAAACAAATACCAAACACTGATGCAAATAATACAAACCTTGAAAATAAGGTGTTCTGATCATGGGCAAAATACAGGGCTCATGACTGCTGACGACGTGTACATACACAAATATATATATATATATGTAAACACATTTACGAACAAGGCTGCAGTAGCATTTTTTATTTACGCCATGACAAAATACCCTATAATATCCTATAATTTTATAATACTATATCCTATCTCATTATGCTGGTTGGTTAGTAGTTCCCCCCCAATCGTGGGCAGTAATAATCCCCAATAGCGCTAGTATAAGCTCTTTTTTGATCAACAGGGATATGTTTCTTAAACCCCCCGACCTGGAAAGCCGTTCTTTGGATTTCCCAGTGCAGAGTACAGGATCGCCGAGGGCATAGGAGTCGCCATTGTGGCTCGTCGCTGGATGCTGTGTTAGGTGATTGCTGTGTTGGGAAAACTCTGTACCCTTATGGCCCTTAACAAGTATAAATTCGGGATAACTCCAGAAAACTAAAGTGAACATATCCCTTAAATTGCGGTTGTAAGCCAGTTATAAGTTATAACCGTTAAGCGCTGTCAGTGTAGTATCTACGTTTCAAACCCAAATGCCGTCTACATTTTCAACATTCGACCGGACACTCTGTTTAAGATGTTGAAGTTCGGTGATATCCCTGCCGGCCACTGAAGAATCAAACACACATTTTGAAGTCAAGATGTTCTGGAAATCCAATGCGCTCGATAGAACGTTGTCATGTAAATGCTCATGTATGCTCATCTATCCTTCTGACTGTGGGTCATTTTGCCAAGCAAACACATATGGAGAATGTGTCGTACATTCTAAAAGGGTACGTCGTACGTGGCTGAGGATGTTAGACAGAGACATATATCTTACATTCTTCCAGTACAGCCCATTTCTGGCTGTTTCTTCTCATGGTTTCTCCTTGGGCCAAGGTGCAACAGAAATGGCTGACGCGCTCTAAGTCTGAGTCTGCCCTTGACGTCAAGGGCAGCAACAGCAGCAATAACCGCCACAACAACAGCAGGGGCCACCACCAACAACAACAACAACAGCAACAACAACAACAACTGAAGGTTTTGGGGTTGGTTACCTATTTGATAGGTAACTGGAAGGTGAGGGTAACATGTAACCTATTATTTGGTGAGGGTAACATGTAACCTATTATTTGATAGGTAATTACCACCAACAACAGGAAGGACCTGCCGGAAATCGCGCATCATGGCGAGGGCAAAGACACGATTCGGAAACTCCACCGTGCTTGGAAGATAGATGATCATCTGGCTGGTGGTTGACCTACCACTCTGAAAAATAATGGAGTTAAAGTCAGTTGGGATGATTATTCCATTTTCAACTGAATGAAAAGTCATAAAATTCATGTTCCAAAGGATTCCAAACAACCAACCAGTCATAGTTCTATAGAAATTCTATGAATTTCCATCGCTTCACGGGCGCAGTTACCAAAGTTTCACAGCCTTCCCCGTTGCACCACCGGTTGAGATCGCCGCGCCTCGCTGGGACCTCGGGCAGTGGGACGACCAAAAACACATTCCATAACCATATCGTCATTTTTTCAAAAACATCATCATATGTATCTCTATATAATTCTATATATATATGTATGTTTGTGAACTACTATATGTATTGTTATCCTCACTATTCATCATCCTTCACCATTGCATAGTTCACTGTATATGATTATATATATATACATATTGATATATGCATTATTATGTCATTCCTATATTAATGATCCCATAAACATAGTATGTACTACTTCTGTTATGATGGGTTTATAAATGAATGAACAAAGGATCGCACTGGGCATCACTGAGCTGCCCCTGCCAGGCGTCGAAGCTGCACGGTGGGCGGTGGCCATGGCTCGGGATCAATTGCTCAAAGGCCACCCCGAACACCGACTGGGAATGTATGGATGTGAATTTCCTCCTAAATATGGTAGAGGTTTTGACCCATTCCCTTGTGAGACAAAACATGTCTGATCACAACCCTTGGAGCTTCTGAGATTTCAGCAAACATCAGAAATTCCAAGCACAATAATAAGAGGTACTGTAAGATCTGCAACTGTAACTGATAGAAAATGGGACATGGCGAAAAGAAGAATGGAGATCTAAGCAAAGCAACAAAGGGGGGATCTTAGATCGTACCGTACAGTACCTGGGGAGTCGAGGCCAACTGGAGTGATCAAGTACTTTTTGTCTTTTTCACACAGGCATTTGATAAACATGAAGGGATATCGTCTAAAAGTGTTCATGTGTGCACTTTCATTTAGTTATTTTATCAGGGACAATTGAGGGGCAAACCCTGGGTGTTTACCATTTTTTACCATCACATCTCATGGTTTTCCGTAGGTTTTCCCTTTGACAAATTCCATTACCATACGCGCTGCAGCCTGGAAATGGCACAGTAGCAAGACTCCAATGGGAATCTCACGCAGTACCCTCTTGTGATTTAACAAAGCTATGGAAAATCACCATGCATTTCATAGATAAATCATCGAACTAAATGGGCAGTTTTCCATAGCTATGTTACATTACCAGAGGCTAAATGGTTTGCCATAACCAGAGGTTGTGGTGGATATATCTGTAGTTCGGTATATATATATACATATATATATGGGTAAATTATAACGACCTCACTGCGACCTCACTGGAATCATGGTTAATAGGGGAAATTATCCCCAAATGGCCCAACAATTCAGGTTAGTGAAATATTATTTCATTTGCCAGATATATGGAAACCCAACTTCTACCTGCCCTTTCCACCGTTTTTTTTCCTCCATGGATCTGGGATCTAAAAAAGCGCTAAGCGCTAAGCGATCAACTCTCGCGGTAGCTTTGGACGATCCAACTGCTCAGCATTTTCTTTATCTACAGTTAGATGGCTTTAAATATACATCTATACCCTATGGATCCAAACACTGTCTGAGAAGCTACTTAACCCCCTAAATCATACCTCAAGTACTTCCTAAGAAGGCACTTGGATCCATAGGGATATACAACATGTAGATATATAATTATAACACATCCTAATATATATATATATATGTATATAATATAATATATATATATATATCCCATTATATATAGATCCCATGATATAATGGCTATGGTTACAGTTCAATTCATATCTATTACACTATATATGTATCATATCCGTCCAAATGGGTGGGCATCTGTGCCAGTTGAGAGCCTAGAGAGGGACTTCATCCGAGGCCTCACTCGTAAACAGGATCTCTATCTTTATAGAATTATTGATATCATATCTATAATGTATCTAGAATTAGTATCTCCATAGAGAAAGGGAGAAATATGGATACATGTTTTTTATATCAGTATACTAAATATCTATATCTAATAATTAGATCCCTATATAGTATCCTATCTAATTAGTATCTCATATTAGTATCTATCGGAAATCAGAGCAACATGTTTTTTTCCATCCCTGTAGCCGTCTCCGTCTCCAGCTTTTGACAGGATCATCCCATTTCACCCAGATATAAGTGGCAGCCAGTCCAGTGGACTTATGATCACCAGTATAAATATATATATATATATAACTATACATAATTATATATAATTATATACAATGTTATATATAACTATATATAATTATATATATAATTTTGTTTTATATTTACATATCTATGTATATAGTTGTTTTTTATTTACCATAATGTCATCCCCTACAACCACCATGG
This sequence comes from Cladocopium goreaui, assembly GCA_947184155.2. Lineage (NCBI taxonomy): Eukaryota > Dinophyceae > Suessiales > Symbiodiniaceae > Cladocopium > Cladocopium goreaui. Next base: position 22,593 of record CAMXCT020005780.1, read on the forward strand.
TGACTCAGGACGGTGTTTCATATGAATGGGCGATGTTTTTTTTTTTCCGATGTGGTAAACCCAATCATAAACCATCCTAGCAATAATTACATTACTAATATTTGATAGCCACGACCCCTTTAGGGTTTATATGTTGTTAGGCAATGTCCTGTAGGCCAACTCCTATGTAGGAATCATCAACAATATTTGATGTGTAAATTTGATAGTATATACATTTAATTAGTAATGTAATTCTATTTGATAGAGCTTTCCGAGACTGGGTATACTCCAATCGCAATGGGATGGTGAACTTGGCATTTGGTGTACTGCATCTCAGCCCCAACTTCCTTTATCTTCCAGTTAGTACATGATAAATACATATTATAATTGTCAGAGTAAATTAAAGGTGGTGTTTGAACCATCCTATCACAGAAAATACGTGAACCATCAGTTCAACTGCGAAAAATCGAAAACATCATCCTCGAAAAATCTCACCCCATCCCGATCTTCCGCCGCTGCCATCTTTCCCGAGCAGTTCCAGTTGCCTCAGCCCCAGCTGCTGCATTCGCTGCTGCCACTCCTGCGCCTCCAGTAGCCTTCGCGCCGCCAGCAAGCCCTGGAGCCCCGCGTGGACGGCCACGGCATCCAGGTCTGGGGAACGTCCTAGGCGACATCCCACAGACCCAAACGTGGGAACAAAAACGTGGGAAAACATGGTGTTTTTAGCAGCAAACATGTGGATTCAACGAAGAAACCAACGATTTTTGGGGAGATCATGGGGGTACATTGGCGGCATATTCATGTGCGTCAACATACATGACCAATAAAATGATAATCTACCATCAAGAATGGCGGGCCGCTGACTGGCAACGGTGGGGATTGTCCAAAGGCATCGGCAACTGTGGTCCTGGTGCAAACGCTTACAAATGGTTGCAAACTGACTCTTAGGAATATCACCAATACGATCCAATACGAACGAATTCACAATCAACGTTTAATTTGACAGACAGAGCTGAAGGTACTTCAGGGATCTTTGATATTTCCACTGGTATTCGCATCTAAACAAAATATCAACCAATAGGTGGCACAGTTCCTGGGGCCTCAATTGCAGAAATGCCAGGATCATTTGTTGGAATTGGGGTGTGTGGCAAATCCCATAGTATATAAACTTCATGAACCATATCTAAATTTACCCTAAATGGTTCCATATATGCATACACATATAGAGATATGTATGTATGGATATATATGGTCATTATTGGGTGTACTTGACTACCCCAACTTCCGACAAACCCATCTGCACCCAGGCTCTCATGCTCTCCATCAAAGGCAGCATCTTCGATGGTTGGCCGTTGCTCACAATCGTCAGAAGCGAACCTCGAAGCGGGGAGTTGGAGGCCGATTCTGGACCCTATAGCTGCGGTGTCTCAAACAACATGGATTGGGAAACAAGCAGCTTTATATAGCTTTATATATATTAATATATATATATATACATACCCCAAGTCACCATGGTTTTTGATACAAATTAGTCATGGTCATCGCTTGGATGATGCAAGGGGGAAGCCTCATGGCTCGGAAATCCCTATATGGCGTATGTCAAGTACATGCTGATACGGTGGATGCTTGCGAACTCCTGCACCAACAAAAGGATGGTTGAAACCCCAACAAAATAATGGGATGTTTACCACCGTTTTCAACTGGTGCGGGATTTCGCAACCATGCACCATATTTGGGCTAAGCTAAACCTAGGTTTGGTATGCACAGATTCACATGGCAGTTTAATGCTGTTTACGATACGCTGTTTTTTAACCCAGGTTTAGCTTGAAACTGAAGGATCTCGGCATGTGGAACATCCTAAAGGAATCCAAATTTATGGTTAAAACAGGTTTGCCAAAAAAAACATGGAGGGCCAGCCCCTCTCATGATTGACCGGTGAGATTGTCCAATATGCGACAACACCAAATAAATAAACTCTCCCATGTTCCGTCTTGAATACCATGTTTTTGATCATGTTCCAATTTTTGAGCCGCACCCATGTTTACCCAGATGCTTTGTCTGATACTTGGCTACCCCCAAATCCATTGATCAATCATCCTTTGCCTATAAACATTGCCAAACATTGGGGGTAAAACCACCATTGTTCGGGTACACTTAAGGCCCTCTACCATTTATATATATATATATGTCAGTATAACTCAGTAATTCATTCAATGTATATAGTTCATCATAACTTCCTTTTTATACCCATTTAAGAAACATATCTGGTTTCTAGGACTTTAAGTGTACCAGACCCAGATCGGCATCGCAACCGTAGAAGAACATCTCCACCGCCACGCGCTGCGTACGCGACGCGCTCAGCAGCTGGAGAGCACTTCGCCAGCGGCGTCCCAGGGCATCCACGGCGGCGTTGAGGACGATGGACCTCGGATGGGTGACCTTACCCAGATGGTGATTATAAGTTATATAAGTTAATATAGCTAATAACTCTATTGATTATAATTGGTGATATAATATGATATTGGTAATCATAACTCTATAATCATGGTTATACCCTTCCCAGAAAAAAAATGGTGATTATAACTGGTTGGTGGTTGACCTACCCCTCTGAAAAATGATGGAGTTCGTCAGTTGGGATGATGACATTCCCAACCGGAAGGAAAAATAATCCATTCATGTTCCAAACCACCAACCAAATAATATGGGAACAAAATAAGTTACTATAACTCAATTGGTAACTTTTTACTATTCCTGTCTATTTGTTGAATCTGAACATTTTGTTATTGGAAGTTTCCGAACTTCCATTGGGTGAAATTCTATCGGGGGTGCTCAACAGCCCACTTATAAGGGGGGTAAATTTGGCAAAATCACTGATTTCCGACCCTTGTGGGAAAAAACAATCTAATGGTGAGTAGAATAAGCATTTGTAACTTGACTATTGGTAATTATAATCTGCGGGCGGGCTTACCCAATCTTACCCAGATTACTAATAACAGGAGTGATAATAAATCTATTGTAATTGGATTGGTTTAAGGGAAACACTACAGGACACCCAAACATTTCATGGAGGAACAACATATGGAAAAAAAAAACATGGTTTCCGATTAAGATGTTTACTTAAACCAATCCAATGATATTGGTATTTTCCTTGCTTATCCATACATTTTGTACATTTCATTTACTATTGAATTATCCAATTGATATAAATATGTTTTCCTATGATAACCATGTTTGTATTTCTAGCTCTTTACAAGTGAATCTTGGATTGAAGGGTAATTTCTAAATTTACTTGATAAATCCAAGAATCACAGTAAGATAAATCCTACTATTAAACTCTTGAAGATTATTGTGGTTGCAATTTAGATAAAACCCCCACAGTGAGCACCAAAACTATCATCAGCAAGTAGAGATTCCCCCCTCAACCGCAGCCCAGAAATAAATAAGGAGCTATAATTCAATAGGAATATATCAATGGTAAGGACTCCGCAGACCAAAAATTGGAGCATTTCGGGATGATTCCCCTACTTACCAGCATTTACCTTCAGGTTGTGAGGTTGCTGACATTAACACAGATGGAATATTTTACTAGAATGCAGCATCAAGAAATACACGCATGAAGGCATGAAGGTACATATACCTAGAGCAATATAGGTTTGATACGGTTGGTGGAAGAACTCCTGCACCACCAAAAGGATATTTGAAACCCCAACAAAATTATGGGATCTTTACCACCTATCAACTGGTGCAGGATTTTGCTGGCCCATCCACAATATCAACTATAATGAAGGGCCAGTACCTGCGGGATGAGTTTCTCCACCACCGACCATTTTTCAGTATTCCTTGCTGTCATATATCTAGAATTATGATTGAACAAGAAATGGGTTTAATTGAAACTTATAGACTAGAAAAAAGAACAAACCAACATTGCGAGCAAATAATGTATATAATTGAGGATCATTTGCGGGCCATCGCTTCAGGGCAGTCATAGCATCTGACCCGGCGAAAGCTTGTTTGATTTATCGTGATCGCTTGTGGGTGTCTGGAACGTGGGCCCCCGAAACCATAGGAAAGTGATGACTTAACCAAGAAACAATGTGATTTAATGGAATTTAAAACTGATTTATGATAGCTAAGTTGACGCACATAACACGGTTGACTGTTGGCTGAGGATATATAGTTGACGCGGGTTATCAACCAACTTATGACTTGGGGGGCCCACCCTGTACAATCCTCGTTCTATTAGCTTTTGCATTCCCATCATTGATATCCCCAACATTACTGCTAAATGATCCGCAAATTCAACCGGGTGTCTAGGGTTCATCGATCGTTGGTTCATCGCCTCATTCTTGTTGGTGATTACATACGTGCTCTTCACTCTTGCCCCCCATTTGCAACACAAGTTGACACATGTTCCCATTCCAGATTGTGTAAAGTGACTTTTTGGTCGTTCAGAAATAAATGTCTTGCCTTTCAGCAACATCAGAACTAAATGTCTTGCCTTTCAGCAACATATGCTTATTAAACATTAAGGAACCATGTCTTATCCCTGTGTTTCTTTTCTGTAGATAATCCTGGGAAAACGGAGTCTTATACTACAACAACAACAAAAACAACAACCCAACACCAACAGCAACAACAACAACGACGACGACGACGACGACCACAACAACAACAACAACCACAACCACAACCACAACAACCACAACAACCACAACAACCACAACAACCACAACAACCACAACAACCACAACAACAACAACAACAACAACAACAACAACAACCGCAACAACAACAACAACCACAACAACCACAACAACCACACAACAACCACAACAACCACAACAACCACAACAACCACAACAACCACAACAACCACAACAACCACAACAACCACAACAACCACAACAACCACAACAACCACAACAACCACAACCGACAACCACAACCACAACAACAACAACAACCAACCAACCAACCAAACAAACAGACAGACAGACAGACAGACAAACAGACAGACAGACAAACAAACACACAAACAAACAAACAAACAAACAAACAAACACACACACACAAACAAACAAACAAACAAGCAAGCAAACAAACAAACAAACAAACAAACAACAAACAACAAACAACAACAAACAACAAACAACGACGACGACGACGACAACAACAGCAACAACAACAACAACCACAACAACAACAGCAGCAACAACAACAGCAGCAACAGCAACAGCAACAACAGCAACAACAGCAACAACAACAACAACCACCACAACCACAACCACAACGACATATTATACCTGTAGTTAGATGGGTGATACATCAAGAAACATACCTTTTTGGGGGCACTACCAAACGTAGGACCACAGTCAGTCACCGTTGGATTATCCTTGGGCTGGAGCGCTGTGGAGGCAAACGCAGTTCAGGCAGGCTCTGCAGCTCAAACCTTGGCGCTGGTCACCATTTGACACCGGTGGTCAACTTGTTTAAAGTTCTGCATGATTTTTTGAAAATATGGTTTGAAGCGGGTAAACTATTCATAAGAGAGCTGGATTTGCCAGCTTGTATATGTTTCTTGTTCTTGTGTCGGGGTGTACCGTACCGAAACTATGAGCGACGGAAGGCAATACATACTGAATGAATTCCAAAAAACATTGTTTCCAAGGTTTGGATACAAATTCAGGGATGATCAATGGATTTTCCTGGGGCCCTTGTGTGTAGTAGTGACCCCACGGTTGAAGTCATGAAGAGCAGGAAACTTCTGGTGATATTTGGCTCCATGGATTTACACGCCGGAAGGTTGCAACAACTAGCGGGATCCTCTCGAAACTTTGCAATGTGTAGAAACAAGGTTTTGAGCCCTTTGAATGAACACGGGCATACAGTCATACAGTAAAATCAGTAAATATGGATGTAAAATGATGTAAACCAAGCAATATCTATCTGACAGAACTTCAGGGATTATCCCAGTCTCCGATCTAAAATCTAATGGTTCAAACCAGCCATAGGATTGGGTTGTGGTGGCTTTTCCTTTTTGGTGGGGGTCCCATCCAGTCTCTACATAGACAAGCTGATTATTTCAACCATCAGGGATCATGGGCCCATCCTCCCCTGAAATGGCCCATTTAGGGGAAATATCAACCCGTAAACCGGACACACCTGGCCCTATCACATACTGGTTGGTGGTTGACCTACCCCTCTGATAAATATGACTTCGTCAGTTGGGATGATGAAATTCCCAACTGAATGGAAACTCATAATCCATTCGTGTTCCAAACCATCAACCAGTATACTGTTGGTTGTTTTTCTGGCTGTATCCCATGATATCCCTATCATCCTATCTTTGATAGTAAATTCCTAGTGTTGACCGTACATAATTACCACAAAATACCCAGATTAGCGGGCTGCATCCTCTGCGTCAATAAACTTGGCGATGGAAACGCAACCATTCTTAGATGATTTTGACGAGAACATTCTACATAAATACACAACAACGGGTGCTTTACCAGTCCAAAGCGTGCGAGGATTCAAATGGGAACATCTGTCAAACAGTCTGGAAATGGACATATATAATATAATATATATTATATGTGATTTCCCAGGCTCCAGCTTTACTATTGTTGATAACTTGAAAGATCTTGAAAGTGTCTTTGCTTTGCTCTTTGTTAGTATAGCTAGCTTTTCCCTTACCATCTTCGTCTACTTGATTTCTTGTTGTTATTTTTTGTGCCTTACTTGAACCAAGAAGAAACATGAAGACTCACCTAACCCCCCAAAGGTACCAACCCAAAAAAAATAAGGAAGGGATGTATTGAGGTCTTGTTACCCAGCAGCAATCACTATGTTTTCGGGCGAATCTTAACGTCACCGGCTATCATTGAGGGCTGCGCTATCGGGGTCCCAGCAACAAGGCGTTGCGCCATCTGTTGCGATGTGCACACAGGCAGGCGCTGATGGTCTCATGACTGCAAGCCCCGGCAGTTCTGAGACGCGCGTACCTGTCGACAGTGGAGTACTTGGAGCACCCGTCATCAAACTTGGCTGGAAAATCTCACTACATGGAGGTGTACAGCTGGGGATAGGAAAACATGGGAACATTATCCGTCAACGGAGGTTCATAGCTGGGAAAATCGTCTAGAACGGTTTTTTGTTTTTCATGGGATTTTCCAGCAAGCGATGTTTGATTACAGGAGGAAATGTCAGCCAGGTTCCAAGTTCCATTGATCAATGGGTGTCTCTTACAAGGTAAGGGTTGATGCTTCGTTAAGTTTGACAGAACTCTATTATTAAGTTAGATGAGGTAACATCAACCAAATTCTTGCTTAGATGACTTAGACGATATAAGGGGCCTATGACCAACTTACCGGCCACTTATCCTCTGCTGTCCTCAAACATGGCTAGATCGAACATCTTCCATAAAGGGGTATTCACGTGGGCAACGCATTCCTAAATGGAGAATTTTCCATGGGGTGGCTCGTTGTCTCACCACCCAGGAATGGTAGTAGCATGGGTTTTGGAGAATTCACACGACAGAAATCCAACATAAATGATTTGGGAGATATACAATAGGTCACAAAACCAGACATAAAAGCTGTTTAGGCATGTTAAGGCCATCTATGCTGACATCCCAAAGTGACATTGTGGCCCAAAGTGATGGGCCTCCAAAAGGTTGGTAGATTTTGGACAAAATCCAGTGTTCTCTGCTAGAGTATGGCCATACAGTTGGCTACATGCATGCACCACAAGGACGCAATACTTTGAATCTGATATGTATATATATATAAATATCCCCCTGGGCATTAAAAACAGTGGGTTGAAGCCCATGTTTGTAGGGTACAATTTGCAGTCCCTGGGGCTGGAAACCTACAAAAGTGGTACCCAACCTCACAGCCTTCCCACTACAAAATTGGGATCCAGCCTCATAAGATCTAGGAAATGTTGCTCCTACAAAAATGGAACTCAGGGTCAAAATGGTTAACATGTTGTCATCTTAATCTCAATCCCAGTTTTGCCGACCTTGGATCCCACTTTTATAGAGATGCTCTTGCAAAGTACTGGTTGGCAGTTTTTTCCACCCACCCTTTCGACGCTTCTTCGCCCTCAAGGGGTACTCATGCACAGCTAGGCTATGCTCTTGGGACCAACAGTATCTCTTTCTATCCCATAATACTGGAGGCTCCATTGCTTGCCCACACAGAGAAGTCACAGGGCACATAGTGGGACATCCTTGTGGACACGGCATTTTCTCCAAAATGGATACTGGTTTGAATTAGGGGGAGGGGTTGGACCCCCCTCTGCGTAGTTGCAAATCACTAGGGACCAACCCTAGTGTCTACAAAAAGCAATCACCTGCAAAAACCTTGGGACTACAAAAAGCTAGTGCCAACTCTAGGCACCATGCCAAGAACCGAGCTAAATCAGCTCTACAAGAAGGTTGCTCAACCCACATAGGTTCCACATAGTTAACTTAAAAGCACCATCAATCATCCAGCTGGATTCTTTAGAGAATGAAGGCTTTAATGTATAAATCCTTACAAGTTGCGTATTGGCAGCGGGTTCACAATAATTACAGGTTACGCACTAGCAACATGTTCAATTACAGGTTAGGTAGTGGCAGCAGGTTCAATCGCAGGTATATTGACAATGGGCTCAAAATAATTACAGGTTACGCACTGGCAGCGTGTTCACCCACTACCAAGTGCTGGCACCAAGTTGATCCTCTACAAAAAAGGCCCATGGATGCTTTCTCCCAATTTTCACCCCTGGGGGAAGCCCTTCCTGAGCCACTGCCCCACATTACAAACCTCAAACCCAAGGATTTCATCTTGCACATCCTTTACTTTCAGTGAATGCCATTTTACAAGGTTTGCAAAAAGAGCCGCGGCGTCGCAGGTTCCTTTTGCAAAAAGTCGGTTAAATCATTTGAAGAAGATTACAAAAACCTTGGCACAAGTGCTTTGTTTTTCTAAAAAACGACCCTACCTGGCGGTTTGTAGCGTAGCCCAACTCCTCCCCTTTCTGTAAGTGTTTTCCTATCCCCGATCAAAAAACTACATGCAAACACTCTATAAAATGACCCCTCTATAAAATGAGTTCCCAGGTCTTCAGCACTCTGACATGGCTGCTCAAGCCTCAGAATGAAGTCCTCTACAAAAAGCTGATTGCATTTTTACATTACCGAAAAACTGCTCCAAAATGACCTCTCTACAAAAAGCTAGTGCATCCAACATGATTTATACATACCACTATTTGTCTACAATGATTGGGGAACCAACCCCATTTTTTCTCTATAAAACAGCTAGTTTTTTTCAGCTTTATACGGGACCCAAGCCCCCTCAAAACGCAGAGGAAATCTAAACGGGGATCAACATGGAGATTGTTGAGCAAGCACAAAATGCCTGCCAAATGCTGGCGCGGTTTCCTCCCTACAAAAATCGATCATGAATTTTCATGACCTCATGAACCCCAAAATAGTTTCCCTACAAAAGTTCACTTGGATTTTAACATGTCCAAAAAAGTCTCAGCAACATGCCCCTACAAAAGTCAATTGATGCTATCTTCTAGTTTGTACAATGGTCTATCTACAAAAGTTAGGGGTCTGAGGTACATTTTCCTTACAAAATCGAGCTCCCACAGCATTTTGTATAGGCCTCAAGGCAAGCATGTTTGTAGTGGAAATTGGCACGGGGATATATAAATTATATACACATACATACATACATACATACATACATACATACATACATACATAAATACATACATACATACATACATATATTTAAATATATATATATTTATCATATATATGTATACACACATACCTTTTGCCTCAAAGTCCACTCCCAAGAATCAAATCCACCTTTCAGTACCAACGGGGTTGTTCCGCCAATATTTCGAACTATTGATCATTGATCATCCAATGTGGTTGGGTTTCGAACTAGCCTCAATCCGATTGTCAGTCTAGTTACATGGCGCAACTTACATATTATCAAACACATTGGAATAACTATGGCACTATAGTGATAACATTATTATAACTATGAGAAACACATTACAATAACATGTAATAACTATGATTTATGGCTACTCTATGGTAATAACAATATAATAACTATTATATTATTCTAATACCATTACAATAACATACAATAACTATGGTTTATGGCTACTATAACTCAGTTAGATGGGTAGTAAACCAACATATCTGGCTGAATGATAATAACAATTCACTCACCTGCAACTAGCTGAAACTTGCGGCCATATGGGGGATGATTCCCCATACATTCACCATTCCAGTCACGTCACGACGTGAGGTCACCACAATTCATCCATATGAATCCTAGAAAAATCGTGCCTGTTGTTGTTCAGTCCTATTTTTGTCCAGGTCAATCCACCTTTTCCATCCTTTTTTGCAGTTCAAACCCTAAAGCCGTGATTTTTATAGCTATAAATGGGGTTATCATTCCGGGGTGACTTACATCCACTGTGGTTTTTTCCCCCAGTCGTTCCCGGCTGCGTCTCTGCCGCGTCGCAAGGCCACAACGAAGCTCCAGGCGCTCCCCTTCTCGCAGGCGTTCAGCGCTTCGTTGAGGTTCACCCCGTCAACCTTTCGCTGCGTCTGAGTTGTTTGTTTCCAATTTGATCAAGAATTTATAGGTATGGATATGGAAAAAGTAGTGGTATATTATATATATATAACATTATATATAACTAAAGCTGCCTAGATATAGGCTTGTCACAACTGGAAATCCCCAGTTGAGTGCCCAGCCCAGAGATTTAGCGAAGCACAAGCAACAATGGGGATACCAGTATCACACAAATCCAACAGGGGATATAGCCATGCAACAATCCAAAAGCATACACCCACTGCTGGTCATCTAACCTGACAAGAGAAAATTACAATCATTTTAATACGACATTCACCCATGAATGGATATAACATGATATAACAATGATATATGATATAAATATAAATTTGTCTGAAGCTCACCCCAAAATCCGGTGGTTTATTCATATGATCCCATACTTTCCGCAGTCAAAATGCCCAAAGGCATGCATAAACAAAATCCACTTCAACTGGAGCAAATGTATGCAAATGTCCCAATTCCATGCTGCTTTTCAGGTCTACACTCGAAAAATGGGAGGTTGCAAACCATTCTAACCCCAATGAATGCTAGTTCGTTATATCTACCATAAACCATAGTTTTCTCAACACTTTTTTCAGGCAACTGAACGCTATCCAAAGGGGGGGGCTGCATCCTGCCAGGATTTTCCAATTTCTATAAGTTGGTTTTAAAATCCCCTTGTGAATTAAGTGAAAGTGTTGGTGTGAGCAATTTTATAGTGATAAACCTGGAGACAGTGACCCTCTTTTTGAAAATGCATCTATAGAATCAGAGACGCCAGGGTATTTTCAAGTTGACAGTCTCTATGGAATTGCTGTCACTGCGGTTATTTGCTCATTTTCTATAGAATTGCCGACACCAAGTCAATCTCGTAAAGCCTTTTTTAGGTTGGGGGGGTTAGTTGGCCTTCTATAAAATCAGATTCCCCAAGTCTCATTCATTGACAGCTGACCTGAATACTCCAGTTGCTCTTGCTCCAAGTTTTCACTGTCAACCTGTTTTCAACATGAAATCTCTATAGAATCGCTGACACCAAGGTCCTCTATAAAATTGCAAACGTTGACACTGGGTAGGTACCCCTAAAACGCACCATGTTCCCAAGCTTAATTGTTGAGATTTTGTAGAGGAAATTGCAAGGATATGTTGAAAAACCATTATAACCCCCATTAACTATAGTTAATTCATGTTAATTCTACCAGAAACCATCGTTTTTTCAGCCACTTTTTTCAGGCCCCCATTTCTGCACCTCCAAGGCCTGTGTTTCCATGTCTCCAATGGTCATCAGTGCCAACTCCCAGGCCGCAGTGGCCGCAGCCTCCCAGGACCTGTCGAATTCAACGACGTGGGGATGGGTCAAGCCATGGGAAGAGAGGTTCGTAGATGTTGAGTATTCTAAAATATTGAAAAAATAAGAAGAAATGGTGTCTAACTATTGGGGAACCCCATGTTGAATCATTTTGACCTATAGCCATGTACACAGTTAAAATTTAGATAAATTTAGATGTTTTTTGTACGATACTAACCAGTTCCACCGCGGGGTCGCCCATCAAAAGTCACCTACTTCACCTCACCAACTGGGCAGCTGCCGAAACACTGGATGTAGCTTGGGAAAAAACATGTTTTTTTACATGTTGACATGTTATAAGCCCCTAGCTCGGCTTATGTAACCATATTTAACCCATGTTAACCCCTTCAGTTTTTCGGGACTCAAGGATACCTTGGGTTGATGGCATAGCTGTTAACTCACCGCTATTGCCCAAGGCACAGAGCCATCCTCCATTGGCGCCGGAGGCAGAGCCGCATCTGCCGCTCGCCGATGACGTTGAGCTTCATATGAGACCGGTGTAGCTGACCAACCTGTCCGGGGAGGTGATGAAGGTGACCTGGATGACCTGGATGACCTGGAAAAGGAGCCAAATGGCTTGTGCTTACCTGGTTACCCTCTGGATGTTTGATGATTTTTGATGATTTTTGTGCAGCTATTGAACATCAATGAAATATCAATGAACATCACTTAATGTTTACCGGGTACTGCAAATCATCGAACTAAATGGCTCATGTTCCAGAGCTATGTTGAATGACCAGAGGGTACTCAAGCGGGTTATAACCCACTAATATGCCAAGTATCAGCCAGTTGCGAACCAGATAACTATTTCTATGGCCCATCGAAATATATGGGCTTGTCTGAAAGTAGGCTACCCTGAATGGCTTGCATAGAAAAGCATTTTCCGGATGAAACAAATGCATGTTTAAGGGGTATGCCACATTTTTAGACAAGACCTTTGTGGGTATGGATCGAAATTCAAGGCCCAGTGCCAGACAGTCCGGTTACGTTTCGTACGTATCCGGGAGCCAAAGTGGCTGGTCTTGTACCCTCCTTGCGGAACACTCAGCATGAAAATAGGTCATTTTTGCAGGGGAACCACGAAGTTTTCACATTTAGGTTAGTTTACCCTAGGGTCTACCCCAGGGCCTAGGGTATCTTAGACCATGGCAATTTTGGCAACACTTGAGTCATGGGGATCTGAGTCCAATGGAGCACCCTATCTTCAAATCAAAGATCCGTTCGAACACAGTGCTGCTGACTGGGAATTGTTTGGAACCGGCCCCCCATAACATATCATAAAATATCATAAATATCATAAAATATCATAAAATATCATACCCCTACAATGATAATTATTGTTTTATCATCATTTTCCCTTGACATAGCCATTTGTCAGGTATTCAATAGCCAACTCCCAACAGACCTGACGACATTGCCAGGTGACTAATCCCAAAGCCAAGCTCCACAAGGACCCGGAGCCGCAAACACCTCACGAAAAAAACACGACCGAAACGCATGGCCACTGCAAAAATTGGGATTTCATGAAATGTTAATGGGATTTTTAGGTAGCTCAGTTGGCTTGTAAGTTGGTAAACTATATGATTTATCTGGGTTTATGGATAAATATATATATATATAATATGTGCTATGTGATAACTCGATATAGACGGATAATAAACCAACACATATAACGCTTGGGGGTACCGCCTGGCAACCGCTTCATAGGAATCAGTTGGAAGTCGTCCTCACAGATTCCCATGAGTTCTCGTCAACAAAGGTCAACGGTGTATCCCAAAAATGGGAATCAATCTCAAGCCATACCCATCATATGCTCCATGTATGGAATATTTACCAACATTTACCCCATAATGAGCCAAATGTAGGTAAATATACTATACATGGAGCATCTGGGATATATAATCCATGGCCATTGTCGATAATCCTACCCTCTGGTTGCTTAACATGGGTATGGACAAGGGCCCATTTATAACTGGTTGGTGGTTTTAACCATCTTGAAAAAGTCAATGGGAAGGATTATCACATATATTGTGGAAAATAACAAATGTTCCAAACCACCAACCAGATAATCATTTCTAGATTGTTTTGACTATTTTTTTGGTTAGCCAACGGTTAGAGCCCAGGCACTCAACATTGGGTTGCAACTGACCATCCACCCCATGGAGCATAGCTCCTGCGATGCCAAGATCGCATGCCATAGATCCGGGGTCCCGTCGGGTCCCGTGACTCATGCGTCTATTCCATCAATTTTTTTTGTGCCCAAACCCAGATGCTCCATGTATAGTATATTTACCTACATTTGGCTCGTTTATGGAGTAAATGTTGGTAAATATCCCATACATGGAACATATGGGAAAGAAACGAGTCTGTGTTTTTTAATTTGAATGCACATCGTAATATAGATGTACATACACACGCTTGGTGCCCAAGCCTGCAATTGCCAACAAACCTTCAGAAAGGCCCTCCGGTGTCATCATGGCTAGCTGTGAATTCCCCCTATAAATGCAGCTTTAGAGCTGGGAAATTCATGGAACTATACGGGGATCTTCAATTGCCATGTTTGATTACCAGAAGGTAATACCAACAAATTGCTGGTTGAATTCAGATTGTTGTTGGATAAGGTCCCTCTTTGCGTTTTCCTATCATATGTAATTTTGCTTGGTGTACATATTTATGTGTAATATGTTTGATAAATTCCAGCGACTTCGCAGTCAGGTGATGGTGATGGTGATGGTGATGATGATGATGATGGTGATGGCGATGGCAATGGCGATGGTGCTGATGGTGATGGTGATAGTGATGATGATGAGAGATATATATATATATATACAAAAATGTATATATATATATACATATTCACTTAATGACATGCAATTAATGGAATCTACAGCTTGTGCAAATCCAGCGAGGACACGGCGCGACGCTTCAGCAAGTCCTGGTTCAGCTGCCAAAGCGCCATTTCCCAACGGCGTTGCGCCCTCAGGACCTGAGAAGTTCACATTTCTTCGACGGAAGTTGGTGGTGTACCATCTCACAACTGGAGATAATGGGATATTACTGGGATATATATATATATAGATATACATATAATCATATATATATATATGTATACTGGTTGGTGGTTTCAACCATCTTGAAAAATATTAGTCAATGGGAAGGATTATCCCATATATTATGGAAAATAACAAATGTTCCAAACCACCAACCAGTATGTAATATTTATATATATATATATGCTCAGCGGCCCTTCCATACCTTTTCAGACATTACTGAATACTATGTGTACATCATTATATCATCATATACTGTGTATGTATATTTATATATACTTTTTTTGCTTGGGATATCCAATCAGCAATCTGATATTTAGCTAGATGTGTTCATGTGGGGTTGTAACGGAATAAATAACATATGCTGATTTGTGGGCATAAAGCCAACCAGAAAGATTCATACATGGTGACTTTTTTGTTGAGAACATAGAAATATATATATATATATACATGCCTATATTATTTCAACAATGATCATTGAGTGTGTCTGAAAATGGTTGATTGACCCCAGTTTGTGGCCAGAAATAGATGATTCTGTCAACCACTGGAATGGGATTATCCCTTAAATTCATCATATATGAGTCCACCATGGATCATCCCCAAGATGAAGACAACCACCAGTTGAAGGTGTTGCACCCGCAGGTCTCTGGGGTCAGTTTATATGTGAGATATGTCACCCTCAGCATAGCAGTGGATGATGACTGGGAACTTTGGCCAAGTTAGTACCTTTTCTAAGGCTCAACAAGTACCTAGGGGTCAACTGAGCTCTCTGGGGTAGTAAAAGAACATCATCTACCCTCTGGCAAACGTTTACATAACTATGAAAAATCACCATGTTATAGCTGGGAAAATCCACTATTTCTATGGCCATTTTCCAGTTCGCTGTTTGTATGTTTACCAGAGGGTAGCAGTTGACATCAGTACAGCATTTCGCCACATGGTACTGGATTGCTGCGAACCTGAGATCAATTCCCTACTTGTTTGATAAGGGACCCCGATTCATAAAGGATCCATGGATCCGCTGCGGATATGAAACTAGACCAGGGTTTCCAATGGGCTTCTTTCGTCTTGGTGCTTCGTCCCACTTACCATCTGGTTATGACTAACATAGCCATGGAAAATCACAATTTTTTATAGGTAAACCAGCTATAAATGGGCCATTTTCCATGGCTATGTTAAATCACCAGAGGGTAATGGTTTCTTTTCCCCCTGACAAATGACAAAGTAGGGCACTGAAAGAAACACTGAACCCAACTTGCCGGATCATCCTAGTCGTAAGTTATTAACCATCCCCCAGTCATCACCATAAATTGATAGGTGGTATAGACTTACCATTCCCAGCCATGGCCCACGGGTAGTTTATGACATTGTTTTAACCACATTATAGCTGCTAGGGATTTTTCGATGGGATTATTTCATACCGATGACACACATATATATATATATTCAATTCACTTAGGACAGTGCGAAAGAGGCCCAACAAACTAACCGTACCCTATTAAGCCCTTAGCAAAAAACACACAGAAAAAGGGATTCGCCAAAACAGTCGCCTATGTCAGAACCAATACAGTCCACATCAGTCCTTAGGTTAGTTTCAAAGCCGCTTGTCAAAACAATCGCCCATCAACACATCGCTCCACGACCAACCATATCCACAATAAACATTTAATCCTCAGTCTGCAGCGCAGCATAACTTGAATCCTTTGGTTAGATTTGAAAACATTTTGAAAATCCAAAAACAAATCCAATACAATCGAGCACATTAATTTCCAGCCGTCGCATTCTCGCCGCGGCACCGAACTCGACGAGGAGCTAGACGACGAGCTCGTCGAGGAGCTGGACGAGGAGCGCCGCGCAAAGCCGCCTGTAACCATTTAACCCTCAGAAGACTTATCAACCTTTGAACGAGCATTGCAAAACACGCGCAAATAAACCGTTCAACCGCCAACAAAGTTTTTACTTTCGAAGATAACTGCTCAAACACTCCCCTCTATCCATAACCTTCTGTTCTGGTAAATCCACTCGATACCCGACAAGACAAACGCACATTGAATCCACAACCTTGCCCGAATCATTTTTCAAACAAGACATCGGATCTGCAAATCACGCGGTTTCTTTGTAAATCCAAAGAATAATGCCAACTTCCGGTGAAAACAATCTGACCTACCCCCGGTGCCACACCACTTGCCTGCTTCCGAGCAGCCGCCGCTGGCTGCTGCGGAGCGGAGGAAGAAGAAGCAGCCTGTCGCAAATATGCACGCTTCCCTTTAATGCACATGCTGCGTCACGTCTCTTCCTAAATCCACCCACCAATAAAAAGTGACCAAGTCAGAAACGAACACGTCAAATGAACCCAAAAGCGCATCTAAATTACACAATTTCAAATAGAACTCCTTTCAAAACCCCAAGTCCGCTACACCATGCTTTCCTTGCCGCAACCAAGCAATTTTTTAACTGTTGACCTGCCTGGCGCTACAACTTCCTCTTCTTCTGCGGAGGAGTCTGCGTGGCGGAAGGCACCACCTGTCCGCAACATCCAAGGCAGAAAAAGAAATGATCTTGCACCGAAGCTAAATTCCCAGCCTCGGGAGGAGGCCTGGTTAGGTGAAACCAGGAACCGTCCGCGCGCATGACCCTGCTCCCCTGGTGCGGGAGGGGTCACGGCCGCGGGGCCCTTTGGTTTGCACCAACGGTTCTTGTTCCGCCCATCCTGGCCGCATCAACCAGGTGGGGCCAGGAGAGAATAGAATAGCGGGAACCTCGATTCAATGACAATGGACTAGTATCATTTAAAATCATAGTAACGAAAAGCCGTACGTATGTTCTCCAAATTGATACTTCATTCATGAAAACACAATCAATGCTCCCACCATTGACAAAAGCAGCCCACACACTTAAGCCCCTGTCCTGTGGCCACCTTTGTTGGTGACATTCCAGGCAGTAAAGCCACAAGGCTTGACCACCTGGAGTGACCCGCCACTAGTAGGTTCTCTCCGGGCATGTTTTTGTTCCAAACCAGTTCTGAATTGATGTGCGCACACGGGTTTGTTCATTGGCGACAAGATGGGCTAAGAAACCCGTTGATCCCCTAGCCTTTTGTGATTTTCTGTGTGTTTCGTATACATTTTTGTCTGAAAAAGGTAAAGTTACTCATCGACTGGCTGAATTTTTGCTTCACTGAATCACTTTGACTGTGGGGCCTGTGGGGTTCCATGATTTCCATCAATTTCCATGATTTCAATGGATGGAGTTATCTGGGTGGAAGAATCTCCAAAAAAAACCTTTATTGATAGCGTTTTGTGGGCAATTTTGGGTTCTATGTCGTGCTCGACAAAGAGTGGGTCATTTTTGGGTCTATGTTGGGCCCGTGTTGGGCTTGTGGTGGGCCAGACTTTGACTTTTGACATAAAACACTAAAAAAAAACATCATAATTTTGCAGTCCTGAATGCGCAGCGCTCCATTGTGATTTGTCTTCAAACTAACTTTCCCGACTTAGGTGCGGTGCGGTGTAGCATGGGCGTTCATTTGTGATGATACAACTGGACAAAAAAATGGAATGGACATTTCAAATTTGAAATTTGAAACATACTTTACTAAACAGAATAGAATCAGTCCGAGTCTCGAGTCCAGGCGTGGCGTTTCCTTTCCAGTGAAAAGTCAGATGAACATACCGGACCGGCTGCAAGAATGCCGAGACCCGAGCGCCCTGTATATGTGTGCGCCTATATGTTTATAGATCTATATACTTTTGTTATCTGGGATATTATATATGTTTGTTTTTCACTTTCCGAAATCTGCAAAGTTTTCATCAACGTATTGAAATGAATTTCATTTCTCGAAGATGAAACGTTTTGATGTGCCAAGTTTGTTTGTGATCCAATCATCAGTCATGTTTTGAAAAGAACACATGATCGGATGCATTTCAAGTCAAGCTGCAGCTTGCTTTGTGTCTACAGGGTCCAATGAGGCCATTATTTGTGCTTGAAAATGCAATGGTGTTTGTCGTTTTTTTTTTGGCCGCATTCCCTGATGATTACAAACATGAGCGACTGTCCCCTTTGAAGATTCGACGCCACCGGATGACCAAACCAAATTGGCTGAAAGTCCGCACAGTCCGGTGTCCATTGCCAGTTGCCCCGCATGAGTTGCAAACCCGGACCTTGTATGCCCTTTGTTTGGCTGAGTATTCTGGCGCATGGACTGGAGTGACAACTGTGATGTCAGCTGAACAATCTTTACTTTTCCGATTCTGGCACTACCCCACAGATGCTTACTTTTTGAGGTTGTGTAAGGTTTTCACGCTGTCAAAGCCTTTGCTTGTGAAAGAAGCTTTAACTCAATCGTTTGTGCGATGTGGGGATGGAGTTTATCGAGAGCGATGTGGCAGCTATCAGTCAGTAAGGCCAGCTTCAACCACTTGGCCATACTTTCCAAGAGCAGAGCAAGACCTGAACAGCTTGACTGTTTTGACTGATATAGGAACAAGTGTTTTGATGTCTGTCAGGGATGTCTTGAGCCTGTGGGAATGTGCGTCGACCGATGCTGCCGATGTTATGGTGTTGCCCATGCCTGCAACCGTAGCTCATTTGGCAACGCGCAAATTGTGGAAAGATTTGGTCTGTTTGGGTCGTTGGCCAGAGTTCACAAGTTTGTTGCCTGACAATGTTCAAACTCAAGTTGGCCTGGTCGGAGCAAGCCCTTCAAGGCCTGAGTTTGGTAGTCTGGATTTGCCAGCGTGTAATCAAGTGTTGCATTATTTGAAAACATGGGCTCCTTTGATTCTTGCCAATTTTGAGAATGATGAGTTGGAAGAGCAGCGGTTGCAATTGGAGTATTGCATAACTTGGTTTCAAAACGTGTCATCCAACTTGCCGGATTTGGATTGCTTGTATGACCCTGTCTTTCAAAAGCTGAACGGCCGAGTTTACTCTTCCTTGTTCATGGTGAAGGTTTTGCTGTTGACTCAACTGGTGCCTTCGTCGGTGAATTTGAAGAAAATGTTTGTGGATACAATCTCGTTGCTTTTTCCAAATTTGATGTCGAACATTTGCCAGGATTTGATTCGCCATCCCAATGTCGTCCCTGTAAAATCTCAACGGCATTTTGCCAGGTTGCTTCTCGATGCAGCATTGTTGCTTTGGCGAAGGCAAGAGAGTGGACGATTTGTGCGCTTTGGTGGAAGTGATTCGAGTCCGCAATGCGGTTTTGATTTTCTCTTGTCTGGCAGCTTACAGCTCATGTCTTGTAAACGGAGCAATGGCGAGTGGTCTGATGAGGACTGGTCCAAGTGGGCGTCCAGAACTGGATACTTTGCCCGTCAACGCAGACGCATGTTAAGACATCCGCAGCCGCAGCCACCTTCCCAGAATGCTCAGAATGCAGCTCCGGAAAATGTTCAGCCAACTGAACATGCTTCAAATGATTGTGCCAATGATTGTGTCAAAAGACAGCGCTCACCTCAGAGCCTCTGACTTGTGTGTATGAAACTTGTTTGATTGAGTTGCAACATTTGACATCGAAGTTTTGGTATCATTCTGATTTTCATCCATTGGAGGTTTCGTGGATCAGATTGCGCTGATGTGGTACAGCCACTGCCACCGCCACCTCAATTGGGTCGCCCAAAAGCTCTTGCCTCTTTCCAACCCAGCCAGATCCTTAGCAATCGATTTTCATATTTTGTACATAGTGGAACTACGTGTTCATGAAGAGAAGGTTATATTGCAAGTTGCATGGTTTAGTATCGTGTTTGATTAAAGAGCAACTTCAAGCTATGGAAGTCTTTCAGCAGGCTGGTGCCTCCTGTCAGACAAGTTCAAGCGCAGACCTTAACCCTACGTTTTAGTTTTTGTGTGATGATTCATCTACTTTGCCTTTAGATGCACATACCGGACCGGCTGCAAGAATGCCGAGACCCGAGCGCCCTGTATATGTGTGCACCTATATGTTTATAGATCTATATACTTTTGTTATCTGGGATATTATATATGTTTGTTTTTCACTTTCCGAAATCTGCAAAGTTTTCATCAACGTATTGAAATGAATTTCATTTCTCGAAGATGAAACGTTTTGATGTGCCAAGTTTGTTTGTGATCCAATCATCAGTCATGTTTTGAAAAGAACACATGATCGGATGCATTTCAAGTCAAGCTGCAGCTTGCTTTGTGTCTACAGGGTCCAATGAGGCCATTATTTGTGCTTGAAAATGCAATGGTGTTGTGATGATTCATCTACTTTGCCTTTAGATGCACTGACAGAGAGGTGTCCGAGCAAGACCAGCAGCATCCTCAGCCATGGTTCAAGACCAACACAAGGTGGATTTTAAATCACTCAGCAGGTCTTTCAACACTTCGACATTTTAAATCACTCAGCAGGTCTTTCAACACTTCGACAAGTGTAGCTGGCCAGCTGCAAGGCCAAAGAGCTTTCCAATGATCAGAAGATTTCTGCCATTGTGGAGTGCCAGTTTGTTTCTTTTTGATTAATTTGATGAGCCACGCCAGGCAGTGAGAACATAGAAGCGGCTTCATCGGTGATTTCTACTACGATGCTCTTGTTTTCAAGTGCGTATGGTTTTGTTTTGTTCAGCGTTTGTTTGCATCAGAAAAGACAATAAGGTCACTTCACCATGCAGAGCCGCTTCAAAACAATCAGACAAAGGCCCGATTTTCAAAACAATTGGTTTGCAGTATCCTAGTTGTAGTTGTAGATTTTACAAACCATTGGCTTCGAGTCATTCCGTTGTGTGTTCCCTGCAGGACCTTGATCTTGGACCTTACAAGAATTTGAATGAGATGTGGATGAGCCGGCTCAGCTGAAAAAATCTATGCGCGATGGATCATGTATATTTGGAGACAATTTCGCGCAGTTGTCAGCATCAGTTGGCTTTGATGTGCATTTGTAGCAGTAAAAATCATTAGAAAACACATTTGCGATGTATATATATATGTATTTTTTGATAAAATTAATCAAAAATCATCAAATACTTATTGTTAAATTCATTTTCTTGTACTTTTTTTTTAAAATATGTTTTTATATATATTTGTAAATAAATATGAATAATTTACATTTCCTCGATTGTTCTCGATCTTGCCTCGATCGTGCCTCGATCTTGCCTCGATCTTGCCTCGATCTTGCCTCGGCCGTTTATGCATCGGTTCTTCAAAAATGCAATTTAATGAAAAAAATATACAATTTCATCAAATATTAGTCAATTTTGTCTTAAATTATTCAAAAAATGTAAAATATGTATGTTTTTTGGGATTTCTTGTTTTTTTTTCATAAATAAAGACATTTTTTGAATTTGTATGCAGTACGTGATGTTTCTTTCTGTTTTAGTGATTGCATAGACATTTGTGCAAATTTTCATTCGTGATTTGTGGTTGTTCAAGCTTCAGCAGGGATTGCAACTTCTTAGAGGATGGCTCACGGAGGTCCATCAAGTTGGCATGAATTCTTTTCATGGCCGGCGCAGACTCTGCAGAGGTTGCGCCAGATGATAGCAGTTCAAAGGGTACCAGACATGGTGTTCACCTCAACCTTCTCTGGTTTAGGCACAGCTGAGATGGCAGCAACAATGGCTCATCGGGAGATGACAAGTTTCTTCCGACCCTCATCTGTGACCCACTACTCTGCATGTGATTCAGAGGTGAGCTGCCAGTCCATTTTGTGCAAGATGGATTGCTGCCATGTGTTTCGTGATGTGAAGGAGTGTTTTGATAGCACAGTGATGCAGCTATTGACGGAATATGTGCATGAGCGCCATGAAGAGGTTCAGCAAATCACAGACAAGGTTTCTAGGAAAGCACGAATCCTTTCTGCCACCTCCCAGATCTTGCTTCGAGCGGTGTGCAGATCTTTGGCGTGCAGTCTGATGGCTTCATGTCAGGAGCTGAGCCAGATAATTTGGCTTCCCTTCGCTACTTGGTGCAAGGTTTCCGTTGCTTGGTGATGGCTTCCGCTGATTTCGTCATGGGCATGATGGCTGAGGCTCACATCCCAGCCTCGCAGATGACTCCCCAGAATTGTTGGAAATTCTTCATCAATTGCTCAGACTCCCAGATCCAGAGGTTGGTGGACAGTGATGAATTGTACGTCGTGACTCAAGGGCCCGATGATTTGCTGTACTTGCCTGCCGGCATGTTCTTCGTGGAGCGGTCTCTTTGCGACTCGGATGTTTTTGGATTCCTCAGTCGCGGAGCTGTGGCATCATCGTTGGATTCTGGCTGCGCTTCTCGTTTGGAGTCCATCCAGAAAGGGATGAACGATGCCGGAGCAAACACAAGCAGCATTGACAAAGTCTTGGGCTTTTTGAAAACATCTACTTCCTCCGGGGCATAGTGGCCGCAGACTTCAAAGGAGTTGCCTGAGTTGCCATAGGCTTTTGGGAGCCTTGACAAAGTCTTGGGCTTTTTGAAAAATCCGGGGCATAGGCTGCAGGCTTCGAAGGAGTTGCCTGAGTTGCCATAGGCTTTTGGCCCATGCTCCTACGGTCGTACGTCCTTGGCATTTTTGGACCAGGGCCAAATCTCATTTTTCCAGCAAGCCACTGCTAAAAAAAGCTATGGGGAACATGGGGGTCCATTTGCTTGAACAGTTTCAGTGACATTCCAACCGTCCAACCATCAACCATGTTTGCAGTTTGCACTGCGCCGGTTTTCTCAGCTTTTCCGGATCCAAACATTTCCACGTCAGCCATGGAGTGCAGAGACTTCCTCGCCGCCAATTTCAATGGGGATCAGTTGAGGACCTTCTTCTTACAGCTGATGATGCATTTGGCTACGTTCAAAAGGATGGCTTGGCGCACTGAATTCTACAATCAATGGAAAGACCTGCATTCTGGCACTGGAATATCTTAAACACAATGTTTCTATGACATATGATTTGTGTTTCGAAAAGTTTTAGGAACCTCAAACATGCAAAATGTGCAAGCGTGCTTTGAAGCTTACGTCAGTGTGACCGCACGCAATCTTAGGCACGATCGGACGAGTGTGAAGGAGTTGCACCTGGACTACCATGACAAAGCCCGTATGCCATGGGGCCCCTGGCACTATAAGGCTATGACCGGCTTTGAAAAATGTTTACACGCGACATGTTTGTTTGAATGCATTAATTGTTTACTGTGTGGGAAAGTGGTTTTATTGTTTGTAACACTTCTTGAAAAGAGCGCAAGCTTGTCAGGCCTTTGCCCGGCTGTGCGTTCCAAGATGGGAGAGCTGGATGGCCAATCGCTGCAAACTGGGATCCTTTGTGGAAGCATGGATTGCAGAGACGATGCGCACTGGCGATGGCATGGACACCTACATGCCGGTGTTTTTGAGCATCATGAATGCGTTGTGGTTGTCAATGAAGACTCATGATGGTCATGAGGTGGACCATCGCGAATTCTTTGATGATCCACGCCAGTTCCTGATCTCTCATCTTCGCATTGATGGCTTTGTCTATGAAGATGGCAGGCTGTGGGCACCCCAGGATAGCTTCGGCTGGTGGCAGGAGATTCTTTTTGAGAGGCATCAAATTGAAAGCCTCCTTCAATGGCTTTGCCATGAAAACCAAGAGAATG
Source organism: Cladocopium goreaui (assembly GCA_947184155.2). NCBI lineage: Eukaryota > Dinophyceae > Suessiales > Symbiodiniaceae > Cladocopium > Cladocopium goreaui. Next base: position 47,155 of record CAMXCT020005780.1, read on the forward strand.
CCTTGGATTTCTGCTGGAGGGGCGAACGCTGCTCCCCCAAATCCAATTTCAATAAGGCCATAATCAGTTAAACTGTTCCTGGCCTTTGGAGATGGAAAAGCAATTTTTGTGTTTAACTTGTTTTGGCCCAAGGCCTTACGGAATTGCTTGTCAACTTGCAAGCTATTAATTTTGAGAAATCACTTTCCAAAGGCGTCCCATAAAAGTGGATAGATTACAACCCAAAAATTATAGTTTAATAAAAGATAAGCCTTGGACAGTGATTTTGACCGGTGACCATGGAATTTGCGCTGAAATGCAGCGCCGGAAATTTGACCCTTAAGAAGCCTTGAATCTTTAACAGGCTCACCGCGTCACCTGTGAAAACCAGTGACGGAAGAATCTTTAACAGGCTCACCGCGTCACCTGTGAGGAATCGGAAAAATACTATGGCGGCGTGGGGATGGTTTTTTTTCCAAACTGATGGAAACGTTCCATGTGATCTCAGGTACTTGTCAGTTTTCACCTTTGATCAAAAGAGGAATTGGTTTGCGCATGCTCACATAAGTGTCCATTTACAGTACATGAAAACAACAAAAGTCGCCGTGCTCACCTTTGCATTGTTGTGATGAGTGAATTTTAAGTCAACAAAATTAAATGAAACCAATATTTTCAGACTCTGGGCCGGGTTTCATTCTGAAAACGGTATCATTTTAAGTCTTGGGGAACATGGGGGTCCATTTGCTTGAACAGTTTCAGTGACATTCCAACCGTCCAACCATCAACCATGTTTGCAGTTTGCACTGCGCCGGTTTTCTCATCAAGATTTAGGTTGGGCAAAAAGCCAGTGAGCCATTGTCATGGATTCCATTTCCATGGACATGACTGAGGACCAGATCAATGGCAGCAATCTCCGGGCGCAGAAACGTTCCAAAATAAGCATGTGCCTCAAAGCCAAGTTTGCAGCCTTGGGTGTTTTAGACCCAGATTTGCCAGAGCTGGATGGTTCAAAGCGAACTTTTGAAACCTCTGCTCAGAAAGCCCGCAAAGCCTTGCGAGAGCTTGCAGTTGCCAAAGCAGAATCAGAGTCGAGAGTCGCTTTGCTTTTTGCTCTTTCAGAGTGGCTGAAGGATCGCCCCACACTTTTCCAGCGTCCCAATTGCGATTGTGGCTGTGGCAGCGATGACAACCATGCGTAGTCTCTCTGGTTCGCCGTGCAATATGGCGATGGTGAGTGAGTGAGGATGAGGATGCTGAGGAATGCTCGCAAATTCAAAATGTGGTTGCGGACTAAGCAGCTCTTAATTCGTCACTGGGCTGGTTGCAAGCTCGATGTCCCATTTTTCAATGCCAGTAACTTTCCCAAGAGTCTCAAGAGACTTGAATTTGTCCTTCAGCTCAGCCTCCAACCGTGAGTCAGATCCACAGACCACCACCCATGGTAAAAACCAAATTGATTTTGCAAGAGCACCTCTTTCTGCGATTTGCTTTCCCATTGGTTGACCGTGCAATATGGCCAAGATGGCAGTGAAGGTCAGAAACAAGTGTTTGTAAATTTGAAAGCAAGCCATTGAATAAGCGGTCTTTGTCACAGTGTTGATGATGTCGTTAATCTTCATTCCTATGTACTTTAATGAATGGTGATTGAACCTCGTGACAGTGAAAGCTGACAACGAATAAAAAAGATTGCAGTTGCTGTAAGTGGTTGCAAGAGCAGTTTTTTTTTGAGACAGCCGCGAAGACTTCTTTGGCTTAATTCACTTGCTGTAATTTGGTGCCTGGCCGAGAGTCAGTGTTTTGACTTTCAAGAGGTGCTCGCTCAGTTCAGTATCGCATGATAGAAACCGCAGACAAGTGAGAAAACGCAATCTGCTTTACGTTCATTCCGTGGCAGTGGCAGATTGGATTTGATTTCAGAGCGAATGAACCTGGGTCACTATTTTTGGATGTTGGTCATTTGTCTCCTGTTTCCTTTATTTATTATTTCCTCCTCTCCCAAAGGAAAACGGAAATGGCATGATGGAAATTTGAGAATGAGATGAGAAAAGGTTTGAGTCTTTGAGTTTGAATGAAGCGAGAAGAAGAAAGGAGTAGATTTATCTCGGTGAAAACTGAAAAACTTACTGGGACTGTGACACACTGGGACACTGAGTTGTGTTTGCATGCATCAGGGTTTTGACAACTGTTTGTTTCGGGCAGTTTGGTCCAAACCCGTGTGGGAAATTTCAGCCACCCACCGCCCAACGTAGTTCATATTTTGGTCATGTTTGACCCCTGTCTGGACATCATTGATGATGCTAACACTCGTGTTCACGGGACTCTCCAAATCCTACAATTCCCTTTTGATGTCAGTCGAAGCGATACGTTGTTTTCCACTCCACTGCTGGTCGCGACGTTTCTGGTACATAGGTACCGTTGGATGGAATCTGGAATCTTTGTTTTTCTTCATGCTGAGGAACATTTCCGCGTCTCAGCTACCAATTGGGCTGCATGGAACGAATACGTCGAAAGACTTACCGACGACAGGTCGGATGTGTCCCCTCAGTTAGGGGTTGTTGTGCCGCAATTAAGATTGCAAAGAGCCTAACCCTACCGTACGACACGGCACCAGGTAGACCAAAAAGTCTTGCGTTGCGTGCGTGCCACCCATTCCATTCCATTCCATTCCAAATTCCATTGACCGCGCCGGGACCGGGACCGGCTGAGAGAATGCCGAGGCCTTTTATGGCTTTGCGTTTTGAAGTTTAAAGTTTAAAGTTTTGAGTTTTGAGTTTTGACTAGATGTTCTTTCTTTGCGCGCATTCAGGACTGCAAAATTGTGAGTTTTTTTTGGTTTGTCACATGTTTCTGACTGGCTGGAAGACTGGAATGTCAGAGTCTGAGTCAGACTCAAAATCAAAGTCAGAGTCTGGCACACCAAAAGATTCGAGCAGCGGAAACTTGTGCTGGCGGTTTGTGGACGTAGGGTTTTTTTCTGTGCAATTGACCAAAACCAAAACCCAGGGCAATGTTGTTGGAAGGGCTGGGGCAACTGGGCAGCTGATGCAGTCAAGAAAAAGCTGAAATTGCTTTAGTCCGACGGTGCTGTAGCGGAATCCAATTCAGTTTTGCTACACTGCCTTGATTCTGCAGGGACAAATGTTAGCGAGAGCTAAAATTAATAAAATTTCATTGCCCTCTAGCTGAAAATGTGTTGGGGACAAATTTCAGGGTAGGATCTGAGGGACAAATGTCAGCGAGAGCCAAAATTAGTAAAATTTCATTGCCCTCTAGCTGAAAATATCTTGGGGACAAATTTCAGGATAGGATCAGTTGACATAGATGAAACCATGTTTCCAGGCCTGGCAGGAGAGAACCTAGTACCCGCCACTTCGTCCCTTGGTACTCCTGCGTTCGAGCAGGAACATGACCAAAACATATACATCCACCTGCATCGAACTGACTTCACAACCTAGTTCCCAAAAACCTTTCTGCCACCTCATCATATAATGCTACGATCGTTTCAATTAGAATTGGATAACCTCTCGAAAATGAAGAACCCACTTGTCCTCCCACGTCGTCTGGAGTTCAAGCGGCAGCGTGGTGAGTTGGTGCATGCCACACGACGGGCAGTTGGGCGTTCCCCCCCGCGACTCATGCTTCTTTGAGAAGTTTTGTCGCACTTACAGCGTCTTGAGGGGGAAAGAGCTGCGATACACGAATTCATATACGAAAAAATGATCCTCTCAAATCTGATCCGCAGTTCTATCAACCTCAGCCTCCAATCTCCAACTGTTATACAAGCCATTTCTTTTCGTGCCTGGTAACCTATTGTCTCATTACTACAGAACTTCCATCCTAGCTTTAAAGACATTCCTACCTGTTCATCTTCTTTACCCCAAAAATTCCCCCAACATTTGCCACACTCATTCAAAACTCCATGATTTTAACCCCCGACCTCAATCTGCACCCACACATCAATACATCGAAACATGCCTCGCACATAGGACACACATGATCTCGAATCACTTCGCCCCGTTCTTCCAAGGACCTCCTTGACACAGTGTAAACCCCCGCCAAATCCGCCCAACCGTTCCTTCCAAACAGAACACCTCCATCGCCCATCAATCCACGAATCGACAGGATTTTTCAAACAAAACCCCATACACACAGACACACACACACATACATACACGCAAACCCATCTAGAACCACCGAAGTTCCATTCAGCCACCAGTCATACAAAGTAGCAATATATTTGAAACCCGATATTCCAAAACATCAAGGCTGTGAGAAAACGGATCATATCCTGTCTGCAAACGCCTGTTCCTGGCTTTCAATCATGAAATTCTACGCTGTAAGATTCCATCTCAGCAAAATACCGATGCCCGTTTATCCGGTGCTCTTTTCTTCTATATCTCAGATACCCGAACAAAACACAAACTTACAAATCAATAGAACAATATTATCCAGCGCCAACATGTTTTCATTCCCTTCCATACCACGGTCTAAAGTATGATCAAACCACTTCGCCTTGTCATTCCAACCATGTCGTTGACACAAAAAACGAACCGTTTGTCCCTCACATTTTGCATCATCATACAAGCCTATCAATACCATATTCAAGCATGTTACTGCATCCAGAGATTCAAACACATATTGCCACGTAATACAACACTCAAGCAATTGGGAATACATATGCCAACAGACGGTCAACACATCATCCTCCATGAAAAAAACATGGCAGCTTTAATTTCTGTAAACGCCTGATCGGTGCTCTCAACCATGTCATCCTATAAATGCAAATTTCCAGGCAACATACTGATGCCAACGGCTCATTGACCTATCAACTTTCAGACCCCCCCAATCGAACATTACACCTGCAATCCCTCGGCACAATGATTTTGAAAATAATATGTTCATTCCCGCTGTGAAGAAAAAATGCATTGAGAATCACACTCCCATGCATTCCTGTTTCCATATCCGGCAGACTGTCGCTGCTCACCCCATGCCAAAAGCCAAGAAGATGGTCAAAATTTGACCCTCTATCTTCTCCAGCTATTCGAAAAGAGGTTGACAGACATTCTACTTGAATCCCCCCAAACCAGACAATGAGTGTTTTCCTACCTTCTATCAAAAGAACAACTACTGCTGGAGTTTTTCTTATTTCTTCTGCCACCATGTCCTGCGCATTGACAACAATTTCAAATCCCCTTCTTCATGCATCAACGCATAACAATTGCAAAATGCCTCCCTGCCCGCCCCGAAACACCACCTCAAACCCAGAAACAGAACCTCGTGTTTTTCCGCCTGCTCCCATGTCCGAAAGCCTTCGCTCCTGACACACTGTGACAGAGTGATAACGTACAGATATTCAATCCATATGACACATCGGTTTTGCTGTCATTTCTCAACATTTGTTGATCACTCTTTTGTCAAAACAACACGAATTTTTCTTTATATAGATTCTCTGACATTACCCAGACCCCAAATTGGTATTGTGCAACTCCCCCTTCCTGCCGTGCACGAACACTTTGAAGCACAACGCTGACTCATAGCCGCCTTTTTTGCGTCATCTCTACTGATCTTCTTTGGTCCCCGGATGTTTTTTCCAGATTCACCGACGGAATGGCTCATCAGGTCAACCGTCTCATTCCATCAAACCTTTCAAACAACAAAAAGCCCTCATCAAACACATACACACACACACCTGATGCAAATGGTCAACTGGTACCCGATACCCGTTATCGCTCTGCCTCCTTCTTCCAGATACATCATTGGCACACGGACAAACCACGAGGACCAATACATTCTCTCGAAAACTTTTTTTGCACCATATTGACTCACAAACAGCTACCATTAAGACAGTCAATCTCCATTGCATTCCGAATCTGGCGTCAGATTGCCACTTCAACCATCGCACTCCCCGAGACACAAAGCCAACCCAATCTTGCTACTCGAAAGTTCATCGCTGCCTGATTTACACCATCAACGAATAAAGTAACATATACACAGATCCTTGCTCCCTCTTTCTTCACCTATGTTCCAACAGAAAAAAATAGTAAGCTCTCGTCTACATTTTCTCCACGCCGCATCCAGCAATCCAACCCCCCGTATTGAACACTCAAAGCACCATGAACCCACATCCAGCAGCCCCTTACCCAGTTAACCTTCACCGTTCATGCATATCACAAGAAAAAGGGAAAAACATCCACAATTTAACACATAAAATCTCTGAAAACACAATAAAATCTCATTCGATGATATTTCTTACCAACCAGTTATTTTATACCAATGATATATATATATATATATAAATGGTATAATTTTATTTGGTATATATCATTGGTATAACTTTATTTGGTATAAGATGTTAAAATGTTATACCAGGTATTATTTATTCCATGATGTTCAACATTTTTTACCAAAATTCAATCATTTTTTTGAGCCAAATGGATCCAAATGGGATACCCACACAAACTTTACATGGGACGTTTTCGATCGGCCTTTCTTATCCACTTAATTACGTTCCGTGGGATCAGTACCACTGTGGGGACAATCAGTCTCAGCTGGACCCATAGATCTGGACTTTTCTTCTGTATCCAAATGAGGCATGGCTTCATCATACAAAAAAAAATGCAGTTTCTTCCTGAGTAGTGTATGTTCACGAATGTTCACGAACATTTCAAAACAAAATCGCCCCAGGTTCAATGTCACCGGGGAGTTTACCAAGTTATACTAGCAACATCTCTATGTTCATTTGAAAAGCCTGCAAAAAACACAAGGTGAATCGGCTGGTCGGCCAAAAAAACTCAGCGGCAATGCTGTAGGTGATGTGATCCGACTGCAAAGATCCTCAGAATTCCAGTGGTGGGCACATATTATGATAATAATCATCATCAATATGATCATAGATTAATAGTGTTTAATATATATATATATATTAATAGTTGTTGATGGTTAATCTATTAATATAATGATCATCATGAATATTATATATACAATAGTATTGATAGTGATGGCTGAGATATAAAGTAATATTCATTGATACTTTGGACAATCATCATCAATATAATGATAAATCCTAAATGAACTCTTATTGTGATACTAATACTGGGGTATTTGTTGGAATTGTAGATGGGACCATGTAATCAAGATGCTGCATTTATGGAGTATATATTTATCCATATTTATTGGAAATAATGTAGAGTAATAATGCTAAACATTATGTTATATATCATATAACATACATTGTGTGGTTGGGCATGTTGTCTGGCAAAATCTAGGAAAACGACGGTAAATCTAAGCGGAATGAATATTATATATATATATCCCAGTTAGCTTATTGATCAAACCCTTCTTGTCAGTAGCATCACCTTCTTTTTTTCAAACACACATAAGACAACTTGAGACTTCTACCAACCAGGGAAACATATAAAATATCATCATATAAGCTATATTCAGCATCGCCAAATGACCAAGTTTGAATCCTCAGTGCCTCAGTTCACCGTCTTCACTTCCCGTGGCTTTGATTCTACCCAGGTGTTTTTCCCCCTGCAGCCAGACTTGACGTTGGTTGAACATGTCAAAATTCCAACGTGGGTCACAACCAATTTTTATTGGCTGCTATCCCGATCTTCAATCATTCATGAGTTATATTAATGTGTGCTGTATCCATCATTTTTTCTGGCAGCAATCAACAGACCCTTCTGTAATCAAACATGCCCTACTAGAAAATCCAATTTACTTTGATTATTTTCCCATTAACATACCCTATATAGGGGGATTTCCGAGCTATCCACGTTTGATTACCAAAGGGTAGGGGGTTAGTAAGGTGGCCATAGCCCGTTATAACATCTCACAACTGGAAGGTATTGGGATGTACTTACCCCAGTTGCGACTCACCAAATTTCAACCAACAGGGGTTGAACGCAGCCGCTTCTCATCTTGATCTTTGCTATGGAAAATGGCCTATGGAAATTATTTTTAGTAGCTAACTCAACTATAAATGGGCTCGTTTCCATAGCAATCTGGGAGTTATCTTTGCTGTTTCACATCGTTCGCTATGGAAAATAGGTAAACCATGGTAAATCATGGTAAAACAAATTAAAACAACTATCAACGGGCTATCTTCCAGTTCGCAAACTCTGAGCTCTCTTTGTTAACATCCACATGGTTCATCGAAACCTATGATTATGATACCTGATTTCTTAAAATTAATAATTACCAGCTATATGACTTGGACCATTCGGGGACCAGGCTTTTGACCCATAACCACAGTGTCACAGTGACCTCCACCTTCCATGGCTCTCACGCCGCCACGGCTCTTCGTTGAAGCTGGTCATAGACCGACAGGGCCAAGGTCCACAGGGAGCTCTCGACAAAGGCGTGCATGACCTGGAGAGTCACTGGGATATGGGAGAGATTGACCAGTTCATCATGGAACTATGGATTACTTGGTGGTTAACAATGGTTAATCATGGTTCATACTGATTCATAGTAGTGGATATTTTTCACTGGATATTGATGTGGCTTAATTCTGGTTAGATCCGTGGCTTCGGACATGGATTCCTCAATGGTTTTCATTAAGTGGTTATTACTTGGAATCCTCAGTGGATTTCATGAGGATCCAATGGAAGTGATGATTTCAGCAGTTTTCAGTGACCAACACATTACCGCTTGGAGGTTAGCATCCCAAAAAGCGTAAGTGGGTTGAAAAACTCCATATATACAAGTCGTGAGGCCCCCGTTTACGATAGCTAAGTTGGTGAACATAACTCCAATTTCACTATGGTTTATGGTACGCAAATAACTACAGTTACTGGACAGTTACTGGGGCTTATAAACCAACTTATAACTGGGGGGCCTCACATTGTAACCATATATAACCCATATCATCCCATATATGATAGGAGGTTGTCCATATAGAAGTGGGGTTGTTGACCCATTTACTAAGTGGGCCCGCATCCCCAAGTAGGCATGGAAATGGAACAAACACAATCTTCCCAATAGATCTAACACCGGCATTGTATGGTCCCAAATATGTGTACTTCCACTACTAAACCATGGCTTCCTGGGTGGTGTTTAATATATGTTACTGTAATATATGTTAATATCAGGTCAGAAGGGAGTATAAAAACCATGGATTCCGTGATCAGCTTAACGAAGGAATTGATCAACACATTCGATATCTGACATTGAGTGGATTAATTTTAAGGAAAACATCATGAAAGAACGAAAAAAATATCCTTTGGATCCTCCGAGCTAGAAGCAAACACCTCCGTGAAAAAGACAGAACATTTGAGTACATAAATGTTGGATTTCCCCATCCACAGCGGATAGAGACGGGTTTAGGGGGGCCGAAAAAACTGTTCTGCTACTTGCGGTGATTTTGTTGGTAGATACTGTAGGCCAGTAGGCTTGGCGGAATCCCTCGTTTCGGTGCACCAAATTCCAGTGGTTAATTATCACGACAAACCGGGCCATTTGCAAGCTACACTCAATTTTCAGACACACCGATTATCATTCATGGATGTTGGCAAACCATAAAGTTATTCTGATGGTTCATTACAATTTGGCGGGTTTGCATCTTTTGTAGAAAGATTTGTTCGGAGAACCATCCTATTTGTTGGGATGGAAGAAACCATGAAACCGGATCAACAACAATGACCAAAATCTGTTGAAATTACCAGGTGATGATTGCTGATCACCAAATTCGCTACATTGCCCAATAATTAACCCTTCGGCAATCAAACATGGCTTGCTCAAAAATCATTTCGGTTATGTGATCTTCCGGTTCAAACTTCCATTTCTAGGGGATCTCCAATTGCAATGTTTGACTACTTCAGGGTAGAGATATGGTTATGAATCAAAAGCCTGGTACCTGGTAAACCCCAAAGAAGATCAAAATAGCTGGTATAGCTGGATGTTTATTCCACCAGTCATATGGTAGTAATAGTTTTCGACCCATCCCCAGTAATATTATTCTTTTCATGTCCGGAAATGGCTGGATCCTCCGCTCTGCAACAAAGCTCGAATTCTTCTGTCAAGGTGTTGACATAGCTTGAACCTAAAAAATGAAAGTTTATATCAAATAATCAAGGATTTTCTCTCACAAGTAGTTGGAGGATCCACTTTTCATGATGTTCATAACATGTACATAATACGTAACCGTATATTAGAACCTAGACATTACCCCCACTTATACACGGGACTTATGAACGATCGGTTTACTAACCACTTATGATTCGGGGGATGATTCTGGAGCGCTGCGACTGCTGAAGTTTTGGCCTCTGCAAAATATGGTGTCCAACCCGAAACGCATAAAATTGCATCCGCAAAACGCTGGCGCCCAAACTAAAAAAAGTCCAATAAAGAACTCACCAATCAATATCCCTCAAACACTTAGTGGTATGCTTAGCACCAGTGTCGACAATCCGACAATCCTATCCATCAAAAATATACACATGATACAGCAAGCCTTGATGAAAAGAATGGCGGGCGACACACAATCCCAAAAAAAAACCTATATCATCCCATATCATCCCCAATCATTTGACGCAAACATGATCATGGTGGATTGACGATTCCAATATCCCCATATATATACACAAACCATATTTCCGCCTATTTGAAACATACAATCCCCAGTGCCATCTGCTAATTTGACACAGCTATTGAAAATGACTACGTATGTTTAATAGGTAAGTCATTGAGTCATTGAACTAAACAGGCCATGTTCGATGGCAATGTTAAATTACAACAGCAAATCCTTAATACACAACCCTCAAACATCTCAAGCTCACCTGCATCCGGGTCGCAGTGTTATGTGCCACGATGGCCCGTGGAAATTCTGATCGATTAAAAACGTGCAACACTTGCTGCCACTGCCCAGCCTGGACGACAAGAAACTGTAACCCCAACTGAACTCGTGCAATCCCATTCCCTACTTACTTCATATTTATATAATATAATAATATATTTTAATATTATTAGATAGGCCTCCAAAATCACCCATGTAGGTAATCTCCCAGCACCATAGATGGTTCTCTGCAATTCTCATACGCGCTCATACGTGATGTCTGCCAGCTTTCAAGCGGGTGTGGCTTGGAGAAATCTCAACATGTTTAACAAACATCATCTACCAAAACGGGTCTTGATCCGTCTTGATTATAGTTGTTTTAATTTCAGAATCTACAAGAATCCCGTGAAAAGTCGTGGTCTATCATGCTGTTGAGCTTTAGATCGCAAAAGGTATGTCCGAGAAAGCCGTGCTGTTGGTGGACCCCCAGTTGTAAGCTGGTTTATAAACCGATGAATACTACACTTGTATCCCTCGACCCAACAGTAAAGCAAGCGATAAGTCAACGACTAGCTGTTTTTTGGCGGTTCCCAACTTGTAGGAATATACAGTATGTTTGTTTGGTTGTGCCACCCATATCTTTTATAATATCATATATACATATAACATATAACATATATATATATATAATCACATATCCCTTTTGTAGCACTGTATACTATTGCAACAATCATGGTATCACGTATACAATTTATATATATACTAATCAATTGTACAAGAAGAAACATGGTGATAGATATGTATATATACATATGATGATGACGATGATGGCGATGATGATGATGATGATGATCATACCATTACACAAGTATACCATGATCATTACCATTCTTGTTGTGTTGTTGTTTAGTACGGTGCACCTTTTAATGGCTAGCCCAGGAACACGGCCCAAAGAGCTGACCAGCAGCGTGTAGGAGACTGAGTCCTTGCAGGCTCTGGGACCTTCGAGGTATATCAATGATAATACAGCTTGAGTATTCCCATATGCTCCATGGTGCTGGAATATGAATCCCAACATTTACCCCATAAATGAGCCAGTTTTCTAGGTAAATATACTAACATGGAGCATCTGGGATTGTATAAGAATTCACTGTATAAGAATTTGAGGGACTCGAATCCAAGGCGGGCTACATATTGTCTACCAAGCACAGAGTACTTGAAGAATTTGAGGGACCCTCGACCTATTGTGGTGGAAATTTGCCTGCATTTAAAAATAAGAATTTGAGGGACCCTGGGCCTCAAGCTTTCGGATTCTTGACCAACTCTCGGGCTGTAATGTTTTCATCTAATGCAATTGATAACGATCAATATTAGTTCTATTTAATTCTATTTATATGTAATAATATATTGTAATAACACAAACATAATCTAGCAAAATAATTATGGAATATCCTGAATTAATGAAATTTATATAGGCGATATGATGATTCTCACTTTGAACTTCAGTTAATCGACCGTTTGCTAAAAAGAATTGCTACCCAAAACTCCAACATTTGGTCTTGCAGCCCTCCAGTTCTGTGGGATTGCTGGGGTTCTCTCACATCGTCCTACAAAAAAGATGGGGAAATCCCATGGATGTGCACAGTCCGAAAATCATGACCAGAGCATGCCTCAGAATCTGCCAAAATCATGGCCAATCTATCTTGCCGCCGGTTTGCTCAAACGGAAAATCCATGAAAATCCACCATTTATAGATGCTTTTCGCGTTTCCAAACGAAACACCTCCATTTACAGTGGATTTTCCAGGCAGTCGACATCGCCAGCATCCCAAGTGTCAGGAAGCACAGTTCCAAGGACCATCTCAACGAAGAGCCACAGAACCAGATCCCACCTGACGAAAGCAAGGGCCCATGAAGGGGGCACCGAGTCATTTTTTGACCTTTTTTTTTGAGAGCGGGGGACCATGGGGACATGATTTTTGAATGAAAATGAGCACAAAACACTGTAACTACCGATGTTTTCTGCATCTGATGCCTCTGAAACCGCGGCGAAACGCACATTTTTGCATCTTGTTTTGTAATGATGCTCGAAAAACATTGGCAGGCACCCCAAAAAAACAAAGCACAACCTCACAAAACATTGGCAGGCACCAAACAAAAAAAAAAACAACAATCTATGGGGGTCCAGAATCCTGAGTAGATGCTGAGATTTTGTTGTTTTTTTCTTTTTGTTGGTGCCTGCCAATGTTTTGTGAGATTGTGCAAATTGTGCTTTGTTTTTTTTGCACTTTTTGGTGCCTGTGCAAGTTTGATGAGCTTGTTTGATGTTGAAAAGGAAAGACCGTATTTACAGTGTTTTGTGCTCATTTTCATTCACAAATCACGTCCCCATGGTTCCCAAAGGAAATCACCGGAAACAGTCGGAAAGATGTGCTTTGCCAAGTGGCCGTTCCGATTTTGAAATAGAAAAAATAGTTTTTTAGGGTTTAAAATTTAGTATTAGAGGGGAAGCTTCGAAATCCAATTTTTGGCAATATTTTAGTTAGATTTAAAAAGAAAATCTAATCGATTTTGAAATAGAAAAAAAGTTTTTACATTAGGGTTTTAAATTTAAACGTTCGGGGGAAGCTTCGAAGTCAAATTTTTGGCAATGTTAATAAGATTTTGAAAGGAAATCTAATCGATTTTGAAATAGAAAAACATAGTTTTTTTTATATATTAGGGTTTTAAATTTAGTATTAGGGGGAAGCTTCGAAATCCAATTTTTGGCAACATTTTAAAAAGGAAATCTAATCGATTTGGAAATTAAAAAAACAATGTTTTTTATATTAGGGTCTTAAAATTAGTATTGGGGGGAAGCTTCGTTTAAATTTAGTATTAGGGGGAAGCTTCGCACCCTAATAATAAATACCTCCTACCAATAAAAACTACCTGAGGTAATTTTTACTGTAAAACCTAGGTTTTGGACCCCTGGCCATCACAAAACATTGTAAACTCCAGTATATGTTGTAAGGGTTTTGAAGCAAAAATCACGTCCCCATGATCCCGCGTTCTGTTTTTTTGTCTAAAAGAATCTAAATGACTGGAGCATGGACTTTAAATGGCTAAATATAGGTCAAAACAAAAGTTGAACGAGCTCACCTCACATGGAAACGGAGCCCATCTTCACTGCACAAGGCATTTTTTGTGTCCCAGACCATCTCCATGCCCTCTGGCCTGGGCATTCCCTTCATCATCGAGTTGTAGCAATAGTGGTTCCATTGCACCTGCTGATGAGAGCCTTGAGACCATGGAACCATCGTCCCCATAAAACGATACAAACTCACCAGGACAGGACGATCTCAATTTTCTTCATGGATGCAAACGCAACAAAAAAAATCAATGTGAGCAATGCTGTTTCTGTCGGCCCAGGACAGATTGACAGATATTGACAGTTTTTTTTTGCCGGTCATCGCGGGTAAGTACCATCTCATGTCATGTTGGGGGAACACACATCTGCATTTTTGGGCAGAGAACAACAAACAACCATATACCCTCTGGATCCCTCTGGTAAACTAACGTAACTATGGAAAATCACCATTTTTGATGGGTAAATCCACTATAAATGGGCCATTTTCAATAGCTATGTTAGTTTACCAGAGGGTATTAGGTTAAAACTGCGACTCGGCGGGGTAGTTTGTTGGATTCTTCCATGTAGCGTTTCTTTGTGGAGCAACTCGCAGAAACAGTTGAACAATGAAACACCTAAAAGTCACCTGCAGCACATCCAGGTAAGCCATTGTTGAGAACTAATATAGAAAATGATGGATATGGACAATCCAAAATGTGTAGATAGTTTTTCCTATAGGGAAACCATGGTTTTTGTTCACATCGCTTTATAATGTTTTATATGTTTACCCCAGGTTAACCCTTTTTTTTGTTCATCTATTGAAGAATCATCCCCACGGCACTTTTTCCGCCTGTCTCTGAAGCAGGGCGCTTTCCCACTTGGCCTGCAAAACTCAATCCCAGATGCTCCATGTATAGTATATTTACCTACATTTGGCTCATTTATGGGGTAAATGTTGGCAAATATTCCATACGTGGAGCATATGGGAATGTTAAACAAGGTGGAACCACATAGTTTGAGTTGCACAGTTGCTGGATCATGATAACTTCAATAACTGTTGGGTTTATGGTAGATACCTGTAGATACTGCATATCAGCTGGTGGTAATGAACCAAATTACAACATATTACAACGGTGCCTCACCTTCAAGGAAGCTGCTGTCATCCGTCCCATAGAGGGAATCCTCACGGAATCATTCTCTGAATGACTCATTCTCTGATATTTGAGTATCATTTTTCAGCGTGATTAACCAATAGATTCAATAGATAATCAATATATCATTTTTCCAATTGATTCACCAATAATCCAACTTCTGACCATCTCTGCGATGTGACCATGGCACATAGAGATACCTCGAGTTATGGCATTCCAGCGCCTCCAAACAGGCCATGGAGCTACTGCAACTCACCACATCTGGCATCAGCCTGGCCCATTCCATCACTGAAAATACCATGCCATCGGATACCTTTAAAAAAAAACACAGAATGGACAGAATCACCTGGAATTCCTGGAATTCTATATAAACTGGTTGGTGGCTGACCTACCCCTGAAAAATAGGAAAGTCAATGGGAAGGATGATCCCATATGCAATGGAAAATAATCCAAATGTTTGAAACCACCAACCAGAGACTCATTTATCATTTGGAGGTTTCCTAAAACAATGCTATTCTCCCTGGCATCATCGAAATCATGGATGACCATTTCACTATTGAAACCCGTGACTTGGGGATCCGCCACTTTAAGAAACCCTCGTTTCTAGAAAAAAATCAAAGTAAAAATAGCCACAGAAGGTCGACCGAGAAAATTAATTAGAACATGTGACGGTTCCAATGAAATAGTAAGATAAATACTGGGATTCCGGTCGCGTTGATTTATTCCTCTTTGGGCCATCCACCATGTAGGAATCTCCTAGGATCAGTTGGTTTGTGGGATCTGTAGCCACCACTTCCATTGCAAAAACACCAAGGTTCACCTAGGGCATATAGAACCAATCATTACAAAGAGTGCAAACAACCTATCAAAAACTATGTTCTTCAAATGTTAGAACTCAACAGGTGTCAATAACGCAACAAGAAAATATAAGAAAATAGACAAATGGAACTTGCAGCTTATGGACAACGGGAAGCCTTCGCACGAGCTGAGTTCTTATGACGACCTGCTTCAACCGCTATCTTGGTACTGAAAAATCCAATTTGTCCTGTCCTGTCTTTCTTTATTTTAAGGAATACGTTGGACATTCGCGAAGTTACCTGACGTCAGCGGTCCTCGACAAGGGATGTCACCTTGTTACTGTTGAAACGCAGGCTGACGGCAGCTAGGGGTCTACTCATCCAAAGGTTGAGCTGCATTTCTGTGTATGGAATGTGGGAAGCACATATTCATTTCACCATTGGGCCATCGTGTAGGAATCTCCTCAAAACACGGGCTAAAAAGGGCCCCAGAAAGCTCCCAATCACAAAGTGTCTGATACATGTTATTCTGTATCATTGACATGTTTGACAAATTGCTTTAATCAATCTTATGTAACAATATAGCTCCCACTTGTCCATTTATTACCAATGACAAGTTGGACTACTACTCTCATTAGAAAATGTCAATAACATGTCAATAAATGGAACTTACCTGTCTGAAGGCTGGTGGTTCAGTTAAGCCTTATCAGTAAGTCATTGTTTTCATCCACGAAACCAGTTTGGTTCAATTTGGACACCCAAGATTGGATATCCCATGATTTCATTTGCATCCAGGACATGAACTCGATCCCCATATATCCATATTCTCTTGTTCGTGGTTGACCTACCCCTCTGAAAAATATGACTTCGTCAGTTGGGATTATGAACTTCCCAGTATATGGAAAAATAAAATTCATGTTCCAAACCACCAACCAGTTCTCACTCACTCCAGCCCGTCCATTATCCCCACTTCTTTTGTTTCAAGTTTTGGTCTTTGGGTGATAATTTTGTGGATGAATGAGTGTTTTCTGTGGGTAATGTCCAATGACATAAATCATAAACCATGCCCCCAGTCATCACCATAAATTTATAGGTGGTATAAGCTTACCATTCCCAGCCATGGGTTGTTGATGATATTAATAGACGGTTTATTATGGAAGTTATAATTACATTCCCACATTACCCACATGGTTTATATATGTTTATATGTTTATTATAATTAACATATGGATTATATTTCCAATATATGGTTTATATGATCCTAATGATATGTTCCAGTTTACCCACACTACCCCCCCCAAAAAAAAACATGTAAATTCACCATCGAAGCCAACCGCCAGATGTCACCTCAAGGTGGCAAACTTGGAGAGATGGTGCAAGGCGAAGGACCAGTTCCCCTCAGCACATGAGGTGCCGGTGAATCTCAGCCATATGTTGAAATCTCCCAACTTGAGAGACATTGAGAGACCCCCCAAATGCATATCACTTCTGGTTGGTGGTTTCAACCCCTCTGAAAAATATTAGTCAATTGGGATGATGACATTCCCAATATATGGCAAAATTAAAAATGTTCCAAACCACCAATCAGATATCACTTATATAACTTAGATATGTATGGATTCAACATTGTCCGCTCGTGGTTTCGTTTGGGGGGGGTAGTCGGAATCGGGAATTAGCACAATCTTCCCCTATGGATCCAGCTGTAACTTCTGAAAGGAAGTGTGACTGGGGTATGATGACGTTTTGGGGGGTGACCCGTACCTTCTCGGACAGTGGCCATGGATCCATAGGGTTCAATAACTACCCTCCAGTAAATTAACATAGACCCGTTTCCACTAAAATTTTGTGATTTTCAGGGTCAACATGTTAGTTTACCAGAGGGTATACAATGTATACAATGTGGCCCCCCCAGTTATAATTTGGTATATAAGCCCCAGTAACTATAGTTATAAGTACCATAAACCATAGTTATTGGAGTTATGTTCACCAACTTAGCTATCGTTTGCGGGCCCCACTTTGTACTATACATTTTTTCATATAAAGTTCAACCGCACGGGATGCCCCCAAGGTATTTTCTGTTGCCCAAATCGGCAGAAAGTGGAATCAACACACCCAAATCGGCTGACAGTTTGATCATCAAATTGGGAGTTCGAAGGTTAGATTTAACGAGGATGCAAGTAAAAACTGCTGGTACTTCAACTTGGATTATTTGATGTACTCCTGAAATCTGGATCTTTGCAGAATCGGGTGGATTTGAGACCCAACAAGCAGTCTAAAACCGTCCAGCGAGGGTCACCTTCTGCCACGGATAAAGAACAATCTCATCACACTGGCACTCTGGTTCTGAATCAAAAATTAACTTCCAGTGAAAGTTGTGGTCGTTTATGGTCATTTATGGTCATTTATGGTCATTTGATGTCATTTGATGTCAGTTGATGTCATTTGATCATAAGGGGAACCAAGGTAGGAAACAGTGTACCCCTTCGTTGTAGCTTTGGGGATCCCAACCTCCACCTCTTTGCAACTGAAATACTGCGGTCGTTCCTGCTGAATCCCATCAGTTTCACAACGAGTTTTGGTCAATTTTATTCCTGCCCCACACAGTATACCCCGTTCTAACTCCAACCATCATGGTATTACATTAGCCATATCATGGATTGTTGTGTATATATCCTATCTAACATGTAAAATTGTGGCCTGGAGTCTCCGTTTGCCCGGAATGCAATTCATGACGTCTTGACGAAGAGCAAAAACTGTGGTAATTCCCGTACAAAATGACTGTATCAACGTATATTGATATCGTTTTGTTTGTGATCGAACATGGCTCTGCGATTTGCGAGTGCTGTAAGGGTCTTCGAAAACTCGTTTTCCAAATTTCCTTGTTGACCCTTTTCAATGAGTGTAATGCTTCCACGGAAACGGGGGTGGGGGATTTGATCCCTTATTGAAGATGTTCAATGAATGTATACAATAGTTTAACGGGGGTGGTGGATTTGACCTTGTGAAGATCTTCAATGAGTGTAATAGTTTCACAGGGTTCGGGGATTTGATCCCTTTTTGAAGAATCTTAAATATAAAAGTTGGGGCACTTTGGAGTTTGGACGAAGGTCCGGAGCCTCTAAAATTGCTATATTAAAAACATGTTTTTTGTTAGCCAGCATAAACATGACATTTCGCTCGCTGCGCTCCCGGCCTCCCGTGCTTGGCAGGCCATTTTGCAAAAACTCACCTCGTCCGGCAACAGCTGTCTCCTGGAGCGACGTGAAGCGACAGCCCCCTCTGAAAAATATTAGTCAAATGGGAGTATTATTCCCAATATATGGAAAAATAAACGATGTTCCAAACCACCAACCAGTAATGGTAGTTCAATGGCCTTAATGAGTTTCAAATTATCCAACCGAGATAATAACATCTTCTAGTTTTTTTCCTGGTAACTTGTTACAGTTTGAGATTCTGGCCATGGCCCAGTTTGCGAAAGAGTTGATTGCGCTATGAACACGCTGAGTGTCCAGTGGAGTCCAGTTCGCTTTGTTAGTTTATCAGAGGGTATTTCCCATGAAATCCCAATGTCCATTACATCCTAGATCTATCTATATCTTCAAATCCCCATTAAATCAGTATTCAATCACCATTGAATCCAATGAAGTCACTATGAAATCAGTATGAAATCCGATTGAATCCATTGAAATCCCCATGAATCAGTTTAAATTACCATAAAATCACCATGTTTGGGATCCCAACATGACCAGTCTGTGCCATTTCCTCCGCATGCTCTGCAAGACTTCCAGGCTTGCTCCCCAGCTGCGAGGCAGGGCCTTGGAGGTAGTTAAGGGTAATTAATGGCCCTAGTTAATCTAGTTTATCATTCCCTAAATCATCAACTTTCAAAGGATTTTCCATTATAAACTATAAACCATACATTTGGGGGTACCCCCTACTTATAGAAACCTCCTCTATATATATAGATATAAATATATACATATACCCTATGGATCCAAGTACCTTCTTAGGAAGTGTGACTGGGGTATGTTGACTAGGGGGTTAGCTGTATCTTCTCAGACAGTGTTTGGATTCATAGGGATATATATATGTATATATATATATATGAGCCCGGTCCCCGGACCCCCACACCCCCCCCAATGGTATCCCCCTCCACTCCTCCACTCCTAACCCCCCACCCCCCCAAAACCTAGTATTTGCATCTTATTTGCACATATACATACACATATACACATATATACTCCCCTTTCCACCCCTCCAACCTCGCATCTCTACGTTATTTGCAGCACTTGAGAGCCACGACCTCGTCAACGGACCTACCTGTATATTTCTATCATAACCTTTTTTTCGAACCGCCTATAGCGTGCCTCGCACATGGTTTACAACATATTTGCTACCTATGGATTACGCAAAGCTTACCTTTGCAAACCTAGACATATGTACAGTAGAAAAACAGTATATATATATATATATATGCATATTCTAGATACTACATATTGATATCTTGATCTTGTATCTATCACATATTTCGTTTACATTGTACATACTGTACACGTATATATATATGTGTACATGTATATATATATATGCATATATATATATATATGTAATTGTATATATATCTATATGCATATATATACACATATATACATAAAGTCTAGATATACAGCGTGTAATGCATATATATATATATGTAATTGTATATATATCTATATGCATTTATATATATACACATATATACATAAAGTCTAGATATACAGCGTGTATTGCTGTCGATATTCAATATACCACATATACTATGTGAAATTTATTCAACGAACATATCTACCTATATTGTATATATTACATTACTGTGGATACAGTGCATGTGGCATATACTATCTATATTCTATCAAAATCCACATATACGATATATATATATATATGTTCAATATATATATATATATTGCATATATTCTATTTATATCTTACATATTATATATATGTCTATATATATAATATATATATATATATATATATACACCACACATACACTCTGTACAACAATCGGCTTGGCTGCTGAGAAAACCCCCCCTCCCCTTCCACAGCGGGTTGGGAACCATCTGGCTGGGGGGGGGGTGTGGGGGTCCCTGCTCATATATATATATTATAGTGTTTACAACCATTATTGAATAGTATTAATATAGTAATTTTCCTACATTTAAGTGAGTGATGGCTAGTTTATGGTTTACTTACCAACTAGTTTTAATGGCGTAGCTAATCAGAAGTAACTTACCAACTAGTGGTTAGCACGTGGGATTGTAACCTAGTAGGTCTTTCACTAAGTTATAATAGCCATAAACCATCCTGTTTAACTACAATTTGGAGGATAACTAATCATTAATCGTTGTAATTAACGGTATACCGGTATAACTGCTTTCGGGGATGGAGGATGGTCTACTACCCAGGGAAAATTGAGATATACTAGCCATAACCCATATTTACGAAATAGTTTTACCATACTTTGGAAAATTCCCTGTAGCTATACTTGGTGATTGATCCAAGAATCGTGAAGGAGGGTAGTTCACCCCACTGAAAAAAGTGGATTAGCCCTATTTATCAAAATAACAAAACGAGGGAATATAACATGATATAACCTGATATAACCTACTTAGTAAATCCTGGTAAGTGTGATGAGCCACCAAATACCTAGTTTTTTTCAGAAAGTCACGCCACGGGGGCCATTTTACCATGTTTCTGGAAATACAGCAAAACGTAAGATGAGACATGTGTGTGGATTGTTTTGCATGTCTTGCAATATCTCGCACCATAATATGAGAGAACAATGTTACTTAAATGTTGTTTATATTTCAGAAAGGGACGTTGTGGAGAGCTGGAAAGAGGAATGGACAGATATGGGTCAAGTTTTGGATTAATATATTGCTACTAAGCTTTCTGTTTAGTCTTTTTTTCCCTTTCTTGCTTCCTCCTCGAGACCTCTGGAAACCGTAAAGCTCTGGTTGTTGCCTTCTAGACCCCTCCCTGAGGGGGGGGGGGAAATTTGGGGCAGCAAAAAAAAAGTTGTTCTTTTTCCGTTTTTTCACCCCCCCCCAGACCCCAGGAAGCTAGCTTTCAATCCGGACCGGCACCACGGAACCGGCCGCACGGACGGCACTACGGCACCGGCCGGACGGGATCTAGCCGGACTTAGCCCGACTTAGCCCAACGGTGTTTACACTACGTAGTATGAGCAATACCACTCAATTTGTCATGTCTATTCTAAAGACAGCCTCATCAGTAAAGAATGTAAATTCATCCTTAGACCAATACTAACTATAACCCATCTGATCTTGGATAAGATCTTTTTATCTTTTTAGAGGTTTGGATTTTCTTCACTGCATGGCAAGGACATACTAAGTTGAAAAAAGAAAACACTATCTCTTAGGGCTATGCTGTGCCACTAAAAGGGCCAGTGCATGATATTCAAAAGTGGCACAGGAAGAAAACAGGATGGAAAGTAGAACCCTTATACATATACAACCATATATATATATACAATATATATATATATGTATTACTATATATATATATTACTATATATATGTATTACTATATATATATATTACTATATATATATTACTATATATATATATTACTAAATATATAGAATAGAATCATTTATTTCAAAAAATGCTACATTTGTCATGGCCAGGAAGCTCAATATTCATTTGAATGAGTAATGTGGAATGACCATCTACAGCCACCCCAGGGGAGCAACATATATTTTTCGTGATTTGCGTGGCCAAATATACTCTCATTGAGGTCTTTGTGCAGTCCAACTCGACACATGGGTCAATTCAAGCTCGATTTCAAATAGAGCCAACAATAGTGCCACAACTTTTCAAAGCTACAGACACAAGCTGGGAACGTATGACATGGTGCAATGATTACTTCTATTGGTTATTTACATGGTAATTCAAGAGATAGCTAGGATCACCCTTGCTGCAGTATCTTAACCTGAAAATATCTTTGGAAAAATACGGAAAATCAAGTTGTTCGTTGGGAAGGTGTTGGCATGAGTTTTTGCTTTCATCCCGTTTCACTTTTATGCTAGGTCTGCTCCTTGCCATGGCTATATGTAGGCATACCCTTGAAGATATTTTCTTGTTTGATTGCGCTGATCACAGGCAAACTCCATTTAGGCTAACCAAACTGCTTGATCAGCACATTCACTCACAGATTTTGATTGCAGGATTTGTTCCATATTATGTCCATATTCTTTCCATATTTGTTGAAAAATATTGCATAGCATAGCATGAAAAGAGCCTGATACAGATACAACTCACCACTCTGCAAAGGTATTGCCAATGAAATCCATGTCATGTGCAATTTCCAGAACATGATGATAAATCATGTATATGTATGCTATCTGCTTGTGTAGCTATTGCAGCTTGTATGTGACAATATTTGCAAAGTTTCATGTTTGCCTGCATTGTTGGCTTACCAGAGAAACATGTACAAGTTCAGGTAGACCCCAGACAAGAATACAAATGTATACAAAATTGATTGTCATAATTTCTTACATGAGACTCTAAGTTTCTGGAATGGTTATGCATGTGATGGGTTGAAGGTGATCACTGCTACGTGCATGTAAGATTGATTTTGCCATGTTGTTCCAAGATTGGTTCTAAGTATTCTTATATATTCCATGCGCGCAAAAAGGTTGAAATCATGAGTTTGCACTGTACATATGTGAGAAGAGTGATCTGCTCCATGCCTTTTCCATGATCACTCTTAGTTTGTGATGAAGCTTGGACTTCATTGCAAGACTTGGTAGAGCCATTGAAATCGATGTTCAAACTTTTGTCAATCTTGGGACAAAACTTCAGTCCTGTTGATATACCCTTTGCAACTACAACTGCCTGATGTTGCAAGGCTGTATTTTAGTTGTTTCTTTTTTTCTGGTAGCCACCAAATCTAAGCAATAGTAATACAGTTGCATGAGGAAGTTTATATGGTGATGTCGAAACGAGCACTTGTTTAAGTTTAACACAGACTATGAGATTTACTTAAATTTACTTAGCTTATCTCATTAATCATTCTTGGGTATTGTAACACAACTGTGTATATATACATGTTACATGTTCATATGATGATACACATATTGAATTTGCTACTTGCCATGGGTCTATCTATAATCTGCTTTTGCAAAGGAAGAAACAGTGTAGAACCAATGGTATGAGCTTTATCTCCACCCCAACTATGCTATTCTATATGAACTTTCCAGAACCAAATTAAATGTACAATAGGTAACAATGCAACAGAAACAAAGTAATATCAACAACATAGAAAATAGAACAAGAACAAAACATATGAGTATAAATAAGCGTACACTATAATTATATATATATATATATTTATAATGTATATATATATAAATTAAAAACAATACTTTACTTCTGGCATTCTATCTGGCATATCTTCTGGCATTCTACCTGGCATATGTTCTGGCATTCTATCTGGCATTCTATCTGGCATATCTTCTGGCATATTATCTGGCAAATCTTCTGGCATCCTCTCTGGCAAACATTCTGGCACTTTATCTGGCATACCTTCTGACATTCTATCTGGCATATCTTCTGACATTTTTTCTGGCATTCTATCTGGCATATCTTCTGACATTCTATCTGACATATCTTCTGACATTCTTTCTGGCATATCTTCTGACATTCTGTCTGGCATATCTTCTGACATTCTTTCTGAAATTCTTTCAGGCATTCTATCTGGCATATCTTCTGACATTCTATCTGACATCTTTTCTGACATTCTTCCCGTTGAGGTCCGGCAGTGCCCACTGCGATCTGGAGGTCGCGGTTGAGGTCCGGCAGTGCCCACTGCGATCTGGAAGTCGCGGTTGAGGTCCGGCAGTGCCCACTGCGATCTGGAAGTCGCGGTTGAGGCCCGGCAGTGCCCACTGGGATCTGGAAGTCGCGGTTGAGGCCCGGCAGTGCCCACTGGGATCTGGAGCTCGCGGTGGAGGTCCGGCAGTGCCCACTGGGATCTGGACTGCGAGGAGGAGGACGAGGAGGAGATGGAGGAGGAGGCGGAGGAGGAGGAGAACAGCTCTGACAAAAGATAACAACCCTCACCTGGCAGGTGGGGAAAAAACACTGTAAACGTGACGCCCCCACAGCGTTACACTATCTTTTTTTTGCCAACAAACATGATGAGATTTAATTAAGTGGCAAACAACTGTGATTTCATGCAAAACAAACGAACTACTAAACATGATATGTGTTCGTTTATGTCGTTCTTGTAGCCGCTGATCTATATCTAACCAACTAAAATTGTATTTGATTCACCAACTAGATGGGAATTTAAGTCAACTGACATTATGAGTTTAATTAAATTGTGTTTTTTTTGATCTGGGGTGGATTGAAACATACAATTCTAGGATGCTTGAGCATCAAACTACGTATGCGACCATCAAACATATGGTGGATTTCTAGAGGAACCCTCAAACAAGGGGGCCTGCAATCTTGTACTTAAACCAGTCGTGGGAATTTGATATCATTGATTTTTTTCCTATTGCGAAGAAAGATACTGGAAACTTTTGCGTACATTTCAAATCAGATAGATACATGTGACTGCACAGGTGTTTCCTCTGCATTTCCCTTCACCCAAGTCTTTGAAATATCGAACATGCGAGAAGAATGAATATAGGCAATATAGGGGTCTCTTAAAATGATAGATCCCCAAAACCATGGGTGTCAATACTAAAATTGTCGAATTTGGATGATGCAAGGGGGTACCCCCCATGCTAGGTAACCAACAGTAAATTGGATCCTTGGGGGTCCCCGAAGATTGTTGACCCACACTGGTGGGGTTTAATGACTGTGAATAGCATTGTTCAGAGTCAAAACAACTCAATAAATCCAAAAGTATCCTATTGACATCCGTAAACTATGGGATTAGTAAACCCCAATAAACCAGGTAGGTGAATAAACCACAACTCACAACTAAGAATAATAACGTTGTATCAATTATATATATATCCACGTCTTCTTAGTGGTTGAAACCTCACTAAATCACTATTCCTGAGGGTTGTAACCCACCAATTTCATGTTTTATTGCCAAAGGGTAAGCAATGAGGAGGTATTGATCCCCCTCAAACGGGTTTATATCTAGAATGTATCTATTTATCTATCTATTTATCTATGTATCTATTTATATTTAAATATATATATATATAATGTACATGTAGACTGTATACATGTATACATGTATGTATGTATGCATGTATGTATGTATGCATGCATGTATGTATGTAAGCATGCATGCATGCATGGATGCATGTATGTGTGTATGCATGTATGCATGTATGCATGTATGCATTTATGCACGTATGCATGTAAGCACGCATGCATGCATGTATGCATGTATGCATGTATGCATGTATGCATGTATGCATGGATGCATGGATGCATGCATGAATGTATGCATGTATGCATGTATGGATGTATGGATGTATGTATTTATGTATGTATGTATGTATGCATGCATGCATGCATGCATGTATGCATGTATGCATGTATGTATGTATGCATGCATGTATGGATGTATGTATGTATGCATGTATGCATGTATGCGTATATGCATGTATGCATGTATGCATGTATGTATGTATGCATGTATGGAGGTATGGACGTATGCATGTATGCATGCATGCATGTATGCATGTATGCACGTATGCACGCATGCATGCATGTATGCATGTATGCCTGTTTGCATGTACGCATGCATGTATGTATGTATGTCTGCATGTATGCATGTATGCATGTATGCATGTATGTATAGATAGATATATATATATATTTTATATATGGAGGTTTCAATAAATGGAGGTAGCCCAAAATGGATGGTTTTGGAATAGAACATCCTATCGAAATAGAGGATTTGGGGGTCCCAGGAAACCTCCCGATCTGTTGGGATCCATCAGGGCACTGCATTGAAGCAAGGTATTGTCAGCTCCAGCCGGAGGGAACCTGAGCTTCTTGGGATCATCAATACCTCTGGTGATCTAACATAGTATTATGGTAAATCAACTATAAATTGATAGTATAATAGTACAATTGATAGTATAATGATAGTATAGTTGATTTATTTTTCAAATCACAATCTTTAAATAATAGGCAAATCAACGAACTAGATGTGCCATATTTAATAGCATTCAAAAGCTATGTTAAATTACCAGAGAGTAATGGATAGGTTAGTGGAAAATCGCCCATATGGGGTTTTCCAATCCATGGGGGATCAATCCCAATATCAAATGGATGATTTATCGGGGCACCCCCATTTAATTTTGAAGATATGGTGGTTTCGGAAAAAAATGGCATCCCCATTGTAAGTTGGATGGTTTATTTACAACCGAACATCCGAAAATCACGTGGATGATGCAAGGAGGTTACCCCCATTTCAGGGAACACCTTTAGTATGAACCATTCATGGCTGTTTCTTAAAATGAAGGATCCCCTAGTCACCATGGGTTTCGATACTGAGTCATGGTCTGGCGCCTCGGTTTAGTCTGGGGGTAGCCATACTTTAGGAATTTTAGGAAACCTCCAAAAACAACATGAGGAAACATATACTCAGCAACTACAGTCCAGGAAGATGCATTTTTTTGAACTCCTTTGAACCTCATTTCCCCCAACAAATGACACCAACAAATGCGTTCAGGATGCATCCGAGAAGCTCAAATGCCATAGGAAGTGCATAACCTATCACCCAGACCCAAGGTGTGCAGATTCCAGGGTTTGCCCAAAACCCAGCACGAGGGCGGTGAAGTTGTTTGTTGGGGTCGAATGGGTCTGATGTCAAAGATGTGTGCGAAGAAGTTCCACTTAAGGAATTCCACAAGCTACGAAAGCACCCACGGAAACATCAAGACAAAAACGTGTCATTGAGATATGTCAAAATTGCAACATGCTCACCATTTTTTATTAGATGTGCATCATTCATTGTTCATGGAATCTCTACATCATAAAAACAAGGGCCACTCTTCCCTTCTGTTCGCGCCACAGTTTCCCACTTCTTGTGTCCCTGCTAAGATGGCCCCAGAGCTGCAACTTTGTCTACCCCAGTTTCGTTTGTTAAACTAGGTCAAAAATCATTCAAAATCCACAAATTTGTGTTTAACAAAAATTTTAAATATCTTGAATACATTAGTTGATGTTTCGTTGATGAACGTATAAAGTGCTTAGACCTCCAAGATGAATGAATATGATTCATAAACATGCTGAGGTTGCAGTACATGTTCGAAACAAAAACATAGAAATTCATAGAACATAAAACAAATTAATATGGTTGAACAGGCTGGAACAAGTTGTACTATCACATTGTCGGAAACTCAATTCCTCGATACATTTGGCTCCCCATCTTTGGTGAGAAATTGAATGCCCCTGGCTCCTTCGTTCGCTCCCTCCATTCACCCATTCACCACTGGATAGCCATAGTCGATGGGTTACAACTATGACTACTAACTAGTGGTCACTTACTGATTTATTGATGGTCACTAACTAACTATATCTACATCCCAAACTATATCAGCTGAAGATCGCATTAAATCACCATGTCCATCCCATTAGATATTTATATATATATATATTATATTTTGTTTCTCCCATGATATTCCCACAGTTAGGGCAAATTTTACCGTTTATAGTAAACAAAAAAAAATACTGGTTCGTAAGTAAGCAGTCGGTTGACCCAGCTGGAGAGCTTAAAACATCACCATTTTCACAAACATAATAGCATCGATACTTCACAAAATATCAAGCTTATCATTGCTAACACATCATTGCTGTTACATCTCAAGATACAATCTCACTATGACGTGTTATGACACTATCAAGTAATATGGAACCATATTAGCTTATATTAGACAGTTAACTAATGTTACCTATCCATCATTGCTATAACATCTCAGTGCTGTTGACATCTATTTCAATGAAAACAACGTATCATTGCTATAACCTATTGATTACCTATTGGTTACCTATTGATGTTACCTATTGATCATTGTTATATCATTGCTATTGACATCTCACCCAAAGTTTCCGGCCTGTGGCCAGGAAGGCACTGGAAGCGCCAGTGCCACAACCGTCGCCTCGGTCGCCTCGGTGGGCTCTGTGCTCCTGCGGCAGTTTCAAATGGCTATTGATATGTGTTTTTTTGTGCTTGTTATGGGGAGACATGTGAATTTCATGGGGATATACTGAGATACTTTTTTCCTTTTCTGGCAACTAATGCAAATATATATATATATATGTATTGTAAAATAAATACATACATATATATATATATAAATATAAATATATACATTTATTCTATTATACGGTGGGTGGAAAGAATCGCGCACCACTTGCAGCCCCGGAGAGAATCGCAACCCTCGCGCTCCCCGAAGATACATTGGACGGTTGCAACGCTGCTGAAGAAAAAGAAGTTGAATGGACAAAATCCTACAACACCGGAAGGCCCCCCGAAAGCAACACTGGTTGGTGGTTGACCTACCCCTCTGAAAAATATGAAAGTCAGTTGGGATGATTATTCCCAATATATGGAGAAATAAGAAACGTTCCAAAACACCACCCAGTTGATTAAGGGGGGGAAGGGCGACATTGTCTCTCTGCTACAGCTATGCGAGTACTGGTGCAGAATTTCCTCCATCCACAGTACTGTAAACAGTGTGTTGCATCTGCCACCCGTCTTTTTGGACGCCGCATCCGGACAAGGCTCCACATGAGCGACAGGTATTCGCATTAGACTCACAGTCCAAAGCGCAGCACACCATCTGGGCAAAGCATCGGGCACACTCCGCAATGTGCACCGTGGACAGTGACAAAGGTCTGGTGAAGCTGTACTTTCATGCCTTTTTCAGCATGGTCACAATCACTGTATAGTGAGCATCAGCTTTCTGGACCAGCTCCTTCAATTTCCTCTTGAGGAAAGCTAGTTTGGCATTGGTGATCAACCGTGGTCGGCCCTGAGGCCTGTGCTCGACTTGCTTGACCAGGAGACGGGTGATGGCTGACTTGTTCCTCCCACGCTTGTCTGCTATTTCGCTACATGACTCACCAGCATCGTACCATTCTGATGCTAAGCGAATGTCCTCAGCAGACATCTTGGTCCAGCCAGCTGCCCGCATGAGCGGCAGGAAACAGGACACAACGCAACAAGACCGTGAGCCAAGATGCTCACAGAGAAGACACATATCTGGGAAAATGCAATGCACCGCAGGTGGCGAAGGATAGTATTGCAGTCGCGCGTGCGTCCGTGCTGTCTGCGCATATGTGTCTGTGTGTGAGAAACGTCTAAATAGACGTAAAACTTCGCCGCCGCTTCATTATATTATATGTATTATATTTCTATTATAGCAGGGGATCACCGAGGTCCTTGGGGGGTCGGTGATCAACGAAGACACCTCCCCGGGACCCGTGTAAACGTACCTGCTGGGCTTTGGTGGTGCACCTGGGCGCATTTAAGTCGCAGCTGGTGGCCACCATAGCCCATATATATATATATACACATCTAATCTAACTGCCTGTGATGGGATTCAGTTCCCAGCGGATCACTCTAATGATCCATTTCTTGTCTAGTGTGACTTCTTCCATGGTGGCCCCGACAAGGTGCCATGGACCCACTTGAGGGAACCCTTTTTAGGGTGAATGCTGACTGACCGACTTCTGAATTTACACATTTTAATCTAGTAATTCGTTTAAGTATAGTGAAACAGCTGGCCATTCCGTTCACCACTTTTTTATGACGTCTCGCCGCTCCTGCCGTCCTTGCGAACCCTGGGACAATTTCGATTCCGCTCAAGTGAAGCTGTACGGAACAGCCACAAACTTTCTTATTCCAACACAGCGACAGAACAACTGCAAGGATCCATGAAAGGTGTCAGGTTCATGCCTTCAGGTGTGGTCTACTTTCTTTTGATAGTTTGAACATATTGTGTACCCAATTCGTTTGAACTCGAAAAGCTGTTTCAGTCCGTGTGGCTTGACCGACTACCGTCCCCTTGAGGGAGTAATTAACGCACGACTCTTTAGGGCTGAACTGAACCCCATTTAATTAATTAATTGCTGTTGTTTCTTCGTCTTTCATCAACTAGTCCCCCATTCGGTCCCCTATTTCATGCGTTCTTCCCTCCCCAGGGTAGGTTGGGTCCTGTGCGTGCCTAGGTAGGCGTAGGTCTCGCTGTGGTAGGTTGGTTCAGGCGCTTCCGTCCTTTTCCCCCCCTCCGCTGGTCTTGTTCCGTGTCCGTCGGCCTCCGCTTTTCTTTTCCCTTGCCCTTTCAGGGTTTGCCCGCTCCGGGCCAGGTGTGTTGGTGTGGGTGTTTGCTCCTTCCCTCTTCTTTTGCGTTCCCCTCCTCGGGTTCCGGTTAAGTAATCTTTCATCTCATTTTCACTTTCATCTCATCTTGATTCCCCTTTTCATCCTCATCTTCACCTCATTGCATGCAAACCACCCTGCCTCTGGCAGGATGTGTGTGTGTGAAACGTCTGAATATACTTAAAACTTCGCCGCCGCTTCATATTTTATATATGTATTAAAAAAATATATATATATATATTATATTATATTATTAAATATTTCTATTACAGCAGGGGATCACCGGGGTCCCGGGGGGGTCGGTGATCAACGAAGACACCTCGCCGGGACCCGTGTAAACGTACCTGCTGGGCTTTGGTGGTGCACCTGGGCGCATTTAAGTCGCAGCTGGTGGCCACCGTAGCCCATATATATATACACACACACATCTAACCTAATTGCACGTGACAGGATTCAGTTCCCAACGGATCACTCTAATGATCCATTTCTTGTCTAGTGTGTGCTCGACACGTCACGTCCGTAGGACGTCAAGACCCTTCCGACGGGATTTCGCCAACGAAGACCTTCCATTTGGTCGTGCAAACGTACCTGCTCGTGATGCACCTGGGCGCAGTGGTCGCAGCTGGTGCTGGCACACGCAACCATCATGAGCAAACGTGATGTGAAGACTGTGTTTGAGACGCACAGACAGGGTGCTTCTGAGAGAAGCAGAAAACAGTTTCGCCAGACGGTGGAAAGAATCGTGCACCACTTGCAGCCCCGGATGCTTCGCAACCCTCGCACTCCCTGTTTAACATTGAAGGGTTGCAACGCTGCACCACCGGAAGGCTCCCCGAAAGCAAAACTGGTTGGTGGTTGACCTACCCCTCTGAAAAATATGAAAGTCAGTTGGGATGATGATTCCCAATATATGGAAAAATGAAAAATGTTCCAAACCACCAACCAGCAACATTAATTAGGGGGGGGGCGA
Source organism: Cladocopium goreaui (assembly GCA_947184155.2). Classification (NCBI taxonomy): domain Eukaryota; class Dinophyceae; order Suessiales; family Symbiodiniaceae; genus Cladocopium; species Cladocopium goreaui. The sequence goes on from CAMXCT020005780.1 coordinate 79,309, forward strand.
CATTGTCTCTCTGCTACAGCTATGCGAGCACTGGTGCAGGATGATGTGGGTTATTCCAATTCCATTCTATAGGTTTGCTGTAGGACAATGGCTGATTTGTGGAACCAGAATTATTCACACATGGGGAGTTTTAGGGATTCCTACTGAGGATGTGAGAACATAAAACCACCAATATGATAGTTGGGTTTGTGTGAGAATGGGGGGGGTTTACACCCAGTTGATGTCTGGTTACTTGGTGGGGAAAATGATGGCAATCCATTTCAATTCGGGGTATCCTATATATTTTCACCAAACTGATGCTGTTTGGTCATGAGGATTACCAGGATGGATTATAGCAATTTCCTATAGATCAAGGGTAGCATATCCCCAATATATTGAGTAGTAAAAGCTCCAATAATCATGGTTGGTGCAGTTCGGGTGAAAAACATGAGTATCACCAGGATGGTAGCCTCCAAAAGGGATATGGGGTCCCTATAACTGTGATGCAATGTATCCACTTGTAACCCCAACTGCAGCCCCCTGGTGTATGTTTTTCAAGGGGGAGACTTGAGGCAGCCGGGAAATACTATCCCCCAAAATGTACATGACGACCCTGCCATTTACCGGGGCTTGAAAGACGAGTTTCAACTGAAAAATTGCATCCTCAGGGTCTATATTAATTTGAACTTAATTTTGGGGTTGGTAATAGGCTCGGTCTTTTGCTGATTGTCTGGACATGCAGGACACTGATTCTCCGTCAAAGACAAGCACAGAAGTCTTGCTCAGGGGCGACGCATTTTTTTTGTCTGGGTGTGATTTTCTGCAAGGAAAACCATGTTCGTGAATTGGTATTGATTGATGTTAATTGACACTGACCAACGGATATCTAATTGGCATGCATATTAATTGACATCAATCAACGCATAATGGATTATGAAAACTAATGGATATGAATGGTGGTCTTTCCTTTGCCAGCTTGAGAACACTGGGTGAACCCACACACCCCAAATGTTTTGGTGCCCAGCCATTCTCCTGAGACCTTCGAGCGTCTGCTGCCAGTTCTCTCCGACTTTCAAGAGCACGTTGCAACCTGAGTTGGTTTCGGTGAAGTGTGAAATTTCGGACGAGGATTTGGCTGCAACATTTGGGGGTATTTGAGCTATTTTAGACATACCCATATCTCAAGGGGAAGTATTTTTGACATATGATCATTACTATAGTTTGCATTTGTGGTGTGAAAAACTTAGGAACCCAAACGAGCACGATTTTTACGCCGGCGCCAATCAACAAATCACGGCGCAACAGGCCCACCCAAAAGAAGCAAGAAGATAGGAAGGTCAAAACCAAATCATTCAGAACTTTAATCATTTGAAACCAAAAAGAAACACCCACAAAACCTGGATGAAAGCAAACCAAAACTACCCCTTGAAACAGGGAGATTGTATCTCATGAAGGCTGACTCAGCCACACTGTCAAGCGACTGATGACATCTCTTCGTATGTTCACGTTGGACATCCTGCCGATGAGAGCTGAGATGAGGGTCACGAAACAACCTGGGTGCGCCTAAAACTGTGCTATACCGTCGCATACCCCCAAATAACCAAGTTTAATATGGTTTCATGGAAAAATGCGCAAACTTTCAGACGAAGCCACTTGAACAATCAGGAATTCAAGGCGATAGTCCGATACCATAGCATTAAAAAGCAAACATACAGGAGAATATATGTCTAAAATGATGGAAGTATGGTACACATGTTTCTGGCTTAACTTCCACAATGCTCCGATTTTGGTGTGCAAGGAATGTAAGACGTCCCAGCAGTTGCCCCAGTGGATTATGGGTTGACATGGATCGACTGAAGAATGATGAAACATGGAGGAAATCAACAAGGACCTGCAGGTACCCTCTGGTAAACTAACATAACTATCCCAGTGGATCGAAGGTCTGAAATTATTCCTTACATTCAACGATGTCAGAAATATTTGCTACATTGCCCTGCGTATAGCCTGAGAAACGACATTCATTTATGACTTTTGTCTGGTGCCCATTTATGGGTTTCCCCCCCTCTCACAACTCACGAATCCCAATTCCAAATCTTCATTTTTCACACTTTTCGGCTTCCGCCGGTAAGCACCAAGGCGAATCATCCATCTGCCCAGGACTCTCAACTCCAGCATCCTTCGATGTACACGTCGACAGAACCCTTTTATAAAGCCTATGCAATCCTTATCCACAAAGCAATGGTACTTACGGCAATTGTACCGCTCCCATCGCATGAACCAGGCCAGCTCCTGGAACGCCTGAGATGTTTTAAGACTCAAAGAAGGTCATTATTCCAAGAGAAGACCCTTCAAAAAATCACCCTTTCAGGTAGCTGAAAAGAAGAAAGATGCCACTAGTTCAAAGCAAATCCAGGGCACATGGTGCTTCGGCTTGAACGGCCATCGAAGGGAACCCATACGTTGATGATTCTGTGCCAAAACAGTGTAGGTTAGATGTTGATTTGCTGTAACTTGGATAGCCACAACAAAAATGAATAGAGTCAGAACACAGGATCATTTTCATCCAGCCCCCTTGGAACATCTTCATTAAAAACTGTTAAAGCCACATATATATATATACACAAACACGCACAGAAACACTTTACCAGGTCACTTCATAACTGCAAGCCAAAATTTCATCCGCTTGCTGTTGACTCAGATAGAGCATTCATAGCCTAAGAAGGCATGGTGCAGAAGGCTGACAACTTCAAACACGACAATCGAAGCAATTTGCTAGTGTTTTCTGACAGAAACAGTGGTCTACAACTTCCTGAAAGAGCTGTGGCAATGGCCGTGCAAATATCTACTGGCTGCTTCAGCCTAGAAACACCCAGCAGAGCATCCTCTTCAAGGGAATCAGCTGGCAATGAAGCCATCAGCGGTAGATTGGGATCAACTAAGCCCAGCTTGCACCCCCTTCCTACGGCCAAATGCCTCGATTTCAAGCATAAGGATATCAATTCACGCTAATTCACGCTAATTCACGCTAATTCACGCCAAACCCCAAAGTCATAAATGAATGTCTGTTCTGAGAGCTGACATTGGGCCCAATGTATGGTCTCATATATGACATTATAAATGATTTTCACGCTAATTCACGCTAATTCACGCTAATTCACGCTATGAGATCCCCAGAAATGGCACCTTCTGAAGCTTCAACGGAAACACCACAAAAGGTGTCAAAGCGACATGTTGCAGCTGCTCGCTGCATTCAGAGATGGAAAAACTGCAGGTTTTTTGGTCATGATGGATCATTGATTGGATACAACAGGTTTATCGATGGATCTCATGAACATATCATGTTGATCATGACAGTTGAAAGATCTGAGCATGATGATATGAGTTCAATTCTAGTAAAATCACGTGAATAATCCATGAATCTCACATAAAATTCCATTTATGACTTTTTTGGGGTAGTCATTAATGAACGTCTGTTCTGAGAGCTGACATGCTGAATGTAGCGCCTCAGGTGCGACATTGGCCACGTAGTGAATAATGTGCTACAGGGATCCCCAGGGTATGTAAAATCTCAATTTTTAATGGAAAAGCTCACTATAAATGGTCATTTTCACTAGCTATGTTAGTTTACCAGAGGGTAAACCATGTTAAGAGCTGGACTCTTTGAAGCCTTGGAAATTGGAAAAAAATCCAAAGATGTATCCAGGTCACCGCAATCACTTTGCTGTCCTCTGCGCTGTATGACAGACCTCTTGCCACCTCCGCTGGGAACGAGGCACGGCCGGACCCACAACCCACCTTGGAAGGTCTGATGGGTTTATGATGAGATATAGTATATTAAAATCCATCTATAAATAGGATATAAATAAGTATAATAGATATAAATATAACATGGCAATTTCATGTTGACATCTGACTTGGTGTGTGTCTGAAAAAAGGGTCAAGCCGCTTCGTCCGAAAGTTGGCTACTCAATCCAGAATGCAACATATTTGCTTCATCATTTCTATAGACATATATGGATCCTGCCATTTTTAGGGCATTTTTTGGGCATATACATGCTAATACATGCTACATCTCCCATTCAGGAACCCCCTTTTTTTGGAGGCCTGGAGGAGCCTCTTTTTTCGTGCACGTCGTGCCTGTGCCGTTTCTCAAGGACTCCCATGGCGGCATTGAGGTGAATGGCGTTCAGCTGCAGTTCGGCAGCTTCCGCCCTTTTCAGGACCTAAGATTCACCGGAGCATCGAAGTGATTCGATTTTTTCAAAGGTGATTTTTTCGCTGGAAGTCTGAAAAATGACACGGACATTGATACGGATGTTTATATATTTAATATTATATGTATAATTATTTAATATTATATGTATAAATTTTCTGTACGTCTTGAATTTCTACCTTGCGGCCTACTTCACTTGCCTGTACATGTTTTTGACATCCACTAAATGGCATAGAATGCCAGCATATCATATCCCATGCACCGGTTCCCACCTCGTGAATGTTGGCTCCAGGACTTTTCAATGCGCTGGTCAATCTGCACAGGGCATCACAGGGCTAGCCATAAAAGCTTCAGGGGGCCGGGGTTGATGGCCCCTTCATAAGGCCTTGTTTGTTTGGGGTCTACGTCAAGATTTCCATGAAAAAATCTTGCCAGAAGAGCCATCTAAGAAGGGTAGTGAAAAATGGACAACCAAAAGACCTACACAACCAAAAGCATGTTCAATCTCGCTAAAAACAAGCTCAATGGATTTGGTTGAGTCGGGAAAATCTGGAAAACCGGAAACTATCGATTTGTGCCCCTAAAATACCCATAGGATCCATGTATGCTATATATGCAAACATAAAGGGGGTATATTGATGGGATCCATGTTACCATATATAGCAGCACCATGGATCCTATGGGATATGGGGTTTTCCATGGGTTTTCCTCTAAAATTTCCCTCTAACCAATCCATTGACAGGTTGGTGGTTTCAACTCATCTCGGCACCTCGAAGCATCGGCCATCACGCTGCATATCGCTGCATGCCCCAAGACGTCGTTCAATCGCTGGGCATCGCTGGTTGTTTCCCTATGGATCCAAGTACCTTCCTAGGAAGTGTTTGGGGTATGATTTAGGGGTTGAGTACCTTCTGAGACAGTTTTTGGATCCATAGGGTTTGTTTAGAACAAAACCAAGTGAAATTGGAAGTAAACGGCACCATGTGGTTTTACCCAAAGAACGCTAAAATGCAAAAATAAGAATTTGGGCAACCCACCAACCTCACCATTTGGGCAACGAAGAGCTGCCTGCTTTCCAAACGAAACATCACTTCTGGTCAATGCCTGTGAGGTTCGAGCCAAATTGCCGGCGCCGTCCCACTGGAACAGACAAATCCGCTGGTGAATCACCAAAATCATCCAAATTCCCTATGAAAAATGACCATTTTGAGAGTATACACCATGAAAAATGACACACACATAATGAGAGTTGTCTCCAGTGTCGCAATTGTGTACCCCTTATAGATTGGATGGATCGATTCTTTTCTTCCTGGTGCAGCCAAGCGTGGCTTTTTAGTGGGGACTCTCCTCTTGTGTATCGGGATGTCCTATATACTGTGGATAGTTGCGAAATCCTGCACTAGTTCGTAGATAGTAAACATCCCATGCTAGTCCTTTATAATAATACGCTGTTGGATTGAATAATACCTCAATAGTTACAACGGCTGCAGGATTCCGATCAAAAACATAGCGGTGAATTCGTCATAATCTGGATCGAAGCATCACATGTCATACATGCACAAGGGATATTGCAGAGATAGGGTTTCACAAGTCATATTCTGTATGTGTGGGTCAAAATATATATCAAAATTGCTCTGTGGAATCAAAGTTGTTGGTCCATTTTTGAGCAACATTTGAGGTAATCTTTAAACACATGCCTTGAGTATTAACGTATTAACATGTGTTTCATCACAACTTACAATATAGATATATTTTTCGTTTTTTGTTGGACTATTCAGGTTCGATCCATTCTCAAAAACTAGTGTCAAAACCTAAAGATTCACGTGTTCCTCTAGTGTTCATCTAGCTGTGGGACCCGTCATCCCATATTGGGAATCCTGAAGAACATGGGTAAATCATGGTAAATCCCTATGAAAACGGGCAGATGACTATTCCCCTTTAAGGGAAACAAGCCATGTTGTGACCATGGCACATGTAGACCGATTTGTTTTGGGGTGCCAACGACTTGTACTTATGGCCATGTGCATCTCAGCCGCGCATTTTTCGCCGGCACAGCTTCCGAGATCTTCCTTGGTCTGCAAGCTGGCACTCGCATTCAACGGAAATGGTGGAAGCGGAAAGCCCTTAATCAATATAATAATAGAAAACACACATCTTTCAAAGGCGTGTTTTCCACATATGTGATAGCTTGCCACGGTGAGGGTAGTCCCACTGGGTAAAGTACAGGAAATGGGACACGTGATCAACACTATATATAGACTATATATATATATCATTGATTTGGGATCGCATGAAAAGCCTTCGGGACTTATGCCATCTACGAAGAAAGCGTAGGAGCTCGTTGGGTCACTCAAGCAGTGGGGGATGAACATGACGGAAACACACCAAAGATTCAGATGTCTCCTGCTTGCACCTGCAAATATTAGGGGAGGACAACAAACACACAAATATACACCAACTATAACCCAATCATTCCAGAGACTGATTGGTGATTTTTCATTCCGAGAAAAACAGTCTCTTTCTATCTTGGAGGATCATCCCGCGGAGAAAATAACTGGATCATAACCACATGTATAAGCCATAATTAATATGGAATAAGCCCGCTTTATTGTGGGATAATCCAAGTACTTCATCCTATTCTTTGGGAAGCCAATTTAAGATCCATCAGGTTGAATCAGGTCGAAACCACCAACCATGTCCGGCCATGGGAAAAATTGACCCCTCCGCGGGCTTATAAATTTCAATAGAAATCAAAAAAACATGTCACAATGAATTCATTAGGTCGTTTCATGTAAGAGCAGTTACAAGTCAGGCTCCTTGGAAAAAATGGATAAGATGTCCCTCTATAATCCTATATAATTTATATTATATATATATAGTGCTTGGTGGTTTCAACCCCTCTGAAAAATATGAAAGTCAGTTGGGATTATTATTCCCAATATATTGAAAAATAAAAAAATGTTCCAAACCACCAACCAGTAATCCTATATATATCTGCTTGAATTCGTCCAGTTCAGGGTTCCCACAAATTTGACCACTGAAGTTGTACAACAAACCCATCTACCCTCCGGTTTGCGAAAAAACGTGGCTGGCTGGAAAATCCACCAATTTCTATAGTCCTTCGTAGTGGATTTTCCCATTAAAACCTCCATTTATAGATAAGTTTCCCATAGTTTCCCTATATGTTCCGTTGATTTTACCAGCTAATTTACAGTATAAACCTCTGAGTTTGGGGGATTTCCCAGCTAAAAACGTTCTGAACATGGGAGATTTCCCGGACTGAAAGAACCGCGTCCGACCTGCTCAAAGCGACGCCGAGATGCTGGAAGACGTAACATGTCGCGTTGCCCCAGGTCATTCGATATGGTGCCTGGAACAGCATCTTCCAGCCTGCAACAAAGGCCGTTACCAACATGGGAAAACCGCTTTTTTTACGGAAAATGGTGATGGAATACCATGGTTAAAACTGTAGGAAACCATAGATCATAGGAAAACCATAGGAAAACCATAGGAAAATGCTAACTTAACCCAAGGAAAATGGGGATTTCATGCGATGTATAGCTGATTTATGGTAGCAAAGCTTGTAATCATAACTCCAATGACGGCATGTATACGGATAAAATACACAGTGGGACGCTGTGGAGGGCTGATTTTTACGACATGTTTTGCGTTTTTTGTTTATTTTGTACAACCGACCTTTCTGATAAAATAATTTATATAATATAATTAGTTTACATGGGGATGTAGACCAACTTATAACTATCGGGGTTGTAGTGATTGGGCGGGAAATCTGAATATTGAGTGCTCATGAATTGCAAGAGCTGCAATACGATTCCATAAGAATCAATAAGATCTAATAAATTCAATGGGAATTTCAGGATCCTAAAATGGAGGTACTGTACCATATAAGGCCATATTTTGTGGGGATATTCCCTTACATAGGCCTTATATAGGACTTATATATATATATATATATATATGGTAGGTACCTCCATTTTAGGATCCTGAAATTCCCATTGATAAATGCATGAGATCCAATGAGATGAGCAATCCAATGAGATGAAGTATTCCCAACCAGCATTTGAGTTGGCCTCTTGCGGCGCTCATGCGTCACCACCCGATTTTTTCAACCCTTTGAGGCGTTGTCTTCACATGCTAGTCACGTTGAAAGTCCAAAAAAACACACCTACCATGTAGATTGACAGATTGTTGGTTCACATGCCTTCTTCTTTGTTGGTATCCCCATTGTTGGCTAATATTCCTCCACTTGGGTTTCCGGCAAAATCATTCACTCGAAGCAAACCCCAGCAGAGCTCTAGAGCATAGATGCTCTATGAAAGGTATGAAAGGATTCCTTTCATTCGGCGAGTTGGTGTATGTTCCAGAGGTATGTCCAAACATCAAAACATCTTGGAACTCCCAACACGGCAACAAAAATTCACAGCAGCTGCGGGCGAACTCACCTTGCTTCGCATCATTGGGCAACGGTTGGGACAGCAGCACCAAGCGACACCCTAGACCAGCGCCAGCCAAGCACCTGCGAGAGTCAGTCCCTAAAATAGATCCAAAGACTGTCTGAGAAGGTACGGCTAACCCCCCAGTCATCATAGCCCAGTCACACTTTCTAAGAAGTTTCTTGGATTCATAGGATATATGATGATATTTACCATATCAAGAGATGTTTTTCGAACTGGAGATATTCATACGTCATTATCACCCACTCTGACTATTCACATCTATTCACGTTCGATATTCATATCCAACAGATCATGGTTGTTCGTTTCGCGTGTTCGGGGACGACCAAAATTCCCACATGAATCATCCCTCCGAGTCGTTTCATCCTTTCTTATCACATCAGTGTCCAGAGTCGCAAATTTTTATGGCTGTGTCTGAAAATCTGGTAGCCCCAAAGTTTTTAGAAACAATGGTTGAGTCTTTGAAAAGCTTCCTGATTGAATCATTGATGACCGGTTTTGGTATATCTTGTGCAACTCATCTTTAGGGATTTACCCCATTTTCAGACACACGGCCATACGAATCAGATCATGCACGGCCACTGCCACCGGTTGTGCAAAGGCAACGGGTTCAGCAGGCAGGCCAGTTGTCTCACGTCGACCAGTCAGCGATTTACATCATCTAACCATCCGATTTTTGAACAAGGTGGGCCGCCCCTATGATGTTTGTTGCCTTATGTATAGACCCCATGATTTCTATAGATGTATCCACCATAAAGCCTAGTGAACCAAGTTATAAGATGGGAATCAAGTCAGGGGGCCCCACCCTGTACCCTCGTGACCAAAGATGGCTAGAACATCATCGAATCGACCCAGGAAACAATCTTACTAGAGGGTCATGGAAAAAGCTGAGCCAATCCTGCACGATTTTTGGATCCCCTCCCAAACTTTGGTGAATATTATTGCATTATTGCCACCCAGCTAAAACGTTTTTTTTTTCAAGAAGCGAGTATACAGTATACATCTGGTGTGGTATTGCATGTCTTTCAAAACCCCAACATGTAAAAACAAAGGTAAATGGCTACAATCCATCCAGTTGTGGCTACAAATCAATGCAGGGGTGCAAATTCGGGCCCATAGAATGCCATAGATCCGTACGGTCTGTTGTAAACAACTCAGACCGCCGCGCAGCACTTGCAGAGAGGTTCTAAAAGCTCAAATCACCATTTAACGCTAGTTGAATCCTCAGTATTGTTGGTTGATAACTTTCCGGAGGGCTGAGTGGTTTCATCCCATCCCAAAACAATAGTAACTTCAATAGTAGTGGAGACATCTCAAATATGGCTGAACATAGAATATATGCTTGACACAACCAGCAGGTTGGTCTTATCCCTCCACTTCGTCCATGTGAACTAGCCCGAAAGTATCCAAAAGTAGGATTCAAATTTGAGTTCCTATTCATTTTAAGTATTCCCCAAAGATCTCCAAGATATATACCATTGAATACCAACTCTGTTTGTGCAACGTTTGTTTATCAAACTTGGAAGTCATCAATCCTGGGTCGTTATCTGGGTAAATAAAAATCCCCATCCCCATTAACTATAATTAGTTAGAACCCCCATGAATTCAAGAGTTGTGTCCTCCATAAACCCTAGTTAATCTAGTTATCGTTCCCTAAATCATCAACTTCAACTTCAATAGAATTGTCCATTAAAAAAACATATAAACTATATATGCATTTGGAGGTACTCCCTATAATGGAAACCTCCGCACATATATACATATATATATATGGGTAAATTATAATATTTCACTAACCTGAAATAAGGCAATTTGGGGATCATTTCCCTTACTAACCATGATTTCCAGTGAGGTCGCAGTGAGGTCGTTATAATTTACCCATATATATATATACACCCTATGGATCCAAGTACCTTCCTAGGAAGTGTTTCGGGTATGATTTAGGGGGTTGAGTACCTTATGAGACAGTGTTTGGATCCATAGGGATATATATATATATATGGCAGTGTGTCAAAACCTTGTACCCCTGGTGAACATCAAAATTGCTGGTAAATGGATGTTCATTCCCCTAAAAATGGTATTAATAGGTATTGATCCATACCCATATATATATATATATTTATATTATATATATATATATCCTGAAACTGAAACAGGTCCAACTCCCTTCGCTGATCTGAATCTGGCGCTGACGAGGATCTGCTTTGCAGAGGCTCGCCGAAATTTTGTTGGAGCTTTGTGCCGCAAGAGAGGAAAGAAAAACTGAGCATTGGTCAAATGGGATATTAATATAATATAGTGTGGGATGTATATTTATATATAATATATATGTATATGTATATATATATGTATATATAAATATATGTATATATAAATATATGTATATATATATATGTATTTATACATATATATATATATATATTAAATAAGTAAATGGAAATATAAAGAATTCCATGTCGGATATGGGATATTAATGGTATTGGTATATATAATGTTGATTTAGTGGGATACTAATGCGGGACCCATGTCCAATATTGGGTCAAACTAAGAGTTTATAGTGGGATGTGATGTGGGAAAATCATCCAGAAACTGTTTTATTTTATTATTGGTGAATACATATAATAATCATATTCATAATATGATATGTTGATATGTCTGAAAATTACCACCAATTATAGCCATCGTTCAAAGTAAAATGATTATTCACCAGCAAATGTTTGGGTATCCTATTTTCCGACAAAGCCACAAAGGACTTCAATCCGCACGTTGAATCCCAGCCGGTTTGGTTCACTCCACATGTTCGGACGTCAAGCAGAGAGATTGTTTAACGTTTGACCTTTGCTCATCTCTTTGCGTTGGGCAAGGTGAAACATTTTTTACATCAGAATCTGTGCACTGTGGACCCTCCATCGAACTGCCTCAACGCTGAAAAAAACAGAAAAGGAGAGTTGTACCCCCAATAATAGAGGGTACCCCTTCATAATAACACTGTTGATAATTCGGGGCACCCTTCATAATGGAGGTTTCCTAAATGGGGGTACCCCCAATTATCAACAATCTTTTGCGTGGATTTTCCCTTATAAACTCTCCAGCTATTACCTGCACTTTAGGATTCGGAAGATCATCAGGGCTTGTTAAAATATAGATCCTATAGGGCTGGGATGGCTGAGTAAACACTACTAACAAAAAAAACATGAGTTGATGAGTAAATAAAGGTCCATATGCTATGCTATGCTACTCACCAATGTGTTTAGCCACGCAACTGATGTTTCATCTTTGAGAAGTTGCTAAGGTTGATCCAAATATGATCGATCTTAATCGTTGTGTTTTGTGGTGTTGTCTTCCTATAAAGAAACCTAGGTGGTTGCCAATTCCATCAGATCTCATTTTGTTCAAGGGAACATCTACGGGAGACCATGATGTTCATTCTTACATGTACGTATATAGTATATACATAACATCATGTTTTTCTTCCTGTACACTTCCCCCTAGATCATCCATCTGTGTCTTTACCTGGGAATATCCCCAAGTTTGACTCACGCGAGTCCACGACGCGTCAATCCACGACACGGCCTGGGAGTCCAGGGGCCTGCTACACCTTCGGATCAACGATCAGCGGCGCCTGCAGAGAAGGGAATGATTCACATCCCCCGTGGAAACATGCTGGGTTTCACATGTTTAACATTGTTTAACCATCAGACAAGGGGTTCAACATGGTCTAACAATGTCAAACATGACTGGTTGGCGGTTTCAACCATCTTGAAAAATATTAGTCCATGGGACGGATTATCCCATATATTATGGAAAATAAAACATGGTTGAGACCACCAACCAGATGACTTCACATGTTTAACCATCAAACAAGTGGTTCAACATGGTCTAACAATATCTAACATGACTTCATATGATTAGCCATCAAACACGCGGTTCAACATGGTCTAACAATATCAAACATGACTGGTTGGGGGTTTCAACCATCTTGAACATATTAGTCAATGGGAAGGATTATCCCATATATAATGAGCAATAAACAATGTTTGAGACCACCAACCAGATGACTTCACATGTTTAACCATCAAACAAGTGGTTCAACATGGTCTAACAATGTCTAACATGACTTCACATGATTAACCATCAAACAAGTGGTTCAACATGGTCTAACAATATCAAAATGACTGGTTGGTGGTTTCAACCATCTTGAAAAAAATATTAGTCAATGGAAAGGATTATCCCATATATTATGGAAAATAAAACATGTTTGAGACCACCAAACAGATGACTTCACATGATTTACCATCAAACAAGTGGTTCAACATGGTCTAACAATGTCTAACATGACTTCACATTATTAACCATCAAACAAGTGGTTCAACATGGTCTAACAAAATCAAACATGACTTCACATGATTAACCATCAAACAAGTGGTTCAGCATGGCCTAACCATATCAAACATGACTTCACATGATTAACCATCAAACAAACGGTTCAACATGGTCTAACAATATCTAACATGACTTCACATGATTAACCATCAGACAAGCGGTTCAACATGGTCTAACAATGTCTAACATGACTTCACATGATTAACCATCAAACAAGTGGTTCAACATGCTCTAACAATGTCTAACATGATTAATCATGATTAACCATCAAACAAGTGGTTCAACATGGTCTAGCAATGCCTAACACAACTTCACATGTTTAACCATCAAACAAGCGGTTCAACACGGTCTTACACTATCGAACATGACTTCACATTATTAACCATCAAAAAAGTGGTTCAACATGGTCTAGCAATGTCAAACATGACTTCATATGTTTGACCATCAAACAAGTGGTTCAACATCCGCATGGTCTGACAATGTTTAACATGACTTCACATGATTAACCATCAAACAATTGGTTCAACATGGTCTAACAATGTCTAACATGACTTCACATGATTAACCATCAAACAAGTGATTCAACATGGTCTAACAATGTCTAACATGACTTCACATGATTTACCATCAAACAAGTGGTTCAACATGGTCTAACAATGTCTAACATGACTTCACATGATTAACCATCAAACAAGTGGTTCAACATGGTCTAACAATGTCTAACATGACTTCACATGTTTAACCATCAAACAAGCGGTTCAACACGGTCTTACACTATCGAACATGACTTCACATTATTAACCATCAAAAAAGTGGTTCAACATGGTCTAGCAATGTCAAACATGACTTCATATGTTTGACCATCAAACAAGTGGTTCAACATCCGCATGGTCTGACAATGTCTAACATGACTTCACATGATTAACCATCAAACAAGTGGTTCAACATGGTCTAACAATGTCTAACATGACTTCACATGATTAACCATCAAACAAGTGATTCAACATGGTCTAACAATGTCTAACATGACTTCACATGATTTACCATCAAACAAGTGATTCAACATGGTCTAACAATGTCTAACATGACTTCACATGATTTACCATCAAACAAGTGGTTCAACATGGTCTAACAATGTCTAACATGACTTCACATGATTTACCATCAAACAAGTGATTCAACATGGTCTAACAATGTCTAACATGACTTCACATGATTTACCATCAACCAAGTGGTTCAACATGGTCTAACAATGTCTAACATGACTTCACATGATTTACCATCAAACAAGTGGTTCAACAAGGTCTAACAATGTCTAACATGACTTCACATGATTAACCATCAAACAATTGGTTCAACATGGTCTAAAATGACTTTACATGGTTGATCATGGACCATCCGAATCTGGTGGCTTAGAATCGTTGAACCAGCCTGAAATGGGGATATAGAGCCAATATCATATGAAATATCCCTCGACTCGACACGGGTTTTGTCTGTTACCAGTATTCAATATCAGGGGGATAGGGTTACTATGGCTGTCACAAACCTGACGGATCTTGGATCGAGATCCGGCAGGCCCTCTCTCTATGCTGATCTGAAAAGGCAAATTTTGAATACCTATTCACAAAATAATGTTCTGGTTGGTGGTTTCAACCCCTCTGAAAAATATGAGTTCGTCAGTTGGGGTTATGAATTTTCCAATATATGGAAAGTCATAAAATTCCATGGTTCTAGTCACCAGCAACCAAATTTTAATGGGATTTTCCATTGCCATCCAGCTATGGGGGTACCCCCATGACTATGGAAATCCATGGGAAATCCCCGCCGTGATGGCTTTGTGAAAGCCTGGCCCAACTCACTTCGGGGTACGCCCCATTTCTGGACTCATCTCTACATATACATTCACTTATATACATATATATACATATGTATGTATAATATATACATGTATATACTTTCTATAATAACCTGAAGTAGATAGAAGATAGAAATTGTGATTCTCGAAAAAATACTCCCATTCTAGTTGTAAGTTCATGTCATTTCCATATCGAGACTCCAGGATGACAAGGCCCACACCATCAACCAGCCTCTGCGGCGCCCAGGTAGAACCCATGCTGACCTCAGGGTGGGATTTTTATGGTGATTTTATGGGGATAAAATGGTGATAGCGTGAGGATATAACGACTGAACTGCAACCATCAACCAGTATATCTAACATTGCTATGATTGTAATTACTTATCAATGGCTATTGTTTTTGATATTGCCAATATGTGATATGTGTGTGTAAAACATGAACTTTAGTGATGTATAAAGGTTTCACTGTTGTGTTTGCCATTATGTATGAATATTATTCTTATTGTTATGACTATTCACGACTAGTCACCATCTGTGTATAGCATAAACATGTGATGTATGATGGATGCAACTACACATCTATTATAATTATATCTATATTAGCTATACCTTAAAAGAAATACTTGACCCATACCAGCATCTACATGTACATCACATGTATCTCAGTACAGTAGTGTGAGCATCAATGTACATGGCTATTTGTGGCTGTGGGTCAAACGGAGGTGTCCTAAAATAGGGGTACCCCAAGTTCTCATCCATTTGTAGATGGGATTTTCCCTGAAATCATCCAGCGTGCTATTGGGGTATCCCTTATAGCCTTATGGAAACCCCAAATCTTCACGGCTGTCTGGGTATCCCCTTCCACCAACTAGATCATCGTTCAACATGGCCATTCAACCTGGATATTCACCATGAAGAAATCACTTTGAAACTATGGTTTTCTGATTGGTGGTGTCAACCCCTCTGAACAATATTAGTCAGTTGGGAAGGATTATTCCATATATTATGGAACATAAAACATGTTTGAAACCACCAACCAGCATGGTTTTCTTCCTTGAACAGTTATGGATCCAAACAATTCCCGATAACAGCCGTTTTTTGGTGCTTGAATAAACAAAGTTAAGACTATGGTGGTATCCTCACATCGAACTGGCCCGATTTTGATTCGGAAATCCGGACGCTACAAGGCGGTGCCCCACAGTTGGCTAAGTCGGTTCTGTAACCAGGTCAGCTATGAAAGTTAGATGATGGATAAATAAACCAACTGGTAGCTAGTAGTAGGGGGCGCTACCTTCTACAAATACTTGCCATTTCTCAAATGTATATCAAGTAAACACACAAAAAACAAGGCCAAGATTGAAGCCCACTGGATTGAACTGTTCCGGCTGGTGGTTTCAATCCACAATCGCCAAGTGGCAACCGCTCCAGATCTGGCACCTTTGTGCAGTGCAGTGGGGATTCCCGTTGGATGTTTCGGCAGAACCCCGGCTGGTACAGAAACCCCTCTCGACTGCTTGGTGGTTGAGTTGACCTACCCCTCTGAAAAATGATGGACTTAAAGTCAGTTGGGATGATGACATTCCATTCCCAACTGAATGGAAAGTCATAAAATTCATGGTTCCAGTCACCACCAACCAGAGGAGGACGTAATGGTTTCTTTTCCATGGTCGACTCCAAGAGACTTTTCTGACCACCAAAATGCTGCACGAGCGGTGACATTTGAAGAATTTTGAAGGTAAGGAATAGTACATGAAACTGAGCTCAAACGTGTCAGAATATGAGTTTGCCTGAAAATGAGGTAAGCTGAAATGCCACATATTGAAACCTCATGGTTCACATCTAAATTACGTGTTAAACTGCCAAAAATTGGGGCACACAACCTTTTCGGACAAACTTATATCATCTCCAGTTTTCATTTGTTTCATCATGTTCAACCGTTGTTTTTGGCGCTTAAATTATTTTACAGTAAATCCCACATGTTGGCTGTTTAAACACGGTTAAACCCTGAGTTTTTTCAGACAACTCCAGCTCAATAACTTGTGGTTTTTGAGCCCCCGCTGAAAACCACCCCCTGCTCGTCTAGTTCCCCATGTTCAGTCCGAAATCCTGAAGATTTCCAACAAAAACATCCCAGTTTCATGGATACAGATTGGTGGCATCCTGGATGAATCTGGAACCCAATGATCATTTGTAGATCCACTACATCCCCTATGGAAAAAAAAACACATACATTCTTCCAGATGGGGGTTTCTTAAAATAGGGAATCCCCGAGTCACCATGGTTGTTTCAATATTAAGTCATGGTCATCCATGACGACTGGATGATGCAAGGGGGTACCCCAGATACTAATCATCCATTAAAAACCTATTCATGATATTCATGATAGTATTTCATAACCTATTCATGATATTTCATGATAGTATTTCATGACAGTTATTACACCACGAAATTATGAATATCCATTCTCAATAATGATAGTATAATAGTGATAGCTATTGCATCACTTATTACACCACTATAATGCCCTATGGATCCAGCCGTACCTTCAAAAAGGAAGTGTGACGTACGGGGTATGGTGACGTTTCGGGCCGTAGCCTCTCAGACAGTGGGGATCCCAAGGGGTGATCGTAAACTAACATAACTATGGAAAATCACCAGTTTATAACTGCCTAAATCAACGAACTAAATATCTCAATGGGCCATGGCTTCAATAGCGAACTATTAACTGGTTGGTGGTATACCTACCCCTTTGAAAAATATGAACGTCAATTGGGATGATGACATTCCCAATATATGGAAAGTCAAAAAAATCATGTTCCAAACCACCAATCAGTTATATATTGCATATATTTCCATTATCCCCCATGATATCCAGCATTATATCCCCATATTTGTTGGTTATTGCCATATATCCCAGTGCTCCATTCTCCCCCACCCATGCCGCCATCCCAGGCACTTCCAGGGTCCGCCCAGCCGGACGCGGTCACCGACATGGCATCGGATGGGCCCTTGTTGGCCTCAGAAAATGCGACGGCGGACTGCTGGGGGGGAAAAAAAAACCGTCCCCACACAACAGGTTGTGTTGGTTGGTTGGTAAAACATGGTAAAACATGTGATGAAACCATATAAAAGACAAAGATATGACATAAAATCTAGCTGATTGTAGTTGATTATAGTTGTAATATGTTTCAATTATTCAATAATCATAAACGTCCATATAAACCATATATAGATTCCACCTGGTTAGCTAGTTGAACTTTGCGTTCTTTCCGAACTGAAACGCCACCATTCGTCGACTCTGCAGACTGGACCAAAATAACAACTGAAACACTGCTTTAGCTGGTTGGTTTAATGCAAATTAACATTTATAGCTATCCCTATGGATCCAAGTACCTTCCTAGGAAGTGTTTCGGGTATGATTTAGGGGGTTAAGTACCTTCTGAGACAGTGTCTGGATCCATAGGGTATATACATAAAGCTTTTTTTTTGTAAAGCCATTTTTATAGCCACATAATTATATATTATATATATAATTATATCATATATAAACCATTTATAGCAACAGATTAGCAAGTAGTTTTTTTTAAAGTAGCTCTCCAAACATGTACTTCAGAATAATATCGACTTGAGCATTCCCAGCCAATTAATCAAACACATCTGTGGTCCCCCCTTAAAAACGAGCCACTGCCACACCGCTTCCGGTACCAAAGAAGGATTTCGCGCCACTGCTTCGTCCCGGTCCTTCCTTGAAGTTGCTGCCTGATGGAAAATCACAGAAAGTAATTGGTTCAAGGGAATTTCTAATAGGAAACCAACATACTTACAAAGTGGGGCCCCCTAGATAGTTAAGTTGGTTTATAACTCCAATAACTATGGTTTATGATACTCATTAACTATAGTTACTGGGGTTTATAAACCAATTTATAACTGGGAAACCCCACATTGTACAAAACTACGAACGATGAGCTTTGACCCAAATGACATGGGACTAGGGGTCAGGCTGCAGGCTGCCCTTTCACTCTCCTTTCACATCCCATACGCCATACGCATGGATCAGAGTTTTCCATGTCGGGATGTCAATCTATTGGATTTGAAGGCGGACTATTGTCAAACACCCCCACAAACTGGACACCATGTTCAGTTCATTTTCTATTTTCACCTACTCAAAACGGGCAGCTCAGATACAACTTGCTTTACAATTTCCGTTGCGACTCTAGATGCATTCAATTATGGTTCATCATAAATCCGCGCAAATCCTACTTTTCTGGCTTATCTATACCTTCTGGTAATTTGTTACATAGCTATTGAACATGGCCATTTATAGTGAGTTTTCCCATTAAACATGGTGAATGTCCATAGTTATGTAAACGTTTACCAGAGGTTACGTAAACGTGTACCATAGCGGCAACTATAAATGGTGATTTTCCATAGTCATGTTAAATTACCAGAGGGATCCAGAGGGCAAATCCGACTTTTCTGGCTTATCTATAGTTGTTGTAGGTGTATATCCCCAAGTAGTTGCCGCATGTTGCCGCGGTTTCAACGCCCATCGGACTAGAGGAGTTCGTTCGTCAAGCCGCTCGTCTTGGATGCTCCAGACTTGCCCGGGGCATGCGACTGCCTCGTCAAGTCATGGGGAAGAACAATACGGAAAGGTCATGACAAACCTTACAGGAATATGGCACTAATGGATCACTAGGGCACATTGTGAATCCAAACTTATACATGAATAACATATAAAATTATATATATATAAAGAAACAGGACTGATTTTCATCAACTTTGAGGTTCTCACCTGAAAATAAACCACTCTTGGCCCAGACGGTCTTGGCCCAGTGCCATGGGATTCACCACTTGGGATCCAGTTCTATCTGCTGGGATCCACCCATCAATCATCATCCCGTTGGGTTGAACTACACCCTGTCAATATACCAAAACATGTGGAAAACTTCCCTGGTTTCCTCAAGAATTTGGATCTACAAATCGCGGATTTTCCACATCTATATGTTAGCTTACCCCAGTTGAAACTAGCCATCAGAATCCTTGGTTTTTCCGCTACCCATTTATCATGTAACAATAGTTGAAATATCAGCAAATCAAGCAAATCAACAAACACATACAGAAAACCCATGTGTGATGAATTCTCAATCCAAAGTCACCCTCATTGTTTGAGAGTTGCTAAGTGATGCATAGCCATAGCCATGTTTTATTTTCTTTTGGAAATACACCAGTTCTGAACCTCCTTTTGTGGGTCCGCCCGGACGGACTTGGACGGACTTCTTCCAGGCTGCAGGGCCGCGTTGGCCGCGGTCTTGAAGGTTTGAGGCTTCACATTGGTGCGTCCGGTGGTTCCTGGATGGATGGGAGAAGTGGCTGAGTTTAAAACTCCTGAGATTTTGAAAACGGAACAAGCTATGCTATATATATAATATATCACAAGCATTTCTAGAGGTTTTAATCATGAAAAACCGTCTTCAAAACTCGTTTTAGTGGAAACATAATCTACGAATAGGGATTTCACGGTCATTTACAAGGGTTTTAACCATCAACAATATGGGGATATCACTGATCAATAGTAGTTGGTTGATGATTTCGGCGGTTATACTATCCCATTGGCCCTTGGAATCCCCATAGTTCGTTCGGGTTGCTTGCAGGATTACACGAATTGTAATCGGTTAATACTATTGGAGGATCATTACCAAAGTTATAAACACTATTACTTGCCATAGTTAATCATGGGTTACCGTTAACAATGGGTTAATTATTAATCCCTAGGGATCATTAGGGATCCATGCCCACTGTCGAAGGTACGGCGCTTGACCCCCCGAGGAGCTCGTCATCATACCCCGTACGTCACACTTCCTTTCAGATACGGCTGGATCCATAGAATCCATAGGGCATATTTTTTTTTTGGCCAGTTATATATCCCATAGGATCCATGTATGGTATATATGCTAACATGTGGGGTATATTGATGGTAAATGTTACCATATATAGCAGCACCATGGATCCTATGGGTATGGGATAACCAGCCGCGAATCCAGGACTTACCTCAGCTACGCTCAAATTTATCAAAACCACTTGCGATCAGGGATGATGATCTTCCGGCTACGAAGTAGATTAGCATTGGGTTCAAAGTAGATTAGCATTAGTGACATTCATATTGAACAAATAATTATTTTGGGTTCAATTGATATGATATATCATGATAATGACATATAATAGATATCATATGACATCAAAATATCGAAATAGTTTGATGAATTTATAAACCAACAAGTACTATTGTACAGGGAAGCACCTTGTATGATATGGTAAACCGCTAAATGGTTGGCGTTTTCTGTAAGGTTTGCTGTTTGTTGACATTTCAACCCCTCTGAAAAATATGAAAGTCACTTGGGATGATTATTTCCTATATATGGACAAACATGTTCCAAACCACCAACCAGTATATGTATACCCTCTGGCAAACTAACATAACTATGGAAAGATCCACCATTTTTAATGGGAAAATCCACTATTTCTATGGCCATTTTCAATAGCTATTTTGACATAACCAGAGGGTAATACACTCTCATATCTGAATTCTATGACTTGGTGTGGTTCTGTTGGTTCTGTTGGCAAAGGCGAACGCATGATCTTCTCGATGGGCCCAACCGTTGGGGATTGATGAAACTTGGGGGAGTTCGCGGCTTCCCAAATTGACATGTTTCCCATGGCTTCCGAACAAGGAAGGATACTGTGGATGGTTGAGAAATCCGAGAAACCACCTGGGATATATATATATATAATCCATTAGCATACTGCCAAACCAAAATCAACAACCCCGCAACTACCACACCAAGCCACTTTTTAAGCCACCGATCGGAGGAAGCACCTACACCAACTTCAGGAAGGGGACCCCAAAATCGAGCCGGAAGTTTGTGTGGGTATCAGGTATCATCCCATCTTTTTGGACAACTTCCGCGTGACTTTCTGTTGCTGGGTTGGCTGGGTTGATTTGAAATACTTTTAGCAGGAAAATCGAACGACTTTACCATCAACCAAGTTAACGTTGTTTTTTTTTCCCAAAATCCAACCAATTCTACCATCTGCAGCCTTAACCTGCCTGGTGGGGAAACACATCAAGATATCTTGCAGAAACATCTTCAGGGCAAAGGATGACTTTCCAGGAACATCTTCAGGACTTTCCAGGTACTGTGTTCAAACACAGGCGGTGGCATCTCACTTTCTTTGGGAGAACATATCATATGGGGATGGGTCAAAACCTGAAAAACCATATGACTGGCGGAATAAACATCCAGAGATACCCAGGGTATTTGAGGGTACCGAATGTGTGCCAGGGTTTTGACTCACAGCCATATTTCGATATCACTATGGAATGTTGGTTTGAATATTGAATCCCCCTTAATAACGGCCCCGAAAAACTTGTTGAAGTCCACCTATAGTTGTCATGATGTGTTTGGTATAGTCGTCCCTTTGGGTTCCGACAATGGATTATTTCCCTGGTTGGTGGTTGACCTACCCCTCTGAAAAATATGAAAGACTTGGGATTCTTATTCCAAATGAAAAATAAAAAATGTTCCAAACCACCAACCAGTTTCCCATCTCAAGATTTTCATAAATCAAATAAATCTGACCCGACACGGTTGAGACCTGACTTGGTGCTTCCTCTTCACTCTCGGCACCATTCTGAGCTTTTCTTCGTGCCTGCCGCGGTGATCTTCCTTTATTTCTGGGATCTCCAACGCCAGCCTTTGAGATAGATGGGTCTGTTGAGGGCTCCAAAGCACCAAGTTATGACTGCTTGGTGGTGCAATGTGCCCATCTTGAAAAATGATGGACTTCGTCAATGGGTTTCGGATGACATCCCATATATAGTGACGGACAACCACTTAGAACATCATTTTTTCCAAAATTTCGGAACCTTTTCTTAGAACATCAAAACAACTACACTTAGAACATCAAAACTGTTCTAAGTACGCACTTAGAACATCAGAAAAACAGATACTTAGAACATATCCTTTGATTTTTTGCATACTTAGAACATTAAACACACATATACTTAGAACATGTCCTGTTACTTTGGTAAATCTGCATATATACACACAAATACCTTGGTGAACACCATACTTAGAACACTTTCTCCCCTCGCTGCTGCAGCATTCTATACCTTTTCTTCGGGAACAATATCCCAAGCAGTCTTCGCTGCAATGCGAAGGTCTCTAGTATATAAGTTGTGGGTTTCCTACAGGGGGTAGTCAAAAAGCATAGGTTTCAATACTAAAATGAGCTAAAATGAATTATGTTTAATTTTGAATACATATATGTATGGTTCCCACTGGTTCCCCACTGGGATGTTCTAAGTGTAGCTTGGAAATGTTCTAAGTATAGGTTTTGGGTATAGTATAACGACTTCATACTTAGAACATCCCCGCTGTGACGGTTTTGATTTTTTCCAAATGATGTTCTAAGTGTTTGTCCGTCGCTATATTATCATATATTTTATGGAAAATAAAAGCCATGTTCCAAACCATCACATTATGATCAAACGTGGCTAGTTTTTTGTGGGGACAATCATGACGATGCTTTTCTGCAATGGGGCACCCGACTTGAAAGGACCAACCCTGCGAAAAAAAAAAAAACACTGCTGACTCATACAAAGTGGGGCCCCCCTAGATAGCTAAGTTGGTTTATAACTCCAATAACTATGGTTTATGATATTTATAACAATAGTTACTGGTGTTTATAAACTTATAAACCAATTTATAACTGGGAGGCCCCACATTGTAATTTTCCAGCACTCTGACAAGTAACTTGAAAATGATGCTGTTTGAAGATGAGGGCCTTATGAGTCTTATGAACTTCTTATGATCCGCGGTAGGCAGTGGATGTTCTCCCACAGTCATCAGGCCGTACAACTTTGGGCAAAGTTATGAGTGAAAATATATAAACCCCACAAACTAGAAGTATAAGTGTCATAAAGCATACTTTTTGAAGCTATCTTCACCAACTTAGCTATCATAAATCAGCTATACCTTCCAGATAATTCCCATTTTTCTTTGTGAAGTCAGCATTTTCCTATGGTTTTCCTATGGGTTTTCCTATGTTCCGTTTCCGGAAAAGGTCGCCGGTTTGGCCCGGCACCTGTCCGATGGTGGGCAAGCCGCCGGAGCGACCCTCCTCGCCCACAGAACTGGTGGTTTGACCAGCTTCCTGTGATCGGTGAAGCGATGGATAGCTGGCTGAATTTTCGATGGACCACTGGTAGATATACCCTCTGGTAATATGGTGGTAATACGGTGGCAAATGGTGTATAAATGTCAGATATATGGTGGTTTAATGGGATGAAAAATGGTGATTCAATGGCATTTTATGGGATTTAATGGGATATATGATGATATACCCTCTGGAAAACATGCAAACAGCTATTGAAAATGGCCATAGAAATAGTGGGTTTACCCATTAAAAATGGTGATTTTCCATAGTTGTGTAAACGTTTACCAGGCCGGGCAACCATGGGATGGGAGCCTATGGGCCCAGAGATTTTGGAGTCAAGCATCCAACGATGTTTCCGTCATGATTTTAGTATCTGTCTAAGATTAACCATCATGACATATGGTGATATTGTTGGATGGAAATTTAGTATATGTCATATGGTTTTTATCTACCATTAACCATCTAGTTGGATGGAAATGGACATATGGTGATGATTTAACTTCGAACTGGCTTCACTTTTTTTGGTTTATGGTAGATTCTGGTAGATATAACCATAGTTATATATATATATATATATATATGGGGCTTATAAACCAACTTATAACTGGGCGGGGCACTATCCTGTATGGGACCAGAGATTTTAGATGATTTTGGTATATGTCTAATCTTAATATTTCACTAACCTGAATCTTGCGGCCCATTTGGGGATGATTTCCCGAATCCTAACTATGATTTCCAGGGTTCGGGAGAACAGTGAGGTCGTTCTAATTTACCCAGATATATTAACCATCTAAATTGTTGGGGGACTCAAACAATTGACCCATATGTTGCCGTCGAAAGTTAGTGGATGATTTCTGTAGGAAGCCACATTTTTTTCAGGGAATCTATGATATGACATAACCAATATGTTAGGACCCTAAAGGAATAATTGATGATTTAATATATATATATATTATATATATATATACATAGTACCATCAGAGTTGAAACAATTTAAGTCACTGTTTTAGATTCGAATCTAATTTACTTGTTCTATCGTTTTGGGACTTGCTATGCGAGGTGGCTAAAGGCCACGGACTCAAAGCTCACCAACCCCATGTGTGTTGGCACCCCCAAATGTTATGTTTGTTGATTGATAAAATAAGATAAGACGAATCTAACTATAGCGACAATATCCATAAACCGCAGAATTCACCTAGTTGGAAACCAACTTAGTTACTGTAGTGTGTTGCCATTTTTTTTTAAATAGATGCCCCTGAGATAAGCCCACATATCTACCCAGATTGGCCCAACACAAAATGGGTGGAGAAAAATAACATGGTTCCAGCTTCCCAAGTGTAGAACTGTAGGACAAACCCTTGAACCTTTGACGTGGCAAAGCAAATCTCCCGCGGCAAATGAGTCATTGGCTGGTGAATAAATATTCCTATTTTTAAGATTGGTTGATAAATTAGTGTCATATATTAGTGAGCCATTGGTTGAACTAATGGGTTTATTGGGATATTATCAAATTGGTCAGCCATTGGTTGGTGAATGATCCGTGAGTACCAATCCCCCTTTTTCATCCATCAGCAGAGGTTGTTTAAGAGACTCAAGTGGAGAGCACTTGCCTTGCCTGAGTCTGTTCAGGGTTGAAGTCGTCCACACTGGCAGTGCTACTGCTTGAGCTATTTGCAGCTTTCGTAAACCTGAGTGGCTGAATTCTTGGATGTGCATCCCACTTATTAAATTGCTTATAATCCATATATATATATATAAGTCATATAATCCCATATATATATAATAGGGGATCTTGCATATATATATATATATAAGTGGTGCGTATAACCCATTTACTAAGTGGGATACACCCCAAGTGTTCAGACGGCAAACCCACTTAAATCCCTTTCCTCTAATATTTACCCTCAGAAACCATGGTGGATGTGAAGATAAAAACGCATATTTGGGACCATAGAATGGATGTGTTTCATACTAGGGGCTGGGATTATGTTCTCTTCCCAACGTGTCTGTTCCAAGTAATTTATAGTGCCTCCCACTTTGGGCGAGACCAGGAAAGGTGTACGCATTTGGGGAACTCGTGTGACAGAAACGCAAGTAGGTGCAATGATCAAACACCCGTTTGATTTTGGATAGTTTGAAATTTGCTAGGCTTATTTGTCAATCTACCATAATCTTTCCATCGCGGTAGTCAAGTCCCATCTGCTCTATTCAATCCATAGATGGTAGTGTCACCAACATGTGGCGAGTTGTTGGTGTAACATGGTGTAACTCTGTAAAGGTAGCAAGGCTGGGCTAGGAGTGCTTGCGTCATTATACAAGACGTGCCGAAGTCGGCGTGACTTTTCTGGATCCATCAAATCATCAATCAATAGAGGCATATCAATTTTTGCCAGATCCGCTTAGCGCCAGAGTTTGAAAGAAAGCAAATCCAAATCAGGATTTTGCAAATTGTGTGTAATCTCTTTTGTTTTCAACACTCTACTAAGGGGCTGAGGTAAAAAGCTTGGCAATCAGGATGGCACAAGGCACAAGGGGATGTCCACTTCCAGCTACAAGTTGGTTTAAAGAACCATGCGACTCTTTAGATACCTCCTAAGCCATCCACGGTCTATTGCTATCCCATTCCATCTGCTTATTCATAGTGTTCCCTATCAAAATAGTCATACCTTGGGGCTTTGGACCCCATGGATCGCCTCCGTCTAGGCTGCCCAGGCACCATTGCTCCCGGCTACGCCCGGGCAGCATGCCCTGTGCATGCGCTATCTGGCAGGGCGCAACCGAGGTCGACTAAACACAAACTTGAGAAAGGTTTAAGAAAACACACAAAAGGGCCACAAAGTGTGCCACCACAGTCAGGTAAGTTCGTGAAAAAACTACTATAACTAGGGATAACTATAGGGTTTTGTGGCAACTAACTGGGGGACTCCTTTCTGTATGACTTCTTGGTGGTTTCAACCCGTAACAACCACCCGTTAGATGATCAACTTTTTTCAATGTCTTGGATTTTGCTTAAGGACCACGCAAAAATAAAAACTGTCCCCTTTAAATTCCCCGAAGTCGTGGATTTCCCATTGGGAAAATAACAAATCACCTTAAGCAAAGCCAAGTTGTTTAATGACTCTATATAATACTCTTGCTGATCACAAGAGGAACATAAATGGCGATTCTCCCTGCAACGGAGACATTGGGGCTAGTGCGGATTATAATCCATGAACTGGGATATGGGGCCTCACAACTCTGATTGAAAGTAGCCATGCACTTCTTAGAGAAACTGCACCCAAGAACATTCAGCAAGAAACAGCCAGCAGGTCTACTGCCGGTGCTGTCTCTTTCAGGTCCCAGCTTCAGGACACTAATTTTTGTTGAAAGCCCTGAAGCCCGGAAACTTGACTTGTGGCAGTGTGGTAGAACTGCATAACCGATAACATGACTGTTAACATATGATATGTCAATAGATAAGGGATGAACTAAGGATGGGATTACTTGGTCACCACCTGTTCCATTGAAAGAGCCATTAAACATACCATGTTTTCCCATGTCATTAGTTGATTGAACACCTATGGGTTAGTTCATAATCCCCAATAACCCAGAGGGTAGAACTCGTTACATAAAGCCAATGAATAGTTTTAATGGCTCATTGTCAGAATATGGCTCATTGTCAAAACTAGGAGTATGTTGGTATATACCCAAACCTTCCAGGCAAGCCTATCAAAATAATTAGGTAACATTAGTATGCATTAGTAACATTAACCCGCAAAATCATGAGGTCTTTCATCACCTTCCAGGCAAACCTCTTTTTTCATCTCGTGGAGCTCCCTGAAGTAGGGATCTCGGAGAGCTTGCCGCGCCAGGATGCGATCGTCGGGGTCGTACCTGCGCCGGTAAACACCGCAAGCTTGGAGGGGGTGCAGGCCAGGAGTGACTTTGATGGTTATAACTTTGGGATTCTAACCTCAGTTGGGACATAATCACACATAACTTAATATCATGTCAATTGTAATCCCTACAACATCCTACAACTATGGTTGTATAAGTCACTTCTGAGCAGAACTGCACCGAGGAGTAGCTTTGTGGGGGATATTTCACAAACTCGTATTCATTGGGTTGAAACTAAATCAACAAACCACTGGGGTCACCACCTTATACTTGGTCAGGAATCGTAAAAGGCCATACCCTGAACATGTAACCCACCTACTGACTACGATGAGCCACCAACATCGCGTGGGGCCCTTCCTGTACTTACGTCCTCATGTTTCATATGGTAAAACCACTAACTAATGCGGTGAACACGAGAACAATTATATATATATAGTTGAAGAAATTGAGGTTTTTGTTGGGTACATGTTCAGACAAACCCCTTTCTGCTGGGCTCTGCATTTCTCAAACCATCTCAAACCCATGCCGAGATCGGCGATATGCATCGATATGCCGTGCCTGAGGAGCTTCTGCATGAGCTCAACACACTCAGCTTCTGCATGTGGAATCAACCGCTCAATTCCTTGACGTCCGAGGTTCACCGGACAGGATGTGTCAAACCATGGGATGGTTCTATGGTTAAAACTTTTGAAAACAAGTTTTCAACAATGGACTCAAAACAACTATTGATGGGATCTATCCAACATTTATCCACAGGTGGTAAAGTATGAAATGGTTTTCTATCGTGAGCCACTGGTGGCCACCTGGGTGACATGAAAAAATCAAATCCGTGGTTGTTTCATGCCTGAGCTTGGAGATTTAATATGGGATCCACAAACAACGGACCAGTTTATTCTGATTTATTCTTAAGTGTATACCGTATTACTTGGCACTCATAACAGCCCAAGCCAACGTCCAACAAAAATTTTGAGTGTTTATTGTGTGTTGATGTTCCTTGCGGATCCCACAGTATGGCTACTCCAGCCAGCCTTACCCTCTGGTTATGTCAAAATAGCTATGGAAAACTTCCATTTTTAATGGGAAAATCCACTATTAATGGTCATTTTCAAACCATTAATAGTGGATTTTCCCATGAAAAATGGTCATTTTCAATAGCTATTTTGACATCACCAGAGGGTAAGTCATAGCGCCAACCATTTTTTCTTAAGCCCAAGGCACCAGTACCCTTTTTCTCGGGAAAGTTGAAGTCCATATGAGACGCATTCCTGTCTGCATCATGACCAGATTTTGAACGGGAGATCAATCGGGAATATGATGGGTAAATTACCCAAAATTCCATGGTACATCATGGTATAGTACCCCAAAAAAAAATGGAACTGTGTTGGGTAAATGATGCCCATATGCTCCATGTATGGTATATTTACCTACATTTGCCCTAATAAAATCACCCAAATGTAGGTAAATATACCATACATGGAGCATATGGGATGGGTAAATCTCCAGGATTTAATGTCCAATACTCACTGATATGGAGATTAAATTGGATCCAACATAATTAGGAATATGATGTTTTTTTTGTGGGTAAAACAATGTCATGAACCACCCATCTGGGTTCATGGGGTTAGGTTTATACCACCTATTTTATCATGGTGACTGGGGGATGGTTTATGATTGTTTTACCCACATTATATAATACATTATAATACCATTCTCGGTTATTGTAAGGAGTCATACTACCTGGCTTATTGATGCCTATTCGGGATCATGAACTAAAGCATTTTGTTATAGCAGCTAATCCTATCAACCAACTAGATCCAACTAGTATGAGGTGGGATATGATATGGGTATGTTGAATGGCTCATGCACGGGTGTGGTCAAAATTTGACACCATAAAATTGAGGGCTACACAAGAGAACAATTGAATTCAGAGACAACCTGAAGAGAATTGCTGGCTCATGCACGGGTGTAATACACCAGTCACAGCAGTCGGTCCCTGTTGTGGCTTAAGTGACTAGAACAAACATGGTTTCCTGCAGATGTTCCCTTAAACCAATTGATGATTGGATCACTGCCCTGCTGAGCGGTATAGCCTTGGCTTCTCATCCTGCTTTCTTCAGACTGCCCGGCTGTCTCTTCCTTTAGCCAGTGTCTAGCGGTATTTCGAGACTTGGTTCATCCACCCCGAATCATAAGCAATCATAAGCAATCCAAAATTGCTAAGATGCTGTTGCTCCATCCTGGGGTTCCCCCTCCATTCGCTTCCATTATGATGGAAAGGGGCCAATCACAAAAATCATGGTATTGGCATTGACATATTCCAGGATTTCCAGGAAGAGACGCTTCCGGACGCTTCCCGTCCCGCCTTTTGAATTTGCTCGCCAAGAGATCTGGAGATGGCGTTCCCAGCACATTGTGGATCTTCTGAATTTGGTCCATCTCGTTTTGGCCCGGAAACAGAGGAAACCTCGCAGCGGAGCTCGTGCCGTTGCACAGCTTACCGTAAGAGGGCCTGATTGCACCTTGCACTTTGAATGAATGATACTCGAACTCTTTTTGGGTCAATATATATATAGAGAATACATATATATATATATAATATAGTATAATTTATACAATTAATTATAGTTGATTATATATATATACAGTATATACAAGTATATTATTGATATATATATATATATAGTAATGCAATGCAATGTCATATTTTCACACAGATTATGACAAACTACGTAGTATTAGTTTTTTACAGAGCGAGGTTAAGTCGCTTAAGCCAACGTTCTTCTCAGGCTGAGTCACAAGGCGACGATCTCAAACCAAACGCATCCTGCCAACATGATATGATAGGAGCTGGGGAAAAGGATGAAAAAGGTGGGTTCAAAAACAACATGCAAATCATATCTTTGTATAATTCTTTCTAGATATTAGATGAATATGTTACGACTAAATTGGCTAAATTCCTCCCAAAATTGGAAGAGAACATAAATACATGTTTGATTTCTCCGGATCAAGGCCCGACACCAAGCATCGCAGCAACAGCAAAGAACTTGCTTGTGCTTAGCAGGGAATGAGGGAATGATCCACAATAACTATCAACAATAATCCCATTCCCCCATTCCCATCCATTCCCTACGTTTCGCACCGGTAAGAGAAACGTTGCTGGAACATGATTTGCGGTATCTCTTTGTTCACAAACTAAGTTCGAAGATGCTCTTGAGATCATCTGAATCACTAATTGGTGGTTGACCTACCCCCCTCAAAAATATTTTTGGATCATCATCCCAACTATTGGGGAAAATAAAATTCATGTTCCAAACCACCAACCAGAATACCTGGAAAAAATAATTGAGCCAAATCTGGGCAGCTTCACCCAACGACTGATGGGAACCTTTCCAGAGCTCGGCATTTACTGAGCATTTCTCCTCTAAACTGGACCATTACTGGTTGGTGGTTGAGCCCTACCCCTCTGAAAAATGTGAGTCAGTTGGGATGATGACATTCCCAACTGAATGGGAAAATAAAATTCATGTTCCAAACCACCAACCAGATTTAGTATTGAAACATAGGGTTTTGGGGATCCTGGGATCCCCCATTTTGAAAATAAAAACTCCGTTTTGGATCCTGAAAACATCACCGTTTCAGAACTGATACGTTACTTCTTCGGTCACCCCGGCAGAGCGTTCGCGGAAAACTCTTAGGCCTGCTGCGAAGAGATCCATCTTGAATCCATAGTATCCATCGGTGAGCAAACACCTCATGATCCAAAGCAACTAATGTGGGATTCACCCCACGACAATATTATTGGATAATATAGATTTTTGCATAGGACAATAGTGGGATAATAATGGATGACTATATAATAAACATTAATAAACCATCCCCAATCCCAATCCGGGTTTATTTATTGGCTACATCCCTATTCCAAATGATTCAAAAGGACCCCCGGGTGATGGCTACTGGTATGGTAACCATGGCAGGTTTACAACACATCCAGGTAAAGAACTGCCACGACACCCATCTTCCTTGCACCAAGCATCTCTGGGGCTCGATACCACCGGGTGGAAATATACTCCTGAGGTCTTGGGGGTTTGAACATGTTTGAACTATCCCATTTTCGTCATTTTCGCCTGGGGATGCGTGGGGGGAGACCACAAACTGGTAAATGTTGTGAGAAACTGATGATCAACAGCTGTTTCTTCAGGGTTTGCCCCATTGTGGAGAAACCCATTTAAAAAAAAATCGTTTGGTAGAAGAGGTTAAGTCGCCATGTCTCAAACCGTCGCTGGCCGATCTTTTCTTGGAGCGATCTCTGGCCGACTGTGGTTGGTGGCAAACCCGAAAACATGCGGCGACGGGACACAGAACACTGCAAGCATCAACCAGGTGTTGGGAATGGCTGGGATGGCCGGGGTATCCTACAACTATATTTGCCATCATGATTACTTGATATTACTTGTTCAGTCTACACTTGAAATTTTGAAATCATTCTGTACATTGATACAACTTATGTAAGTAGTGCAAGTTGTGCAAGTTCTCAGAAAAGAATGTGGACATACTGTTGATCCCACCGTAGTACAAACAAAACTATCTACTAGAGTCATCAGAAAAAGGTCCAGAGATGCCTAGAGTCTACAATCTAAAGGGTTTCTTTCTTCTGTGTACCTCCAGTGATGACGCGTCCGTTCAACCGAGAACCATCAGGCCTCACCAATCATTTATGGTGAGCTCAGCCAGGGTTCGGTGGCAATTCACCATTTTTTTGCTGGCGCCTTCCTCCACATTTTCCCAAATTTGATGGTTAATCATTGGTAAATCATGCTATACCCACTGAAATAGCTATTTCATGCTATTTCTAAGTGGTAGTTCCGATCATTTTCAGACACCACAATTCACCCAGTCGCCATGTGATTCACCCAGTCGACCCCCTTATCAAAAAATCGGCGCCATGGAACTGTGAAGGGCTGTCGCGAATAGATGCCACGACAGGAACCCAGGTCCGCTAGCTTGATCTGAGACGACAGGAACGAGGAAACCGATTTTTTTTGTCACCGACTTCAGCAACTCCCAGAAATGGTTTGCTGACCCCGCAGTGAATGGTGGATATGTTCACAGCCACCACATTGAGAGTCAACTGGGAACAAAGATAGCGCGAGAACCAAGGGTTTGTTCAGGGATTAAGCACCAGCAACGACGGATATTTCGCCCCAAATCTCGCGCATCGGGGCTTAGCGAAATGGGGTGGTTCAAGCCCCGATGCCGCCATCAATTGAGGTCCATAAGGATTGGGAAATAATCGGGGAGCTGCCAAACATGTAGGTCACGCAGGGCAAAGCACAACGGGGTAGTACTGTGGTACGACTTTGCACTTGTGAGGGAATGGAGAAAGAAGCAAAGCAGCAAAAGCAGGGATGCAATGGAAAGTGGGTACAGATATAGATTACAGAAGCAACAAGCATCAACATGTAATGAGTATGCCTTCACACATCCTTCATACAACGTGGTATTAGAATGACAAAATAACTATTAACTAAGCAAAGCATGTAAGATACATGCCAATCTATATAATGAATGATTGATGCTGTTGACCCATGTCAGCTGTGCGGCTACAACCTCCACATCATCGATAGACCAGCAAATTACATTCCTAACAATAAACACAACATGGATATGGGCCATGTAGCTGACTGCCTCTGAGATTTATGGATGTTCATTCCCACCACTCGCAAGCTATTTCATAGATTTTGATCCATCACCATTTGGCTTTCCTATGCTTTCCTAACTACAACATCCTGGAAGAATGGACACGCTCGTTGAGGATTTGACCAGCTGCTGCCCCAAAAGCACGTCATGATACCCAAGGTTACACATCAAAACGTGGCTTTGTAGAGGAGGTATATACCAAAATTGAATCCAAAATCACCATAGATTAATTATCGAGTCGATGTCTCAAAACAATTGAAAACATGGTATCCCGTTCCGTCCACTGGTGACTTATCGTTTTCCCTACATGGTTCTGAAAAATGCTGGGGCCAATTTTTAGACAAAACCCCATTGAAAGATGGGGAAATGACGGGACATGCATAAAGTGTTTAACGCATGACATCTTGGGACGCAGCCTTGGGAGCCTTGGGACCCGCCTCGTCGTCCAGCAATAACAAGTTTTCAGGCTTCACATCGCGGTGGAAGATCCCATTGCGATGCATGTGATCTAAGCCTTTCAAAATCTCCTGAGACACCACAGACTGAGACATGGAAATTATATGGACATAGATGTGGATACGTGGTAAAAGAATGTAAAAAAATCATGGGGGGATGTAAGGCTTTCAAGATCTTCGAAAAGGTGGCGTTTTGAAGGATAGGGACATGGTTCGGTCTGGTCGCTTGATGGGCGTGTTTTGTCATTGTCATTGTGTCACTGGTTTATTATGTAAGGGAAGAAACGATATGAAACGATAAAATCAATCCATTGGTATGGTTTTGTCATCCGTTCTGCACAGTAAAGGCTTCCCAATTCCGAGCTTGGCCTCTGGAAACTCACATGGTCAATGAAACCCAACCATTTTTAAGCCTTTTCACACGTTTTGAAAAGATCCTTTAAAAGAACATGTTTTTTTTAGGTTCTCACCGTTCAAAATGTTGGTTTTTCCAAAACCAAAACGGTGATGGGCTCGGCCAGGCTTCGAACATGTAGTGTTTGGTCTTGGCTTCTGGCAGATAGTGTCTTCTGCCCTTGATGGCTTCATAGACGTTCCTGATTCAGCGAGTGGTTGTGTGAGCCGGTGGTTGTGAAAAACTTAGTCTGAAAATATATCCCTGATATTGGCTGTTCAACTAGGATCTGTACATATCTATAGCCTGTATTTAGTGGACTTGCCACTGGAATTGGAAGGATCTAAAATCGGACCACCCTCTATGGGAAAACCATCACTACTCTGGCACACTCTGGCAATGCTGGACTTGGTTTCACCAGAACCAAATAGCCTAAACATTGAACTTGTGAGATATTCAGTTTTTTCTATCTTGATTACACCAATGAATCATGTCCTATAGATTGACCGCATCCCCCACTATCCCTGGCCGCCATAGCCTTTTTCGGGGTGACTGGCTGTTGAACGGGACATCCTATCAGATGATGATCTTAAAGCAGAAAAACAGGATAGACTTGGATGGATCCGAGGTCGAAATTTGAGAAATCGTCTATTTCTGGTTGGTGGTTGACCTACCCCTCTGAAAAATGATGGAGTTCGTCAGTTGGGACTATGAAATTCCCAATATATGGAAAGTCATAAAATTCATGTTTCAAACCACGAACCAGATTTATTCTCAGTGTTTCCTGGCATGGGCAAGGAAAACTTCACCAGAAAACACATCTTGAGATTTCGCAAACTCCAGGGTTGACAGACATCATCGGGCTATTTTTCTGCGAAAATTATTGATATTTGCAATAGGGCTACCCCCAATTTTGTTTAGGTTTTTGTTCGATAAATCCAGCGGGGTACCCCCATGGCTTAGGAAACCTTTATTTCTGGCTACCGTATTTTTTTTTGTTGGGCTATCCAGAAAGGTGACTTCTTCAGACCACAGTGACCACACGTAGAGGCTGCCGAGACGGGTTGTTTATCCACAAGGTGATCGCCAGTGCGCTAGCCGTTGGTGCTTTAGAAATAAGACCTTATTAGGGGCTTATTAAGCTCTTAATAGACCCTTAAAAATAATTTGCTAGGAAGGGGGGTAGGGAGGGGGGTGGCACGACATCACATGATTTATACCTACGTAGATTAATTATGCCTTGTGAGTACTATGAGTATAGTTGCTATAATGGTTACTATATTAGTTAGATCAATTTCAAAACTGGTTGTGTATAAATCAACCTTATCTCCGCAACAAAAAAAACACAATCCCGGAAAAAACAACTCTAAATCTGAGGGAATGGCCGTGAAGCACCAAGAAGGCAGCCATGGCACATGTCCATGAGCTCAAAGACCAGTGCCAGTCGACCAGTTGGCTCATCATAGAGAATCTCCTGAGTATCTTTGGATGGATTTGTGCCAAAAAAGAACGTTGAGATCAACCGGTGTGTGTGTGTGTTTGTTTCTAGTGTGTATATATATTATACATATATCATATATATATATATATATTATATATTATATATATTATATTATATTATATCATGATGTTGTCTGATACATTGGAAACAGAATGGCTCAGGAAGTATGGTTCAAGGTCAGTGATGCTCCAGTAACTATGGTGTATTGGCCTCAAATGGGTGTACTCTGGTCATCCCAGCTACGCCGTTACGCGACTTTGACCGTTTGACCATGTTTCACCCGACGACATCTTTGCCCAAGATTCATGAAGCTTGATAATGTTGGGATGGCCCGCAAGCCTCCGCAACGCCTGAAGATTTCGAAACCAACTTCGAGGTGGGTTGGGGGAACTTCACCCAGGGGTCTCAAGCAAGGTACAGTAGCCCTATATCCATTGACTCCGCTGGCCACCATTTTCATCCATTTTCCCCATGAGAATGCGGTTGTTTTTCCGGATATGGTATTCCCGAAAAAAACATCATTTCTGGACAAAATCCACATACCCTCTGGTAAACTAACATAACTATGGAAAATCACAATTTTTCATGGGAAAATCCACTATAAATGGCCATTTTCCATAGCTATGTTAAATTACCAGAGGGTATTCAGAACTATTTTCTAGTATATAGTATTCCCATGAATCTCCCAGGAAATGGTTGGTTACACAACCCGTTTTGCTGCTTATAAACCATTGCCATACCCTGCGAAGAAATAAATTCTAAGCTGGTTAGTAGATATTTCTATGCTGGGCGAATTATAATAATTCACTGACCTGAAATAAGGCCTTTTTGGGATGATTCCCCTATAAAAAAACATGATTCCAGTGAGGGAGAACAGTGAGGTCGTTATAGTTTGCCCAGATTTATAATGATTTATATATAGCCAAAACAAAGATCAAACTACCCATCCAAGCTTGACCTAGAAGCCCCAAAGCCCTGAGATTTTGTCACCTCGCACCTTGCCTGAATTTCTCGTAAGTTATTCACCTGGTCGATGCTGTCGAAGGTGTTCTTCATGCATTTGATCGCTACATGCTTGCCGGACCTTGAGGATCAAGGTCATTCGGCTTTCCATGGCTGAAAGGATACCCCAATGATGGATGGTTGATGTTTTTTTACTGGAAAACTATATTTAAATGGACGATTTGCTGGGTTACCCCTATTTTTAGGAAACCACCATATCCATGGAACGATTTCAGAGAACAATTACAGGAAACATCAAGACACCATCTTTCATTTCGAATTGATTTAAGGTCCTCCTGCACATGTTCCATGATTCCATGACATCAAAACTGCGAGTTTGTCTATTACCCATCTGACGATATAGTTGCAATAGCTGTTAATAGCCACAAGCCACAGTCAACCTATAGGTTTACCAACTTTGCATCAACTGGGGTATGACCTGGAATGTCAAATGGGTATGGATCAATACCTATTACACCCCAAGTAATACCATTTTTAGTGGGATGAACATCCATTTACCAGCTATTTTGATGTTCACCAGGGGTACAAGGTTTTGACACACTGCCAAATCATGAGGTGCCATTCGTTGGACCCTCGAGGTCCATGAGAGGGACAAGTCGGACAAAGTTTCAACTGGTTGGTGGTTGACCTACCCCTCTGAAAAATATGAGTTCGTCAGTTGGGATGATGACATTCCCAATATATGGAAAGTCATAAAATTCATGTTCCAAACCACCAACCAGTTTCAAAGTTGTATGAAGGTCCTCAAATCCTGGTGTTTTGTTGGGCCAGAAAGGATGATAGGGGACACCTTTTAATCAAGAACTTGTGGCTGAGTGGCCATTTCTGGAAGGGGTTTGTCTGACGGTTTTACCCCACATGGTGAAATTTTAAAAAAAAAAACACCACGATGGCCCCGAAAAAGGGGGTTGTCACATCCCAATGTATGGAGCTTCAGTCTCCACCAGTTGCCCGTTGCCAACACATGCCAACACCACCTATAAATTACCAACAAAAATCAATCAAGTACCATCAAGCCCCACTGTAAGTATAAGTACCATAAATCAATAGGTCATGATCCGTTAACCAGGTAGGCTCACCCCCCAAACCAACATAGAAAAGTGATATCCACTCATTAGACTTTCGACTTCTCTATACTTTTTTGTGGCTTGCCATGAGTCATACCTCATTCTATCCTCACAGTTTGATGTAGAAAATCATCAGTTTTAAGTTCCGCAAATCATCGATTGGTATCTTTGGCTCATGGCTTCCAGTTGACAAGCCCCTTCCTACCGGATTTTGGCCCAGGAGGCTTAATGGACTGGGCCTTCAGGACCTCCGAAAAGGTACCCTCGCCTGCAGGTTTTCTTCGACGACGGTTTCACCGCGTTTCCGATTTCAGCATGAAAAGTGAGATGTTGCCAGGAACAACCATCAAACCTTACCTGGTTGGTGGTTTCAACCCCTCTGAAAAATATGAAAGTCAGTTGGGATGATGACATTCCCAATATATGGGAAAAAAAAAAGGTTCCAAACCACCAACCACTTACTGTAAGAAATGAAATGGTTTTGCCATGGAAAATGACATTTTACAACCCAACAACCCTGGATTCTATCATGTTTACCATGAAGCCATGAAGCTGGTTGCGTTACCATCAAAACATTGGTTGTAACTAGGGAAAATACGTATTTCCATCAGGTGGATGTCTGCAAACATGAGGGGATATCCCAAATTCATAGCCATTTATATATATATATATAATGTAGATATGTAGATCTGTAGATTAAATTATGATCAACTGCAAGAATTCGGAGATATTCGGAGTATTTTTTTACCAATAGCTGTGCCATGTGTGATTTGTCGATGGCCCTTCCCCACGATAGATCTGGCTAAACTAGATTTGCGTAAACCTGATCGAAGGACTCCCCTTGGGCCCTTGGGTAATCAATCAAGCACGGCAAGGGAAAAACATGGAACAAAAATATAAAGGTACATTTAAAATCATTTAAATGTGGAAATTACCATTCTAGATCTCTTTACATGGGGGTTTTCCATTCTCATCTTCCTGGTGGATGCTCTCTTTAAGGTTCCCCCAATATTTAACGAATCTATCGTGAGGTCAGCTAAAACTCTCATCTTCCTGGTGGCTTCTCCACCGGATTCCCCCAGAACTGGCACCTTTCTTGGAGAGCAGCCGGTATTTATGCATGACCTCAGCTGGTTGGTGGTTGACATACCCCTCAGTTGTGATGATGACATTCCCAACTGAATGGAAAGTCATAAAATTCCATGGTTCCAAACCACCAACCAGTGTGCGAAAAAAGGAGTTGCCTCGCCGCGAGCGTCACCTGGTTGGGACACTCGTTTCTTTTGGCTCCTTGTAGTGGATATGTATGGATACCCATAGCTCCTTAGTTAGCTGCCTCCAAACCACCAGATACAGCCAAAACCCTTCATTCTTGTCATTTTTGGAGATATTGTCCAGTTTTCCAAGTTACCTACAATGTGGGGCTGCCTAGTGATGTTAGTTGGTTTATCACCTCCATCTAACTATAGTTATAACTACCATAGACCAAAGTTCTTGTAGTTATAAACCAACTTAGCTATCTTGGGGGCTTCACATTGTGGATAAATTGGATAATTAATCTGTTTGATACCCAACTGCCAAATCTGTAAAATCACTCAGGTGATTTTTACCCCTTTTCGGCCCGAAACTGCCGGCCCTCAGGTGCTGACGCCGCGGGTCACGGCGACTTCGCCCCATCCAGGAGTCTTGAACCAGCGGCAGCGGTGGTCAATACAAAGTAGCCGGCTGTTGGCCACGAAATCGCTAGGGGCTAACTCCAAGAAGTATGGTTTATGATACTTACAACTATAGCTGGTTGATGGTGCAATAACCATCTTGAAAAATGATGGAGTTCGTCAATGGGAAGGATGACATCCCATGTATTATGGAAAATAAAACATGTTCCAAACCACCAACCAGACTATAGTTAATGCTTGTGTTTTGAATAAACGAACTTATAACTAGGAGGCCTCTACCACTGAGCAGTTTTGGGTATGAGCTTAAATTGCCAAGAGGCACGTTTACCCTTTCCAGAAACATGGTGGAGTCATTTCCAACAGCTGCTGATTTGAAATCGTATCTAAAAGTATCTAACAGTGATGTTTCAAACAAAACGTTGGGACATTTAATGATATAAACATATATACAAGGCGGTGCCCCATAGTTAGCTAAGTTGGTATATAACTTATAATTTCAATAAGTGGGGTCTGTGCTGGATATATGATTTATTTAATTTTTGAATAGTTCATTAGGGCTATAAACCAACTTATAAGTAGGGGGCACCACCTTGTAGTTTGGTTTGTTGGTGAATGATCCGTCTAACTATAGTGATTTAATAGCCATCAAACTGGGACATTGAATAAATAATTAGTCTGAATGATCTATATCTGTGTATTACCCATTATGTTGGTGTATGTTGTTTATTCATGTATATTCCCCACTAGTTATACATTCACTATGGTGATTTAATCTGTATTCCTGTACCCATCTACAAAGTGGGGCACCCGTTCGATAGCTAAGTTGGTGAACATAACTCCAATAACTATGGTTTATGGTACTTATAACTATAGTTTCTGGGGCTTATAAACCAACTTACCCTCTGGTGATTTGTTACATAGCTATTGAAAATCACCATTTTTAATGGGAAAATCCACTATTAATGGTCATTTTCAATAGCTATTTTGACATAACCAGAGGGTATAACTGGGGGGCCCCCACATTGTATGACTATACGTACACCTTCACGTCATCCCCGTCCACGTCCAACGCCGGGGTGTCGTCAAAGCCTGCCGATGCGCGCCATCAAGGTGATGTCAAAGCCGGTGCTGTTCACCAGGATCACATCTGCACCTCGAGGTGACCGAAAAAATCCAGGACCCAAAGATTCTATATCCCACATGCTCCATGTATAGTATATATACAGTATGGCTGTGAGTCAAAACCTCAATGCCCTGCCGAACCCGATTTTTTAATTCTTAAATAGATGTTCATGCCCTCAAATAGAGGAATAATAGGTTTTGACCCATCACCGTATATATATATATATATACACATATATATATATATATACCTACATTTGGGCCATAAAACATGGGGTAAATGTTGGTAAATATTCCATACATGGAGCATATTGGTATCATAACCCCCCAAAAATGCAGAAACTATCAGAAACCTGATGCGTATCGACTACTTATCACTATTTTTTTAGAATCGGATTTTACATGAATTTGCCACATTCTATCTTGTTTAAGGGGTTGCTGCAGTCATATTGATGAGGATATTTATATCCTGGAACATGCTGAATTTAATGGGATATGACACATATATATATATATATATAATAATTAGGAAACACACACCAGTATCTTTATACTTTATTTGTTGGTTATTGGTTCTATACGGTTCCTTAAATCCCCTAAAAAGGTACAGTTAAATTGGAAAAGTTCTTTTTATTTGGGATTGTCCAGTAAACCATGTTTGACTAGCGGGCCCCCACCCTGAGCTTCAACGGAATGAGAGGACCGTAACTTTGTGTTGCCTCCGGCACCACTTTTTACCAATCTCTGGTCAACATGCGCACTATCTGCAATCAGTTGACCGGGAAAAAAATTGCCAAAATACTGGACTTCTGGGGTACATACAGTACCATATTTTTTCACGGCAAATTAACGGTCTAAGGTCTAGGTACCTCCCTGATTCACGCTTCCGTCCCACCATTCCGTCCCCAAAATTAGGGAAGAGAAGGATGCGGTGTCAGTACCCTGCAAGGGCCATATAGATGGCCATGGAGGTGAAACAGAGTCGTAGTTCGGATACGGTTTACAAATCAATAGAACTGTTTACATCATCTGGTTGGTGGTTTCAACCCCTCTGAAAAATATGAAAGTGAGTCAGTTGGGATGATTATTCCATATAATATGGCAAATAAAAAAATGTTTGAAACCACCAACCAGATCATGTTGTTGTCTCATGGAACTGACATGAAACCAAGTCAACTGTTTCCAGTCACCAAAACCCTTCCCACCAATGGTGGGCACACCGGGGACCCCGGGGACCCGGCCCTCAAGGGGAAAATCAAAGAGATCCCCCAGATGCAACTGCAAGCGCCTGGCTGAGACTTGTGACCCATCAGGACCCATCACTGACCCATCAGGATCAATCCATTCTATACCATCTATAGCTACATTTCAACCATTTTGGGGGGCTATCTTGGCCCTGAATAGCGATTGCATATGAATCAACGTTGCTGGAAAGATCTGGGAAGTCTGACTAAGATTACGCAGCTCTTGTGATTCTTCGGCGCCAGGGATTTCTTAAAATAGGGGATCGCCAAAAGCAGTGGTTTCAATACTAAAATGGTTTCATTTTGGATGATTTGGGGTACCCCATCCCATTTTAGGAAACCTCCATTTGTGAATACCACATGATTCATCTTGAATTGAATTCTATTGAACTCTCTACCTTTGCTCTCCCAATTGTCCATCTTATCTGGCCAAAGATGACCTAATATATAAAGATATACCAAGCGCAACAACGACAATTTTTTTTTTCTGGGTAATGGGTATATATATATATTCAATATATATATATATGTGTGCTAGGGTCGAAACATGGTATAGGTTTATATGTTCTATGGTCATCACACCATAAAATTGGGAATCCTTACAATCGATATATATATATATATACAGTATATATCTTGAGGACAATGGATTGATGACATGAAAGTTTCCTAAAGTGGTGGTACCCCCAGATGATCCTAAACCCATGGTTTTGGGGATCCCCCATTCTAGGAAAGCCCCAGATATTCCATACATATTCCGTAATCTAAAGCAGGGTTCAACCCGGTGCAGCTGCCTTTGCACACTGGGAGGAAGTCGTCCTACCGCCTGCAGGGCAGAAATATTAACCATGTTTTCATAGCCATTGAATCATTGATAGATGTGTTATGATGTGTTCATAGCATGTTGATGTATGTTTGGCTAAACTTGTGAAATTCCGAGCGCCACCTTTGATTAATGTTTGATTTCTGGCAACTGCTGCTTTGTGGTGAAAAAAAAGTCATGATCTGGGAATCCTGGGGCAAAGCATAAATCCAACGAACTCATTTCTAAGCCTATGCCATACCTTGGGGGTTTGCTTTTCATATAGGATGTATGGTAAACCCAACAAATTAAAAAACAAAGACTTAGTGTATGGCTGCGAACCATCTAAGTAAAATTAACTACCTGCATCCGTTTGGCAAAAGTGTCAATAAAGGATATAAAGGGCACCCCTCACTCCACTGCCTGAAGCGCTGTCTGGTGCAACGACGGACGGATTTCGACACCAATGGCTCGATTAGTGGGCCTGAGCTGCATAGATTTCCACCCGTATTTTGGTGGTGAAAATCATTCCATCCCCCTAACCCTATGGATCCAAGTGCATTCTTAGGAAGTGCTTGGATGTACTTGGGGTATGCATTCTTAGGAAGTACTTGGGTACCCCATTTCAGGCAACCTCCATATGTTTCCCATTGTTTTCCTTATGATAGATGAACCCCTTTTAGATTGATAGAATTCTGGCCCTGTCAGATATCAACTTGCAGCAATGGAGCAGCAGCTGTTACACCCGAAATGTCATTCCATGAAATCCCGTTTGGCTACTAGATAGTGGATTATGATAGATATATACCATGATAATGTCCAGTATATTGGGTAGTATAACTCCCTCAAGCAACAGTGGGTATTATTTAGGGGTCAAGTAAGTTGTCAAACAGTGTTTGGATCCATAGGGGAGTATTAAACACCTCCTAAATGGTCCCAAAGAAGTGTAAATCTCCTACTAAACCATGGTATGGTTTCTAAGGGCTGCGCAATGTTGGGGGGAAGGAATTATAGCAAGCTCAAGATACAATGCCCCCAACTAACACAGACCCTGCCAAAAAGGGGGTCTTTCAAGACTAGGTTTCCACGGTTTCCGTGTCTAATTCTTAGGATCTATATGTTAGTTGGGGGATCTACCAATATTTGTTCGATCTTTTTGGAGGATCCGACGACTGGAGGGGTGGAACATGCTGCCAAACAAACAACCCTGAAATGTAAACACCAAGCAGATTCACTCATGTTGAAATACCAGATTCTATACACAATTTCTAGTAAAATCCATGTTTTCTTAGTTGAATCGCTATAATCCCAAATTTGGCCAGTCAAAAATACCATGTTTCGTAAAGAAATCCGCGATTCTGCGAAAAAAATGTGGCTTTGGCACCGTTTTTTCAAGTGACCCGCGCACCGGGCAGCCGCACTGTAGCAGGGCCCAAGCGACAGCGGCGCGACCGGAACCACTGCCCAAGTCCAGGAAAGTGCCTCCTGGAGGGGCTGCTGAAGTGGTTCCAAGGATTATGAAGGGGGTTCTGTCATAACATGGTGAATCTTTGGTAAACTAACTTAGCTATTGTGTGAGATGTAAGTGTAACATAGTGTAACAATCGGTGAATAATTAGTCTTCGAACAATCTTAGATACCTCCCAAAAAACATGTTTTTTTTTGGGCTGGTGAATGTACATTTGACCATTGATAGCAAAAGATAAAAGATTAAGGTGCTGGTTACCAGTTGATATCAAACCTTGACCCAGATAAGAGGATCGTCCAATCCAATGGTACTATGTTTACCGGCAAAAATAGAGTTTTCCTAAAATAGGGCTACTCCTAAATCATCCATTTATAGATGGGATGTTCATGGATTGTCCATGAAATAAACCAACTATTTTGGGGATCCCCCATTTCTGGAAACTCCCA
This sequence comes from Cladocopium goreaui, assembly GCA_947184155.2. NCBI lineage: Eukaryota > Dinophyceae > Suessiales > Symbiodiniaceae > Cladocopium > Cladocopium goreaui. Next base: position 124,204 of record CAMXCT020005780.1, read on the forward strand.
AATGAATGAAAACGCGGCATGTTTGAGTGGAAGTAAAATGTGGAAGCTCATGGGATTTAACGGGATCCGCCGAGTTTGGAGGTATGACATAATCCCCTCCGCAGGTGAAAAGCTGGGGGCCATCTATTTAACGATAGCGAAGTTGACGCACATCATTTGGTGAACTGTTTGGTTAATGGAGGAGAAAACTACAGACTATACCATCTGGTAATTTGTTACATAGCTATTGAAAATGGCCATAGAAATAGTGGATTTTCCAATTAAAAATGGTGATTTTCCATAGCAAACTGTTAGTTTACCAGAGGGTAGTTCATGGGGTTTATTGTAGGTCCTTGTAGGATCATCTGTTGGTGCTATTATACCGATATATACCGATATATACCTGCAAAAATAAGGTGCTTTCAATGGAAATTCATGGGATTTCGTGGGATTTGCTTGGAGAAGTTGTTGTGGGAGATGTCATCATCCCGAACCAGGTAGGTTGTCATAACCCCCAAAATTCATCCTATGTTTTTCCCGTGATGGATTCCGCTAAATATGGGTAGTAACTTCTGGTATATCCCAATGAATACATCCAATTTAAGTTAGAATAAACCAACAAACATAACTATGGGTGACCTTTTAGAAAATGGTTAGTTCCATGGATTAATTAATCCAAAACGAAAAACTCTAAGATTTTCCCTTTTTACGTTCCCTATTTTTCTCCCATGAACTTTGGGGATGTCCCTTAAATCTTTGGCTTTAAAGCAATCCAATGCACTGGATAGTGACTATAGCGGTCAGGCTAAACCCAACTGGATGGGTAGTTTCGTACTGCCGGCACTGCCGACCCATCATCTGCCACCCTTTAAAGCGCCTTTCTCAAGGTCGCCGACCAACGCGCAGAAAGAGGGAAAGAGAATCTGCAACGGAAAGGCAGCTATCTTTGAAAGGCAACTGCCAAGGTAAAGAAAAGGCGACTTTCACCATTCTCAACCCCAAACATAGGGCTGATTCACCCATTTACACCCTTGTTGGAGTAAATCTGGGCGGCAACCCTCAAAAAACGTTAACTTAAATTAAGATGTGTGTTTTATAGCCGTTTGCGTATTTTGGATTTTTCCCCATGGGGAGGTGAGCAAAAAGAACTATAGCTATATGGAAACTAGTTTGCAGACTTGGAATTTCAATGCCCGTGCTCAACAACAGGAGCACATCCAATGTCAGTCAACAGCAAGACGCCGTAATCCCAGAAAGTCGGGAAATGAACGAACATCACTAGACATAGAAAGGCTATATATCCAGCTATCAACAGTGGCAATGGGATAAACACAACAAGGATATTGACCAACCAACAAACTCGAATGCATTCAAAAACACACACACACACATGGAACCTATCCGTACATCCAACCCGGAAAAGAAACAATGATTCTACATGATTCTACCAATCAGCATGCTTTGGTTTTGTTAATGGCGTCATCTCTAAGAAAATAGAGGCAAACCAAGCTATACATTAAGAAAACATGGTAAAAGGGGGGAATTTGGCTAACTCGAAGATGTAAATCAGCATGTTTTTCCCCCAAGTGTGTGGCACAAAAGGGGCACACATTTACCTATAATAGGTCAGAGCAAGCCTGTAAACACCGTTTTATGCTTTGATCAGGAGAATTAGAGATTCAAACTACTCAAACTACATACAACATGGAAGTCACTAGAGTCACTAGAGATGCAAAACGACAACTAAAAACTGGTTGGTGGTATACTTACCCCTCTGAAAAAATGATGGAGTTCAAGTCAGTTGGAATGATAAAATTCCCAACTGAATTGAAAGTCATCATCCAAATGTTCCAGTCACCACCAACCAGACATTGCCTCGCCGGCAGCCAGGCTGCGAAAAGGCACCTAGCCATGGAGCTTTCGTTGGGAAAAAAAACATAGGGCAGTTGATGGGGAAAATTTCTAGGCTGGTTCTGAAAGTAGGGTATAGTAAACCCCAAATCCCCTGAATCATGAACGATATACTATGATTTACTTCATCAAATCATACTTCAACATGTTGATTTTCCACATCCCTCACCTTTCAGTTCCCTAAAAAACATAGCTCTACAAGCCGAACATTGTTTCGGTCAAATCACCCGGGTTACCGATATATAGTGGATGCAGAAAATTACCAAATGGTATGCGGATATTGATATACTACTTCTGGCTGGTGGTTTTAACCATCTTGAAAAATATGAAAGTCAATGGGAAGGATTATCCCATATATTATGGAAAATAAAAAATGTTTGAAACCACCAACCAGTTGATATACTACTTGGTGGTATACCTTCCCCTCTGAAAAATATGAGTTCGTCAGTTGGGATGATAACATTCCCAACTGAATGGAAAAAATGATCCAAATGTTCCAAACTACCAATCAGTATAATATAAAGTTCGAACTAAATGCGAATATTTTCCAGCTATGTTTGACTACCGGAGGGTAGTTAGTTTCACTGCTTCATATCCCATGAAATATCCCATGTCTTGCACCCCTGCAAAAGAAAACATGGAAATATGGAAACCACATGACATGTTGCGGTGTGGCCAGTGAGAAAAGTGCTTAAAAGTACCCCAGCCGTTCGGAAAACCTGCAACAATCAACAGCAGGAGCCCGATCTCCAACCTGGAAGATCACCCACTTCTAAATGAGCTAAGCCAGCTAGGAGACTAACAAAAGCCAGGAGGTTAACAGCGGTTAACACCATGGCACCACGAAAGATTCCTGGACACTTGGAGGATCATCGAATCGCAACTGTTTTAGCCAGTTAGATGAATGGGATAACACCACTGAATGGGTACTTAGGATCACAGGGCTATGAATCCCTGAAAATTCGTCCTCCTGGGTCTGCCCACACCCAGCTGTACGGCTTCTTCTGTGCTGGGACGCTCAAAGTATGGGATGGCCTTCGCCGCGCAGCGGGGGAACCAGAAATGGCCATGGCTACATGGTGGTTCATCCAACGAATCGTAAGTAGTTTATGTCCGCTGTTTTTTAACATTTATAAGTGGGATAAGTACGGTTCATCCACTCATGACTGGGGTTACAACCTATACTTAGGATGAACCACCACCTATTGATATATGAGCACAAAACGACCACAGTTATATAGATATAATTTGGATTACAAGTGGTTTGCTGGAATATACTTAGATAGTCTTGGAGATCAACAGCTTTGATGGCCGATGTTGTTGCTACAAGGTGGGGCGCCAGGTTGGTTTCACGCTAAGTTGGCACAGATAACTCCAAAAACTAGGCTTGATGGGACATATAGTTAATAATATTATATCATATCTATAATCACAACCGTTTTAAGCGTGGGGAACGCAACCAAAATGTAAGCTATGTTTTTCAAGGTGCTTTTGAGGGCCTTGAAAATGTAAGCTTACATTTTGAAGGTATTTTGAAGACCCTCCACACAAAAACGACACCTGGGGGATGTTCAGCGACCAATTTTACAGTCAAGGCGGTGTCCCAAAATATGCAGCTTACATTTTGGATCATTTTGGTATGGTCCCCCCCTGAAAAGCAACCTTGAAGGGGTGGCGATTATCTATATAGTTAATGGTGGTTAAAAAACAACTTATAATTAGGAGCACCCACCGATAGTATTGATCCAATTTGAATCAACCAATTGGAAACATGGACGACCAGTGATCAGCCCCGGAGCTGGGGAGCTACCGTTACCAATGGGAGGATCAAGGAACCTTTCAGAAATTTCTACACAAACGCAACTAGAAACACTGGGATATTGGGGACCAAACATCATGCAAACCAATTTGTAGTTCCTGTCTGAAACCAGGGTTTCAATCAACATTGCTATGTGTTGTTCATCCCTTCGACCAAACAAAATACAAGGGTGGATCACTAAAGGATACAGAGTAAGAAAATGGTCTTACCAGTGTAAACAGGAAAACTCCACCCAGCAAAAAAAAACATTTGGATTAGATATATGAACGGGAGATCCCAAGCCTTGTGTGACTCTTTGCCGTTCATTGGCTCACAACAATTATCCAGGTTGCCCTAACCGTTGATCAAAAGAACCCTGCAATCAAAGGACAATATGTCCAAATCATCGCCTGGAACTAACCAAAGTATATACCGCACATGCGAGGAAAGAAACACTTTGGGTTAAACCACCATTTGCCTCCAAAACCTCCTTCATCTGCGAAATTTGGGTTGCAACCGTGTTTTTTTCATGGTCCCTACTTATCATTCATTTCTGTCGCAAATTCTCAGCAATGGCCAGCCCACCATGTTGATCCCCAAAAAAATGTGGTACAATAAGTGCTTGTCCAAAACCATGTGGAGGTCTCCTAACGTAGGGTACCCCCAAATCATTCAAAATTAGACCATTTTGGTATTGAAACCTGTGGTTTTGGGGATCGTTCATGTTAGGAAACCTCTAACATAATCACTTCGGCAGTTGCAGCACCAAGCATCAGGCTGAATAGGCTTTGCAAAATTCGACCTCAAATACGCCATAGCCCCCAAGTGAGGCATCCAAGCGACGTCAGGGTCTTGTCACCAGAGGTATTGAACGTTTGAATGTTGGAGGTGAAGTTGTTTAGCAGTCAGTTTCACAGGATCGTATTGACCAAACCATATAATTGGAGAACAGATTGCGGCATGCGTGCATCGGGGGTGCCTTGGGGGACGAGACACTTTTCATCGACACTTTTCATCAAACTCTAAACGTTCACCAGGTTCTGAACTTGAGGAGACGGCAACGCACTTCGAATGAGTTTTTTCAGGGTTATCTGGTTTAAGAAACCTAACAAACAGTTGGTTCATTCGGAACCAATCCTGCGTAGAATCCTACCAAACCATCCGCAAGCAACTTAACAACTGAACCGGGGTAAGGAACATGGTTATAAAATAATATAAATATAATGAATTACTTTACTTCCAGTGATCCCCGCTGCGAAAGAACATTGTAACATAGTTTCTCACTCACATAGCATGTGGAAATATACATGGCATAAAAATTGTGATATTCTTTCTCGCATGTACTCGACATTCTATCTGCCATCTATTCTGACATTCGCTCTGGCATCTATTCTGACTTTCTTTGTGGCAATCTATCTGGCATATATTCCGACATTCGTTCTGGCATCCACCTGACATTCCGACATTCTATCTGGCATGGCATTCTACTTGGCATTCTAGTCTGACATTTTCTCTGACATTGACACTGCTGCGCGCTCGCTGTTGAAGTCCGGCAGTCGCAGGCCATGCCTCCTGAGCTCGCGATGGCACCAGCCCGGCAGTGCCCACTGAGATCTGGAGCTGGCAGTTGAGGTCCGGAGGGAAGGAGGAAGGAAGGAAGGAAGGAAGGAAGGAAGGAAGGAAGGACGGACGGACGGACGGAAGGAAGGAAGGGAAGGCAGGAAGGAAGGAAGGAAAGAAGGAAGGAGAACGCAACCCTGATAAAATCTAGAAACCGTCAGCTGGCAGGTGGTGAAATATTGTATGAAAACAATGTGCAAAAATTCTCGTTGAATTTCCGGGCATTCAAACGATTCAAGCAGGACACTTTTGGACGAGGGTCGCCGCAATGAGGTGCCCGACGTATGAATTTACTGGAGCCTGGGGCGCATGTCGGCCTTAGAAAAGCATTGTGTTTCCACAGTGTTTCCTGTCAGAAAACAAAAAGTGCATGCTGGTACTAGCAGGTAGGTGGGCCGAAGGTTGTCAGATGTGGGCGCAGCACTTGGTGCCGGAAGTAGGGCTAAGTCAGAAACGCAAGGTGACCATGACAATGGGGCCAAAGCAAATATTTTGTATGATTTTGCATGTTTCTGAGCCTCTCACCTCACAGCAATCCGCACAGAAACAGTTGGGTTGTCCAAGCTTGGTTTTGCCCTAGCATGGTATGTGAGCCTGGAAAGTAAAGGATCCAGAAGAACATCCTTGCTGTTGGCAGCAAGCAACTGCTTCGTTTCCTCACGTGCTTTTGGCCCATAAGACATGCCTTACAAGGCCTCTGTCAAGATATGCCAAACAAATGCTTTGGGCCTGGCATGCTTGGTCTTCCAGCCTATGCATTGCACGCATCTGGCATTGGCACCGTGGGGGCACAAAACCACCTGAAGCTGCAGGGCTGCGTGGTCTAAGACAAGTCTGACGCACATCCCCGGCCCTATGAGCAAAAGACGTAACATGTCATCAACCACGCCCATCGCCCCCGACTCAATATTGCGGGCTGGGACAGCATCTGCCTGTTTCCTCAAAGGCCCAAAGGTCAACATGTTCAATGTGACAACCGAGCATGTATCCACTTGGACGCTTGCTGTAATAATAACTTGATGCTCTGCGAGCCATCACTAACGGACGTCTCTGATATCTCCGTGGTGGGCTTTCACATAGACAATCTCGCTAGATATCCGTTTCTCTTTGTTCTCCTCCAAAGCTTAAAAAAAACCCATGACAAAAGCAGGATGGATCAACCGATCAACCTAGATTTCTCATTGAAATGAATCCCAAAGGAAACCACTGCCTTTACACAGTGCAGAAAAGACTGGCATATAACAAAAGTCGCCAGCCTGCATGTGCTCGCAGAAAGACAGATCGAGCGCTTGCGCTACCATTGGAAGGTTCATAACATGATGAAAGGGTCCTAGTTCAGAAAAAAATATATATATGTATATATATATATTATATCTTTATATATATATATTATATATACACATATTGGGGAGCTTTAGAGATCAGATGAAACGCTGGTTACAGAAAATAGAGTTCATTACTATACTGAGATTCTTTCCAACCATAAATCCGTGGAGCCTTAGGATCTTGGTAAACCACGGGATCTCCCAGTTCATAGACGGTTCATTAAAACTTCCCAATATGTGTATTATATATATATATATGAAATATAATATATGAAATATATACTATAAATATAATATATATATATATATACAATTATATATATAATATACAATATTATATATAAGAGCCAAAAGATGGACCCACAAAAATTGCAGCTCCTTTTTCAGAAACCCAGTTTTTCCATGCATGTTGCAAGACAAAAACAACAACATTTTCCGGAAAAAGCAAAGACCAGAAAATGCTTTTCTCAACAAACACTGATCTTCTGAGTGCCAATGTTTATTGCATTATGTAGATATAATATAAATAAATATATATATATATATATCTTAGATGGCGACCGTTTGGGATTTGCTGCAGGATGGAAGAAAAGACATTATTTTCATGTAAAGTGAACATCCTTTCACCTGAATGGACAGAATTTGTGCCTAAAACCCCACTAACACCAACGAAGGATAGTTGCCTTATAGCATGTGTCCTATAATCTAAACCTATTTCAGATGGAATACCAACATTTCTGGCTGGGCATTGTCTGCTTCTGGAATTTCCGGCCAGGAATTTATGTACAGTATTTTGGCTTGACATTTTCCGAATTTCAGCTTGGAATTCCTGGCATAACGTGTTTTTATCGGAGTTCCACCGTGTTTTTCCCACTGAGCCGAATTTGTCCCATATTTTTCTCCTACAAAACCCATATATTGGGAATCACAGGAAAACCGGGTTTCTGAGAACCCATAACTATCCCATAAGTTATACCCACAATTAACCCATACTAACCCGTACACAACATTAATGTGTCTTTTGTTTCTCTCTGGCACCTGGGCGAAAATGAGCCATGTCCTACATTCAAACATGTTTGGATAAATCATGTTGACTAATGTGTCTTGATTTGCAGCATTTTGCAGCAAATTTATGCTAATTCAATATATGCTGCTCATCATGATTCGTAAAAGCAATTGGTCTGACCAATGAATCCTCCTCCCGTTTCATCCCAGCTATCTCCTCTCGTCTACGTTTGTTCGTAAATACGGCGGATGTTGGGCCTTCGGGGGACGATTTCGCAGAGAATTCAGAGTACTATATACCATCCCCCCAACTAACATAGTCTCCGAGAATCAGTAGCTTTATAGAGATTCCTGGGTAAATTATAATATTTCACTAACGGCCATTTGGGGATGATTTCCCTTACTAACCATGATTTCCAGTGAGGGAGAACAGTGATATAATTTACCCAGAGAGATATATGGTCTTCAACACCACCCATTCGCGAAGGTTGAAGGATTCATTACTCCATCGAGACGCCCAAAAACAGTTCGAGACGAACCAGGGCTGGATGAATCCACAAGAACCAGCGGAGTCCCAACCTTTCTGCCGCTGTAAACTGTACCCTCTGGTTATGTCAAAATAGCTATTGAAAATGGTGATTTATAGTGGATTTACCCATTGAAAATGGTGATTTTCCATAGTTATGTTAGTTTACCAGAGGGTAAGTCATGGATAGAACACTGATCTACCCTGATCAGTCTCAAACATGGGCTTTTCTATCCCGAATATATCCAATGATGAATCATATCCATGTTCCATGTCCCTCAAAAGAACTCACAAAGAGTTGATCAGGGATACACACCACCATTTTTGGTAGGGTTGCCACTAATCCAATTTCCCCAAATATAAAACACCACCTAAATGGTCCCAAATATGTGTAAATCCCCTAAGATCCCCTCCGTATATCTAAGTATGGTTTCTGGTGTTGTTGAATATTAGGTGGATGGGATTGTTTGACAACCAAACATATTACCCTCCCGTAAATTTAGATAGACCCTGCCAGATACTGGTTGGAAGATGAGTCTCCACTGAAAATGGGTGATTTTCAGGGTCGAACTGATAATTTATGAGGGTAATGATGATGTTCCACTTCATCACGGAAATATCAGGACCCTTCTAGCTGGATCTCATCTGGCACAGACGCTCGAAGTAGGCTGATTCATCTAGCGGATTGCCAGGTGTGGCATACGGAGGTTTCCTAATGGCTGGGGGGCTACGCCAAGAGCTGGATGGTAAATCAGACAATCAAATGGGTGATAACTGGGGGTAGCCCCATGACTTAGGAAACCTCCGTATGTCCTTAGCCTTATATCCAAAATTACCCAAATGAATAACCACAGTTCCCACAGAGGTCGTGGAAGCTTTTAGGTGGCTTGTAAGGATGTTTATATTGGAGTTTCGTGTTTAGTGCAGCCCCCAAAAAGGAGCGGAAGTCGTTATGATGAATTATCAGCATTGTCATTGTAAGGATAATAGTAATAGTGACATAGTGAAGTCAGATGTTTGATAGATATTGAATTATTGGATGATATCTTGATCTATCAATATCAACCTATCCAATATCTGGTTGTGTTTGGTCTTCACAAAAACAAAAACCTTCAGCCTCCTGGACTGAGAACTTCATGGGGGCGACCTGCGGACAACCGCTGGAGGGTATAATGATCTTTCATGGGATATCATGGGTATGGGACGCAATGGGCATATATTGATGTAATGTGATGTACCCTCTGGTAATTTATTACATAGCTATGCAACATGGCCATTTATAGTGGATTTACCCATAAAACATGGTGATGTTCCATAGTTACATTAGTTTACCAGAGGGTAATAAGTATTGTCTGTTACAATAAGAAATTGTAATAACTGCCCTGGGGCCCCCAACCACGAGTCACCTTGATGATTTCTAGATAAGGAGGTTTCCTAAGTCATGGGAGTACCCCAAATCATCCAAATCATGGATGATCGTGACTTAGTATTGAAACCCATGGTGACTTGGGGATCCTCAAAAATTTCAAGAGCCTCCCCTTATTTCTAGGCAATATACTATACATCACATCAATTTGTTCTTATGTGAGAACCAACGCACTATCTAGTAGGGCACCAACTGAGAGGGCAACCAATAAACACAAGTTAAAACAAAACAATAAACAAATCCTTGGAGGGCCTCCCAAAAAAGTTGTTTTCTTATTTACTTATTATTATTTTTTTATTATTATTGTTATTATTATTTTGTTATATGTTTTTGTTTGTGTTTCTTATTGTTGCTCATTGTTTCTTTTTTAATCATATTTTCTTATTTTGCATTTTTGTTTTTCTTATGTTTCCTTATGTAGTTTTAGTTGTTTTTATGTGCATTGTTTTGCATATGTTTCATGTTCTGTTTTTTCCTTATTGTTTCTTATTTTTCTTATTTTTCCACCTTCGCAGGCCCAGCCCAAATAGTCACCTACGAAATAGTGACCTCATCCTCATAATTAAGGTTTGTTTGAGATTAAAGTGATTAAAAGCAACTTTACACCCGACCCTTGAAGATCAGGCAAACATGAAATCGCAAATACATGAAATGTTCACAGGATCGCTGCTCCATGAGTGACACCTTGGTCTTGGTGGAAGCGTATATCGTGAACACGGTACACGGGGTTAGACCATTTGGGATTGAAACCCATGGTGCGGGGATCCGCCATTTTAAGAAAACCACCAAGTATCAAGTATTGAACCATATCTTGCTAAACATCTCTTGGTGATTTCAACATCTGTCAATTTACTGCAAATAATAAATAGAGGTTGCTTGAAAGCGCGAGCCAATACGTTCTCGTTATAAGGAAGGAAAGCTGAGATGTATTTAAACCACCAATTGCTACTTTCCCAAACAAGGTCGACAACTGCGAATACTTGAAGCCATCAATCAGTTGGTCTTGTCTGAAAATAGTGCGCTCGTATATACTGGATTAAAAAAACCCTAGGCTGTTTAATTGGGAGGGTACCATTTATGTACCATTTATGTACCATATTGTGACTATTTGGAGGGTACCCCCTAATCAATAAACCATGGTTTATTAATCCGGGGTTGACATTATATATATATATATATGGCCATATGGGTGTCCGCATTTTCAGACGCACCCAGATCCCAGTTTGTTTCATGCCGGTCACTCCATTCTTTTCAGCTCCCAGTGCCACACGAGCTGACGAATCGAATTCGAAACTGCCGCGGTTTCGCAGGGCGTGTGAAATTGGGAGCTTCTTGTCACTTCCCAACTGAGTCTGGTTGGTGGTTGTTCGCCACTGGAGCCTGATGGAGCCTGGGCCTCAAAAAAAAACCTGAAAGTCAAGTGGGGATGTTATCCCAGCTATGGATGGAACACATCACATATCGTGATGTTTGAAACCTCCAACTCAGCCTTGGCTATTCTGAAGATGTCCCTTGCAGCCTGCATCATGGACAAATCAATGATTTGTAGCACGGAGTTTCATCAGCTTCCTCATGTTCGTGACCAGTGTGGAACTAGTTGGGACATCTCGAAGTTCCTTTCACTAGCTACATCTTGGTGCATTTTCACCAAGCACTTGAAACCTTCTGTGTGTTTCAGTATCGTCGATCCTCCAAGGCACTGGGTGGGCCAAAAATGATGGGGCGAAGCATGACGAAACCAAAAACTCAAGGGTGAAGTGTCTCAGGGAAAAAAACACAGATCTTGGTATTGGTAGCCACGTGGTACTCTAAACTGGCCATGGAGAAAAAATAGGTCGATGTTTTCTTCCTCAAATTCCCATTGGCCAGGTTTAAATTGCGGGTGCCATGGTTTGTGGCATATCCTGCAAGCTTTTTCACTGACCTGAGATGTTGGCTATTTTGGGGGTATCCCTTACCATTGCCATCATTTGCGGTGAGATAAGTCAAACTGTCCGCATCAGGCGTCAGATGCAACTCCTCACGACAAAAACACAGATCGGTCAAACTTCCGGACAAAAAACATGCCAAACACTGCACGGCTATGATTGGCGGTGGACCTTTTCGGGGAGTTGGGTTTTCATGGATGTTCACCCCCAAAATCAGAGATACCCCAAGATAAATCATCCATTTCTGGTTGGTGGTTTCAACCCCTTCTGAAAAAATATGAAAGTCAGTTGGGGTTATGATTCCCAATATATGGAAAAAAAATGTTCCAAACCACCAACCAGATTTTAATGGGATTTTCCATTACCATCCAGCTATGGGGGTACCCCCAAGACTATGGAAATCCATGGGAAATCCCCATATTTCCTGTGAAATCGCCTGGATTTTGCAGGTAAACCCCTGCGCCTCCGTGCTCAACCGGCCGAGAAGACGGCCGAATGGAGAGCCCCGCTGTGGCCCTTCAGCAGCACGTGGCACTGGCCATCCGAGACGTTCCACACACGCGCCTCAGGACCGAAGTCATCGAAGTCAACACCCGAAATGTCAAAAGCCATCACTGTTACTGGTTGGTTTGATGTGTTCAAAGGGATTCCCAGGTCATGTATTACTATGACGATAATGATCCACAGTGACAATCAATCAATATATATATATATATAATCTACATTCATGTATATAAATATATATATATGTATGTCTGTCTGTCTGTCTGTCTGTATGTATGTATGTATGTATATATATATACATATACAAAGATATAGATAGGATAGTATATATCCCCCGACATAAAATCATCAATCACCATGGTTTTTGAACACTGCTCATCCTTATCGGATACTCCGGATACTCCCCCAGTCATGGCGTTGGGAATGGTGGAGGCATCACCCAAGGGGCTTTGGCAAAAGCTTGGGGAAATATGGGGAAATGGGACGCGGCAGGAAGAAATTAGTCTTGGAACACACAAAATCAAGCTGAAGGGAATGTTCTATTGGTATATATTGGTATGAATGCTAGTGTTTCCTAAGTTGAAAATAATCACTTACAAGGATTTCCGCTTACAAACTATCAATCGCAGTGACCTCATGGTAAAGTCCCTTTAAATTACCCTCTGGTAAACTAACATAACTATGGAAAATCACCATTTTTAATAGGTAAATCAACCACAAATAAATGGCCATTTTCAACAGCTATTTTGACATAACCAGAGGGTACCAAGTGGCTGCTCGATGATAAGCCATGGCTGCGAATCTCATTTGTTCCCACATCTTACGGAGTCTCACGCAACATCATTGACTTCGCTGGCTCATCTACAGCAACTTAGATGCCACTTGCACACTGCTGAACCAAAAAAAAGCACGTAGGGGACTGGATCATCTCCAAAAAAACACAGGACGCAGAATTCTTGTGGGTTCTTCATGAGGTTTGGATCCTAAATATCAAAGAATCACAGGCCAGTATCATGCACCATCAGGCTCACTTTCAGCTGGATCCACATTCCAGCCCGGAGTTCGGAACTGCTAGATCATTAGTTTCTATTCATTTATCACTGAAGATCCATACCCCAAGAAACTTCAAAACAATTGGAAGCGGAACATGTCCATCTCGGAACATTACGGCTCCATCTTGGGAGGGTAACACGTTCCCAAACATCGATCCAGTGTCCACATTTCTACACCTTCTAGCGTTGGCGCCATGCGGCAGTCGAATCTGTTGAAGAAGTCAAGACTTGCGTGCAGTCCTGCCATTTGGGACGCGGAAAAAACCCTGAAAAAACCGTTGTTTTGATGCGGAAACTGTGGATCAATGGGATGGGTTCTAAACATTCCCAAATCCACTGGTTGATATGTGATTTTTCCCATTGAATTAAGGATTGACCATTGCGGGTAAATCATATTGATATATACGTATACATACGAGTAATAAGTTTAGTTTAAGGGAATAACCCACCCCAAAAATAATTTGCCTGAAATATGGTGCACTTCCATTTTCAGGACCTGGATTTTTCATGAATTTATGCAACATGGTTGGTTGTAGACATTCCATAGTCATGGTACCCCAACAGCTGGATTGTGTATAATGGAAAATTCGAAAATAACATGGATGATTTAGGGGTACCCAATTTTAGGAAACCCACATATATACAGTAAACATTCAATCTAATCTAAACCCTGTGGATCCAGCCGTATCTTCTGAGGGAGTGCAACTGGAGTATGATTTAGGGGGTAAGTACCTTCTGAGTCTGAGAATGCAATTATTTGGATCCATAGCAAAGAAGCTTTAGCATATGAATATGCAGATTAGAACTCCTGACCATGATGTACCAGTAGCTGTCCATGTAAGAAAGTGACTGACAATATCACCTCCCAATGCGACTGATGGTGTCCCTCGTAAGTTTCAGCATGTAATGTCTATTCAAATCTCCAGTGGCCACTGGATGTCTCATTCGATGCGTTTACCGTAAACACGGGGACATGTTGCAGGAAACCATTGCGACCTGTGGCCCTTGAACGTACGGGCCGTACGGGGTTTCCGGTAGAATGTTCTTTGAGCGAGTGCTGGGAACATCCAACTGTCATGTCATCACAGCACCAGGGCTGCTGTTGCCCCATGTCTTTATGGCAAAATCCCCGTGGTTTACAGATCAATATCCTCTTTTGGCAATGCCCGGCCAAGTCCCCTTTGGTTTCTCAGATGCTCATTCATGGATTCATTGCTGTTAATTACGATTAGATGCTGGTGGATGGCTAGATGAATTTTAATCACTGACCTGAAACACCGCTATTGTGGGATACAGTAGCTATTCATAATATGAGTTATTCCATATATATCTAAACCATTCTTCCAGTGAGGTCGCAAAGAGCTCATTGTTGTTCTTGCTGGTCGCCGTTTTTTTCTTTCCCTTTCCCTTAACTGTGGTAATTCAGATCTCCGCATTGGATGGCTTATGGGAAACCACACCCATTTGTTCCCCTTGAACCGTGGGTTCCTGTTGGGAAACCCACACCATGTCATCCCTTGATCTGCCTTGACCCTGAGTTGACCTATACAAAATGGGTTAAAATACTACGATACTGGGGCAAATACCCATATCTAATATGGCATTGTAGTATTTTAACAAGTATTAACTTGGTATTTTACTCATATTTTAACACTTACCATTGTTAATACCCTGTGTTTTTTGTTGTGTGTCTTGTTCCTGTTCGTAAAAACAATAGGATCCAGCATCCAATTTCGCCATACATGGGTGGTATAAATGCATCAAAGAATGGGTGGTTTATTGTATTGCTTTACTAACACTATCTCAACAAAATTATCTCAATTTTGTGTTGTTTTCATTCCTGGCGACTTTGAACGGTGTTTGAACATTCCGCATTTGATGGAGTAGCCCAACCACTGCCAATATCCAAGAGTAATTCATCATCCAACCATCTACCGCATTGGTTACGGCGGTTCCCCCAAAAGTTTCATGGTGTTGATAAAACCCAACTGTACTTGAAGAAACAAAAACATACAAAAACTATATATTGCCATCAGCATCCATCAATAAACCATCTAGTTCACCGTGATTCCTACCAACTTTTCACATAAATCTAAAAAACAATCTCCAAACTTGCGAAAAAGTTACATCCTGACTTGGGTGGTTTCTTAAGTCATGGGGTAACCCCCAAGTCACCATAAGTTTTTAACCAAAGTCATGGTCATCCATGACTTGGATGATTTGGGGTACCCCCACATTTTAACGGAAATCTCCATATAGCTGCTTGGTCAAAACCCTGGTACCCTAGGTACCCTAAAATAGCTGGTATAACTACATGTTTCTTCCCCCAGTCATACGGTAATTTCATAGGTAACTTGACCCATGTGAAAACAAATCACTTTACTTTACTATATATATATATCCTAAGACATCCTAAGAACCATTGTAACTACGAAAAAAAAGGGGATAATATATCCAGTTGAACCATGTTGAACCATGTTGAACCATGTTGAACCATGTTGAACCATGTTGAACCATGTTGAACCATGTTGAACCATGTTGAACCAAACACTTTGATTGTGAACCAAGCATTTGATGGTGATATTCAAAAAAATATAAAATGGAATCCCGCACCAGTTGATAGGTGGTAAACATCTCATGATTTTGTTGGGGTTTCAACATGTTTCAACCATCCTTTCGGTGGTCGGATTTCGCAACCATCCACCCTTCAGGAGATGATAAGTTGGTTTATGGGGCCCCATCGAAATCTAGCTATACTGGTTGGTGGTTGACCTACCCCTCTGAAAAATGATGGACTTCGTCAGTTGGGATGAATATTCCATTCCCAACTGAATGGAAAGTCATAAAACATGTTCCAAACCACCAACCAGATATATAGCTATTTAAGCGTATCATACACTAAGTTATAAGTTGGTTTATAATCCCATTAACTAAAGATATATCTACCATAAGTCCTAGTTATTATAGTTATTTGCACCAACTTAGCGATTCCGAACTGGGGCCTGGATCCCAAAATGTTTTCTGGCCGATGTTTGGCTGCCTCCACTGGATCCCACCTCCGAAAAGGCGACGCTGTTCACCAAGGCGTCGTGACCGGCGAAGGTGCGAAGGCACTCGCCACGCAGAACGCTCCACATCTCGGGGGAACGCAGCACTTTTTTGTTCTTTTTTCGGAAGGTGAATATATACTGGTGATGAGAATGATTTCTATAGTGAATTATAGTGATTTATAATGATTTCTAGTGATTTATAGTGAATTAATGAATGATCATAGTGATTATAATGGTTTAGTAATGATTAATTGAATGATTTATAGTGGTTGATGGATGATTTATAATGATTTAATATGATTTAATGGGATATAGATGGATTATATTATAATGGGATATGCATGATTTATAGTGATTCATGGCTGATCATAATTTAGCATTATGGAATCACAATTGATTAACTCATGGTTAACTCATGGTGTTTTTTCTTTCATGGGATCCATATACTGGAATTTTACTGGGATATACTGTAAATGATGTATAGTCATTCATAATGATTTGGTGGATTAATCCAGATTAATATGATTCTTGTGGGATTTTTCACTGTGAGCGGAAAAAAAAAATGACTTACCATGATTTTTCATGGAATAAAAAAAAGGGATGACCTATACATAGCAATAAACCGTATCTTTCAGTATCCAACTTTTTTGGAAGATTCCCGGAAAGTATACATGGAGGATCAGCCCAGGAATCATAAGTAGCTTATATCCCTGGGTTGCTGGGATAAGCAGGGTTAATCCACTTATAGGGTCATTAACCACCTGCAAAGTCCGGGAAATTTGTGGGGCTATCCCAGTTAGTGCCACGTGACCCTCTCTACCTGGAAAAATGGTGGCAGAAGTATGCGGTGTGAGTGTGACTTGGGAATTTTAGTTTTTTTCTTTTTTTTATGGGCACTTGGAGGGTCTATGTGGCATGTAACCTCACTTTCTATTCAGTACTAGATGTGATATGGTTGTCTCAACTGGGATGACTGCGGTTGAAATGACACTATGACGGAAGTCACTTAAATGATCATTGCAGACAAAGGATTGTTTTTTGGAGGGAATACGAATCCACACTTATATATATATACACAACATGTATATATAATGTATAATATATATATATACATAATATGTTGTATTCATATTATGTTGTAGATTACATGCACATGTTTAGGTGTATATGTATCTATAAATATACACTTGTAGACTCTAGACAGTATATATGTATACTACATATATGTGAACGATAATATTGGGTTCTTGAAGGGAGCTGCGTCGTGTTTGCTTCTTTGATAGGTCGATGCCACATATGAATGTACAAACACAATAACTCCGCATAACCGAACAAATCTGAAACCAGATCATTTGGGGGTTTCTTAAATCATGGGGGATCCCCAGTCGTCACCATTGGTTAAGCCATACTAAGTCGTTGTCATCCATGACGACTGGAATGAGAACAGATGTGTAGCGGGTAAAGCCATTGGGAAAACAAAAAACATCTTTGACATACCCTCTGGTAATTTAACATAGCCATGGAAAATTGCCCATTTATAGTTGGTTTACCGAACTTAAAAATGGTGATTTCCATGGAAAATTGCCAATTTATAGTTGGTTTACCGAACTTAAAAATGGTGATTTTCCAGTTCGCTATGTTAGTTTACCAGAGGGTCATTTGACCCACTCCCTGTCAAGAAACTTTGGCCACACCATCAAACGCGCCAGTGCAAACGTAAGCGGAATCAGGAGAGAAGGTGGCACATCGAATCCTCAAGTTTTGCATTGCGGCAATGGCACGACATGTGAGGCAAAAACGCAAATGGATCTAAAGGAATACTCCAAAGCATTGAGGTCTCTGAGAACACTTCCAAATACTGATCAAACTATCTCTAGATATCCACATGTCACTGATCTAAATACCTCTTCAACTTTCATTGTTCCATTGTTCAAAGATTTCCAGGTCGTAGCCCACGGTGACAGATCCATAGTTTTCAGGCAAGGATCAAATTCCGATGGCCATGCCTCGGCTCGAAAAGGCCAATTTTAGTAGGCCGTGGTTCCTGAAAATGGAGATTCACCAGTAATGTCAGTAAAGCAATAATAAACCATCACCATTTTGATGGTTTATACCACCCTTTTATGGCAAAATTGGGGTGGATGGCAAAAGATCCTATTGCTTTACCATAGGATTATAGATGGTAGCCGGGGTAGCCAGGCTAGCAGAGAAAACCCTTGCTGCTGATCACCAGCTCCAACACTTCCTGAAGACACCAGCAAAAAACTCTGAGATCCTCAGAAGGTGGAAATTTGAACACCACAACAACACCAACACCAACATCTCTATATGGGGATGGGTCAAAACCTTGTACCCCTGGTGAACCTCAAAATATATAGCTGGTAAATGGATGTTCATCACCCTAAAAATGGTACTTAGAGGTATTGATCCATAGCCATATATTTGTAGGGCGACTTCCCAACCATGTTCAATGACCTACTGATGGCTACTGTAGCGGCTACTGCTTGTTGCATCCTGGGTCCATCTGGGTCCTGGATTTCAGGGGCGAGGCCCCCAAATTCCATCGTTTTCTGTCGCTTCAGAGGTGGATATGCACAGAGTTGGATGGGGACTGGTTGGTGGTTGACCTGCCCCTCTGAAAAATGGAGTTCGTCCGTTGGGATGATGAAATTCCCAGTATATGGAAAAATAAAAAATGTTCCAAACCACCAACCAGGGGAAAAATCACAAACCTGACGATTGAACGATCGGTTTTTAAGTTGGAAAAGGCTAACTATAGGCCAAGAATTGGCAGTGCACGGCCGACCCAACTAGCTAGACAGCTGCTTTCTGCAGGACAACTATACATATACCACATCTCGAACTACCCCCCCGACAATCGTGAAATTTGTCAGGTGGTAATGGGAAACATGGTCAGACAGCGATGCAGTAGCACCACCCTCTTCCTCATGAGACCAGCCAACCTGGCCGGATTCAACAGCCGAAAAAAACATCTCCATCCTGTTGATTGAATCCAGTGAAATTCTGATATTCCTTGGTTAAAATTGAAAGCCACTAAACCCAAACTAAAATCCACATGGATCATCTTGAATCCCAACGTACACACATTATATATGTATACCCTCCTGTAAATTAACATAGACCCTGACAGATAGGGTCTGGAAGATTAGTTTCCACTCGAAAATGGCTATTTTCAGGGTCTATGTTAATTTACCAGAGGGTATATACAATGCACAAGTTCATTCATATTTGACTCAAGTGGCTAACACGACTCCCATCTCCCATTTTGCGCGCTTAACAGCCTTAAGAGTCGGCCAAGCGTCAAAATGTGGATCCTCTCTCCCTTGTGAAGGCTCCAGACGCGTGCCGCGCAGTCCAGGAATGCGGCTAGCACGAAGGCGCCGTCGGGGGAGTAGCTGGCACAGTTCACCAGGTGTCCTGGAGAAAAATGGAACAGGGAACAAAAAGCAGTGAGATGGTTCTTGCGTTACAACCCCCATGAATACTATAATAACAATATAGTTTTTAAGTATAATTTCAATATAGTTATATGATGTTATATGTATAATATCAACAATAGTTATAAATATCATAAAGCTGAAACATATTGGAGTTATCTTTACCAACTTAGCTATGTTATGTTAGGTTTAGAAACCCCAGCAACGTCCATTCACTATAAGTTATATCCCCGATAAGCCCGAGTTAACCAAGTTATGTGCGTCAACTTAGCTATCTTTTGGGGACCCCACCTTGAAACCGTGAAGGCATTGATAGATTCACAGGGCTCCCAACACCCCAGATACGTTTTGGGGGGAACATGTGCTACATCAAGAGGTAAAATGACCTAAACCTGCACCCTTTTGGCGATAGTTTATGGGAAAATCATCTACACATGTGGATATGATATAACTGGGATTTAATCGGATATCTAGTAGCTATTACAGTATAGTTTATGGATAGATAACAACAATCTACTACAAACAAAGACCAAATACATACAGTTGACATACGATGCACATATCATTGATAGGTTGCGAGATTCATTAATAACTTGTCGAGAATAACACTATGTTATCTAAACAATAGTTTAATCATATCAACGATCACGATAATGATAGGACTAGTAGCAGTGATACTTTAAAGCGTACTTACTAATTCAATGATAGTACTAATAATAAATAGTACCAAGTAATATATCGAAACTAATGTCTACATACATCTGCATACACTATAGGGCATGTATGTGTGTTATACTTATGCAAGGTATATGTGTGTGTGCATCCTAGGTAGTCTGGATAGATCACGATGAAACACAGTAATTAATCAATCTGGATAGAAGTTGATTGGACCTAAAGTTTGAAGCAAACATCATTGTTCGCAAACACACTGAACCAAACAATGCCAGTCAACAATCCGAATGCACATTGTAAGTGTTTTTGTTTCAACAGTCCCTGAAAAGATAGACAGTCTATTCGATCTTCTTGCGTTTCACTGTGTATCTTTTCATTGACCCTGATGCAAATATCCAAGCACGTCTTATTTTTCACTGCCAGGTGAGATTGACTAGTTGCGAACAGGAATGGCTCATCCACACATGGGTTTTCGCTATTTTTCCAACGAAGCCGTGACTTTAGCACAAACATCTAATGTTTTCCTGTAGATCTGCCCTTATATAAATAAATGCTGGGGAACAACAATCTTCAGCAATTTCAGGTTTTCACTTTCTTGGATTTGCTCCCCAGCTGTGAACAAACAAAAACCATACTCTTTCAATCAGCGGCATCCAGCCTAGCCAATTCGGGACATCAAGCATGATTTGGTGGCTTGGCACACATATCATACATGATATGTATATTATATAGTATGGGAATGTATGGTGTATACATATAATAAATATATTAAATCAACACAACTCTGCAAACAGCTATGTAGAACTCTATATGCAAATATTTCACAATGTACATACAACTTCAATCTATCTAGACCATCCTCAACCTCTTTCAGTCAGACAAACATGAAAAGTCGAGGAACTTCCTCCAAATCTCAGGAACTTTTCCGACTCTGCGAATTTTCACGGGTCAAACTTGGCTCCACAAAGGGCCCATCCCTGCTTGGTGGTTGACCTACCCCTCTGAAAAATATGACTTCGTCAGTTGGGATGATTATTCCATTCCCAACTGAATGGAAAGTCATAATCCAGTCATGTTCCAAACCACCAACCAGATGATGGTTAATAAGGGTAACATCTTATTAATGATTATGAATGGATGGTTTTTTTGATGGAAAATCCAAATGTTCCATCCCCATCCTTCATCCACCAAGGTCTGCGCCAACTTCCCAGCCACCGCATCCCAGGACTGGACCAAGCCGTCGCGCGCCACGGTCACCACGCTGTGGGCGTCCGGGGAGAAGACGGCGAACTCCAAGGGCATGGAGCCGGAACCCCCGCAGGACAGCGTGCGATAGCCTCCAGGGACACCCTACTGACTTACCCTCTGGTAAACTGTTGCATAACTATGGAAAATCACCATTTTTAAGGGGAAAACTCACTATAAATGGCCATTTTCAATAGCTATGTTAAATTACCAGAGAGTATGTCCATACATAGCTATTAAAAATGGCCATAGAAATAGTTGATTTAACCAGCTATAAAATGGTGATTTTCCACAGTTATGTTAGTTTACCAGAGGGCACATCTGGGAAAAACATGGGAGTAACCACTGGTAAACATACACAAAAACTATGGAAAATCACCATTTTTCATGGACAAACTCACTATAAATGGTGATTTTTTTCCATAGTTATGTTAAATTACCAGAGGGTAACCAGGGTTTTGTAAGCAGATGTTTTTAAGTGAGATGATAAAAGTAAAAAAAACGTGGCCAGATCATCTCACGCCATGTTTCCCAAGACATTCCCCTGGGTGGATGAGACCTTCATTGACACACACATTGTGACGCACCAAAGAAATGGCGATTCAAACCCCAATGGGATGGGAGATATTTTCATTGGGTGATTTATACGCTAAGTAGCTAGCACCGTCCTTGAAATGTCCGTAATATTCTATGGGGATGGGACAAAAACCTATGGCATTTTCAGGATGACATTCTCACAATTGGGGGGAATAACATGGAATAGCCATCCATACCATCCAGCACCATCCATCAACCATAGATCTGCAGTTGCTCCCAGTCGTTAATCATTAACTATCAATTATTAATGACTAAAACATAATAACTAATTGTATTACTATGACCAGTTTTGATATCATATAATCATTAATTATCAATTATTAACTAAAAAAATAAGGGATTAGTAACTTAAAACAAATATACTATGACCATAAATTACAAACATTTTTTAACATAAATTCATTGATCCACGGGACATTGGCCATTGAAAGCGCTCCAGATCCTGGCATCGCCATCGAAGGAGCTGGTCAAGATCCTGGGAGGTCATCAATGTCAGAACTGGTTGGTGGTTAACAACTGCCATTGTGGTTAATATACTGTTAATAATGGTTAATATTATATAATTGTTATTAGATGGTTAATAATAATTATTCTATGTGGTTTTAATAGGATTGGTAGGTCAATATGTGGTTAATAATGGTTAATATGAATGGTTCATATACTGGTTAATAATGCTTAATTCATATACTGGTTCATAATGGCTAATATTATATAATGGTTATTAGATGGTTAATGGTGGTTAATAAGAATTATGAAGGATGGTTATTAACTAGTTTTCATAGGATTGCTAGGTCAATATGTGGTTAATAATGGTTAATATTAATGGTTCATATACTGGTTAATAATGCTTAATTCATATACTGGTTAATAATGGCTAATATTATATAATGGTTATTAGATGGTTAATGATGGTTAATAAGAATTATGAAGGATGGTTATTAACTAGTTTTCATAGGATTGCTAGGTCAATATGTGGTTAATAATGGTTAATATTAATGGTTCATATACTGGTTAATAATGCTTAATTCATATACTGGTTATAATGGCTAATATTATATAATGGTTATTAGATGGTTAATGGTGGTTAATAAGAATTATGAAGGATGGTTATTAACTAGTTTTCATAGGATTGCTAGGTCAATATGTGGTAATAATGGTTAATATGTTATATGGTTCATATACTGGTTAATAATGCTTAATTCATATACTGGTTAATAATGGCTAATATTATATAATGGTTATTAGATGGTTAATGGTGGTTAATAAGAATTATGAAGGATGGTTATTAACTAGTTTTCATAGGATTGCTAGGTCAATATGTGGTTAATAATGGTTAATATTAATGGTTCATATACTGGTTAATAATGCTTAATTCACATACTGGTTAATAATGGCTAATATTATATAATGGTTATTAGATGGTTAATGGTGGTTAATAAGAATTATGAAGGATGGTTATTAACTAGTTTCCATAGGATTGCTAGGTCAATATGTGGTTAATAATGGTTAATATTAATGGTTCATATACTGGTTAATAATGCTTAATTCATATACTGGTTAATAATGGCTAATATTATATAATGGTTATTAGATGGTTAATGGTGGTTAATAAGAATTATGAAGGATGGTTATTCACTAGTTTTCATAGGATTGCTAGGTCAATATGTGGTTAATAATGGTTAATATGAATGGTTCATATATTGGTTAATAATGCTTAATTCATATACTGGTTAATAATGGCTAATATTATATAATGGTTATTAGATGGTTAATGGTGGTTAATAAGAATTATGAAGGATGGTTATTAACTAGTTTTCATAGGATTGCTAGGTCAATATGTGGTTCATAATGGTTAATATGAATGGTTCATATACTGGTTAATAATGCTTAATTCATATACTGGTTAATAATGGCTAATATTATATAATGGTTATTAGATGGTTAATGGTGGTTAATCAGAATTATGAAGGATGGTTATTAACTAGTTTTCATAGGATTGCTAGGTCAATATGTGGTTAATAATGGTTAATATTAATGGTTCATATACTGGTTAATAATGCTTAATTCATATACTGGTTAATAATGGCTAATATTATATAATGGTTATTAGATGGTTAATGGTGGTTAATAAGAATTATGAAGGATGGTTATTAACTAGTTTTCATAGGATTGCTAGGTCAATATGTGGTTAATAATGGTTAATATTAATGGTTCATATACTGGTTAATAATGCTTAATTCATATACTGGTTAATAATGGCTAATATTATATAATGGTTATTAGATGGTTAATGGTGGTTAATAAGAATTATGAAGGATGGTTATTAACTAGTTTCCATAGGATTGCTAGGTCAATATGTGGTTAATAATGGTTAATATTAATGGTTCATATACTGGTTAATAATGCTTAATTCATATACTGGTTAATAATGGCTAATATTATATAATGGTTATTAGATGGTTAATGGTGGTTAATAAGAATTATGAAGGATGGTTATTAACTAGTTTTCATAGGATTGCTAGGTCAATATGTGGTTCATATACTGGTTAATATGAATGGTTCATATACTGGTTAATAATGCTTAATTCATATACTGGTTAATAATGGCTAATATTATATAATGGTTATTAGATGGTTAATGGTGGTTAATAAGAATTATGAAGGATGGTTATTAACTAGTTTTCATAGGATTGCTAGGTCAATATGTGGTTCATAATGGTTAATATTATACTGGTTCATATTAATGGTTAATAATGGTTAATGGTTATTAATATACTGTTAATATGACAATAATGTTATTAATGGTTAATGGTTCATATACTTTTATAATGGTTCATATAATGGTTAACATTAATGGTTAATATTAATGGCTATTAAAAAAAGTTACCATATCATAAATGGTTAATATACTGTTAATAGTGGTTAATATTATATAATGGTTATTAGATGGTTAATGATGGTTAATAAGAATTATGAAGGATGGTTATTGACTAGTTTTCATAGGATTGGTAGGTCAATATGTGGTTAATAATGGTTAATATTAATGGTTCATATACTGGTTAATAATGGTTAATTAATATACTGGTTAACAACGGTTAATATTATATAATGGTTATTAGATGGTTAATGATGGTTAATAAGAATTATCAAGGATGGTTATTCACTAGTTTTCATAGGATTGGTAGGTCAATATGTGGTTAATAATGGTTAATATTAATGGTTCATATACTGGTTAATAATGGTTAATTAATATACTGGTTAACAACGGTTAATATTATATAATGGTTATTAGATGGTTAATGATGGTTAATAAGAATTATCAAGGATGGTTATTCACTAGTTTTCATAGGATTGCTAGGTCAATATGTGGTTAATAATGGTTAATATGAAATGGTTCATAACTGGTTAATAATGCTTAATTCATATACTGGTTATAATGGCTAATATTATATAATGGTTATTAGATGGTTAATGGTGGTTAATAAGAATTATGAAGGATGGTTATTAACTAGTTTTCATAGGATTGCTAGGTCAATATGTGGTTAATAATGGTTAATATTAATGGTTCATATACTGGTTAATAATGGTTAATTCATATACTGGTTAACAATGGTTAATATTATATAATGGTTATTAGATGGTTAATGATGGTTAATAATAATTATGAAGGATGGTTATTGACTAGTTTTTATAGGATTGGTAGGTCAATATGTGGTTAATAGTGGTTGATATTAATGGTTCATATACTGGTTAATAATGCTTAATTCATATACTGGTTAATAATGGCTAATATTATATAATGGTTATTAGATGGTTAATGGTGGTTAATAATAATTATGAAGGATGGTTATTGACTAGTTTTTATAGGATTGGTAGGTCAATATGTGGTTAATAGTGGTTGATATTAATGGTTCATATACTGGTTAATAATGCTTAATTCATATACTGGTTAATAATGGCTAATATTATATAATGGTTATTAGATGGTTAATGATGGTTAATAATAATTATGAAGGATGGTTATTAACTAGTTTTCATAGGATTGGTAGGTCAATATGTGGTTAATACTAGTTAATATTAATGGTTCATATACTGGTTAATAATGCTTAATTCATATACTGGTTAGTAATGGCTAATATTCTATAATGGTGATTATATGGTTAATGATGGTTAATAATAATTATGAAGGATGGTTATTAACTAGTTTTCATAGGATTGGTAGGTCAATATGTGGTTAATACTAGTCAATATTAATGGTTCATATACTGGTTAATAATGCTTAATTCATATACTGGTTAGTAATGGCTAATATTGTATGTTCATGGTTATTAGATGGTTAATGGACAAATGATAGGTTGGGAGTTGGGATGATGGTATAGCTAGATATACCCGGTAATAATGGTTAATGGTTATTAATATACTGTCAATATGACAATAATGTTATTAATGGTTAATGGTTAACAACTGCCATTGTGGTTAATATACTGTTAATCGTGGTTAATATTATATAATGGTTTTTAGATGGTTAATGATGGTGAATAATAATTATGAAGGAGGGTTATAGACCAGATATATAGCATAGATATAGCCACTAGGTTCCTATAGGTTTATAGTCTATGGTAGATATACCCTATAGCTGCTTGGTGGTTGACCATAATATGGTTATATCTACTTATATTTATGGTAATAAGAAACTACTAATATTAGCAAACCACCCAGATTTTTTAAGGGTTAATATGGTAATAATATGCTTATATCTATGGTTATAGCTGGTTACTGGTTGGTGGTGGACCTACCCCTCTGAAAATATGACTTCGTCAGTTGGGATGATGGGATTCCCAATATATGGAAAAATATAGAATGTTCCAAACCACCAACCAGATGATGGTTAATAGGGTAACATCTTATTAATGGATGGTTTTTTTGATGGAAAATCCTATTAAAATGGGTATCCCTATGGATTCAGCCGTGCCTTCTTAGGATGTACGACTGGGGTATGATGACTAGGGAGTCAGCCGTACCTTCTCAGACAGTGGCCATGGATCCATAGGAAATGATAAAAACCATGAATGTTATACGAATGGGATGTGACCGTAATTTTATGGGATAAATTGGGATATTGACATTCATTCATATACATTAATTATATGATATGGATTCCGGATATTGATATTTTATTACTACAACATATTAAGACTGCTATGATTGATTTCAACAAATGAATATGCATGCGATAGGAATGGATAGGAGATGACACACAATATTAGGCTGTTGGGGGTACCATACTTTCAGACAAACCCTGGGCCCCTGGGGTCAAAGATTATCAACCGCCCAAAATGGATGGTTTCATCATAAGCTTTGACAAATGACCCAAATGACTGCAGCTCAAACGTAGCATGGACGGCATATCTCCAAAGCTTGGTTGCATACATGTTCAGGTTGGGACAGCGTACAGCTGCTTCTGAAAATGTGTTGGGGACGTGAAGACCAGGTACCTCAAGTGTATACAGTAGTTGCCACCTCCGACCGTCCAAGCTGTGTCAAGATTTAAGTCATCCGTGTTTTTCGTGCCCAAAAAGGCAGATCTTCCATACCCTGTCCATCCCAGTCCCGCCAAAAAAGCACAGGTTATAAGTAAAAAACGCTGGGTAGGCAATTCTCCGGCAACAAACATCACCCTGATCATCGCTCGCACGACTAGTGTCAATCTGCCATCCCACGAGAACATGGCTGAATTGACCACAGCACTGTGACCCATCAGCACCTGGGAAGGAAAAGGCGGAAAAGGCGGGCGTTCTTCAACTTGGCCACAGAGCGATGGCAAGGAACTGCCAACTACTTTAGAAACATAGTCCAAAGCACCACCATCTTATATACTTCTACCATGGCCTATAGGTGGGTGGTAATATCTCGTTATAAACACATTTTTGGGGATTTGAATCGTCCCTTGCAAGAAAGAAGCAATGCACGTGTTGACGGGCTTTGAAAGCTTCGTAAATTTGTAGGCAATAGAAAAAAGAGTTTGTTCTTGATTCTTGATGTGGGTTGTTACTGCCGAGATATGATTTTCATATGTGTAGCACTTGACCCTCTACAGACCCTCATGGTATTGCCTAGAATGTCCATCTTAATCCATCTTAGCAATATTTGAGCAGCAAGAAATGTGGACGTCCCAAGTTCAAGGCAACGCTTAAGGCAGGATGAACAAAAGGACGATGGCAAAAAGTGCCATGATGCTGGCAAGAGCAAAAACCTGATGGAGTTTTCTTGCTTCAAGAAATTGCTCGTTGTTCACCCCTTGTCGCAGACTCCCTCATTTCAGCATTCGAAATTGAAAGTTACCATGTTTCATCATTGATAATTATATCTCCAAACCACAGGTGAATTTGACAGAAAAATTAGGGAGGAACAACAAAAAGCTGATATTTCATCGTCATTTTCCCTGTTTTGAACTTGTTATTTTGAGACATGCTCAATCTTTGATCCTCCCCAAACACATTCGGTTGCTCGCTTTGGTGATGTTCCACTATCTAGTCGGTTGGGGATGGAGACATTCCCCAGTTTTGAATGACCCACGTGCTCCTCTACTGACTCTACTTGGATGTGCACTCCACGAATTGTAAGTGGTTTAATCCGTATATAACTCCTATTTCAACCCAGGATATTCCACAGGATATTTCACATCTCACTGGAGGTAGATATCATATTAATATAGATTCCACACATTCCACATCTAACATATATATATATATATGTAATGTCAATATAATCCACATATAATTATATATATATATATATTTAACTGGTTGGTGGCTTCAACCCCTCTGAAAAATATGAGTCCGTCAGTTGGGATGATGATTATTCCCAATATTTTTGGAAAGTCATAGAATTCATGTTCCAAACCACCAACCAGCAATAGCTATGGTTTATGGTTATGGTTACTATCCATGGCCATAAACTTATAACTCATGTTGGGTGTCCCACTGTAATTTTCATCCCAATATATCAGTGGATTCCACAGGTCATTGGATTGGTTTAAGATGGTTTAAGGGAAAATCCACAGGAGTTTCCCCCATATTTGCTGGGAAAAAAACATGGTTTTCGGTTAAGATTTTCCCATTGCCAATCTTAGATACCCTGCGAAAATGACAAATCCTTTGCTGGTTAGTAGATATTCCCATTAATACCAAAAGACTAGTTAGGATTTAGTAGGTATCCATGTAAGATTGACCTAGTTCCCTGCAACCAATCCAATAAGGTCAATCATATATATATACAAGACATACCCTCTGGTAAATTAACAGACCCTGGCAGTCATCGGGTTTGGAAGACTAGTGAAACCACTATAAATTGGTCATTGAGTCATTTTGTTAATTTACCAGAGGGTATAACCTGAATGTTTTATTTTCATCCCAATATACCCTCCAGTAAACTAACATAGCTATGGAAAATGGCCATTTATAGTTGATTTACCCATTAAAAATGGTGATTGTCCATAGTTATGTTAGTTTACCAGAGGGTATAACCTTAATGTTTTATGTTCATCCCAATATATGGCAGTGGGTCAAAACCTTGTACCCCTGTAGTTCACATAAAAATAGCTGGTAAATGGATGTTCATCCCCCTAAAAATGGTATTAATAGGTATTGATTCATAGCCATATCAGTGGATTCCACAGGATCAAACCCCGCAAGTCATCGCCTCCAGGCAATCTCCGTGGACGACATCCCAGAGCCGCGCCGTGTGATCATCCGAGGAGGTGATCAGCAGCTCGGAGTCCGGGGAAAAGGCCACCTTCTTCGGCAAGGGGCGTCCGCGTTGGGGAACAAACCACGAAAAAACCATGGGAAAATGCTGGAAAATGCTGGAAAATTGTCATTTAACCATAGGAAAATGGTGGCTTAATGAGAATTTATAGCTGATATATGATATAACTATATATATAACTAAGTTGACTTCAAAAATTGGTGAATGGTTGGCTACTGGGATTTAATGGGATTTAGTACAGAAATCGTGATTTAATGGTATGTAATGGGATCTAATGGAATTTATGCATCCTCCTGACAGGGTGGCCCCCCTAGAAAAGTTGACTTATAACTTGGTTAACGTTTGGGTTTATGGAGGATCTAACTATAGACTATAGATAATTAATGGAGTTTATAAGCCCAGTTAGAATGTGTGGGGGGCCCTACCTGGCTAAGGATGTGTTTGCGAATTCACACCATTTAGTGAAGTCAATTCTGAAACCTTTGGGACATGGGACTGGCAGAGATTGGTTCACCGGGGTCCAGCGAACCCCCCCAGTTCGAAGTTACAAATGGTGATTTCATCATATTTAACCAACAAAATTGGGTGTATACAGGCCAAGAATCATATGGATTCATATGGTATATACCATAGTCCCCGCAAAGCTGACCCCCCGAACAATCTTTGGGTTTATTAAGAGTTGATTCACCAGCAACAACGATGATATACCATTCTGAGGGTAATTCACCATCCATTGTTGGGTTACCCCCATGGGGTAGGGCCGGGTAGGGGGCTGACTTCAACCAATCAGGATCAGGATGAAGCCGAGGCCATGAGGCCCCTATGGATTGTCAGGGTTGATCCCCTACAAAAATCCCTACAGCGAGTCATTGCCGGGGGGGCCATATCTTGGACAAGGCGCAGAGTTGATGTCGTTCGTGTGACCCCTCAAAACCTCGGTGGGGCATCACATTGATTTGGGAAGATGGAATGTGCAGTATCTGAGATCACCAACTACTTCTGACAATTTGATGTTGTAACAGGGAAACCTTAAAGTAATCAGGGAAGGAGGCCTTTATTGGGGGTACTCTTCATGCACGGACTGTATATGGAATCTCATAATCTTGCTGCCAACCGCTAACAAGTGTGTCATGTAGCAGTGGGTGTGTATAAACATCATTTGCAACATAACTTACAAAAAACGTCATGCGAGCAAAAATCGCACAAACAAAATTAACAGTACATACTTGGATAGTCATCCCATTTAGTAGCTGGTGGGTACCTAGGGTTACACGTGATCCTCCAAGCGCCTCATAGTCCGGTAATGGAAAATCACCTATAGATGATTCGTCCGTTTAAATGCCCAGTTAGTTCGGGGAGTTCCTAATGCCATATTTGAGTACGGCAACCAAACATACTTCTTCCAACTCCCGGAATGTTTGGTTTTTGTGTGGCCTGTTAGTTGATAGACTGCATTCACGGTACGTCATGTGGGGAGTTGGCAATTGATTGCTGTCATATTTCTGGGTAAATGATAATATTTCACTAACCTGAATTGTTGGGCCATTTGGGGATGATTTCCCTTAATAACCATATATTTACCCAGATATTTCTTTGTTGTCATATCAACAACCCATCTTCTCATCCCAACATTACCCATCCCAAATGACCAAAAAACTAACAATTCCAAAACACCAAAAAGAACATCGCAGTAAATCCCATGTTAGATCCACATTTGTAGATGATTTCCCCAGTATTTCACCTATCATATCCCCAAATATTGTACAAAAAAAAAGTCCATATCTTTCAAGTAAATCTCTAGTATCCCACTGTTTAGTAAGAAAACCTCTTACTGACTGTTACAGAGTAAGGAAAAGCCTCAAGATCTCCCATTATGCATATGTATATATATATATATCCCGTGCAGAAAAACCTAGCAATTCCAGTTGACACATATCCCTATAATAAAATCCCATTAAATATATCATATCCCATTATATTCCTTTAAAAAGACCCTAGCAATTCCAGTCACCAAGAAACGTGCACGCAGTCTCCACTTGAAAGCTTCCATAGCTTGGCCAAGGAATCGTAGGAGACCTATAGTGCCCGCTCGGACCAGGTCCACCGTAGCGATTTAATGGTTGACCAGAAAATGTTTGGTGGGGGTTTTAATATGGTTTAAGCTGGTTTAATATGGTTTAATATGGTTTGCAGTAACCCAAAACGGGGATTTACCATGGATTTACCCTAGATTTAACATAGATTTAACATGATTTAACCAGGCAAGATCGGTGGTTTAGCAGCTTTTGATCCATCCGCATCTGGTTTTGGGTCAAAAGCCTGATGCCCGGATGATACCCTAGGTCATATAGCTGGTATGGCTGGATGGTTATTCCTCCAAATATGGTAATGTCATAGGTTTTGACCCATCCCCATATGTGGCTTTCGGCAAGCCCTTGCTGCTACTTGGGGCATTGGTACAAGGTGGTGCCCCCCCCAAGTTATAAGTTGGTTTATAATCCCATTAACTATAGACTATAGATATATCTACCATAAGTCCTAGTTATTAGAGTTATGTTCACCAACTTAGCTATCTTGGGGGGACCACATGGTAGGTGAGATTGCCGAGATGCAGTGACGAGCCACGTGCCGTCCGAGGAGAATTTCACCTTGTGAACATCGCTACCATGCCCTGCAACGTAGAAATGTGCGCAAGGTGGTGACCCCGGGGAACTCTAATCGGCGTAGAAAAATCACAGTAACTATATTCAGATATCTCATGATAAAGTGGAGATATCTAGCATAGAAATATATATATATATATTCCATAGATATATCTACCTTATATCTACCATAACATCTAGTTTGTTGGCAAATAAACCACAGGAACAAAAGATATGTATACCAAAAAAAATCCAAATGGAGATATCAAGCAACCAACATCTGGGACCTTTTCGCAGTTAGAAAAAAAAGGTGTCGTACTTCACGGTCCCTTCACCAACGTTTTTTTTCGGGGGTACGGTGTTGTATTCATCAATAACAACGGCTTGCATCAACCAAATCACCAACATAAACATGCATAATATATATATATAACATTAAATGACATCAAATTCATGTGATCACAAGTACTAACCAGAATGGTCTCTCGCATTGAAAGAGGCCAGCAACCTGTGGGTCTTGGCGGTAGCCAATTTTAAAGAGAAACCCATGGAATCGCATCAGTAATACGAATGAAGGTCAATGCAATATAATATGTGTATTTATATATTATATATATACATACATAATGTGTTTGCATCGATTGATATTCTACAGTAGACAGACTTATACCGATACCCAACCGAGGACATCTTGACTGCCCTTGACACGGCAGGCAGGCCCCAATCCAACATCAATATCGATCTAACATATCTAAATATCCAGTGGAATCCAGAACCACACTTCATCATCCATCTATCCCATGGCCTGACAAAGTTTGTATACATTCGCCATCAAGCCAGTTCCAGATCTTTGCGGTACAATCAGCTGATGCCGTCACCACTAGGGATACATTTCCTCAGTGCCACTGGCGCAAGAGACTCACCTCTTCGCTCATTCAGCTTTTTTAGCCCAAGATGATCAGAATGGCATGGCTGGATCGTCAATGCTAGTCAAATACTGTCCAAATGCTAACAAAATGATAGTGATCTCAATTTTTGCCACGTGTAGAAAGTCAAATTTCCAAGTGTAACCAAAACAAATTGCAATTTCCAATGTAACGTAGGAAAATTCAATGATAGTGCCTGGCAGTTGCAATTGCTGTCCACGATTCTTCCTATCCCCCAGATCCCGCAGCTGTCATGGCTAAACATGGCTACGCAGCATCTCCAATCACAGTCAATCTTAGATACCCTTCAAACAAGAGTTATATAAGTTTTTTTTGTTCTATAACGTATATTTTTTAAAAGTATAAACGCCCATCGAACCCAGCTTTCTCCATTTGTGGCCAACAAAAAAAAACTACCACCAGTTGACCACCAAACCAAGCACCAAGAAACGTACCACCAGGGTCAGTTCCACCTCATTTTCTTCAGCAAGTTCCGAGAGTTGGGTGTCAGCGTCCAGAACCTGCTGGAAGACGAACTCGAACACGTCTACTCTCCGGTTGGCTCAAACGTGGCTAGCTGGGAAATACCATGAAATGCCCTAAGATGGAGGTTTTAGTGGGCAAATCATGTACAAAGTACAAATGGTGGATCCTCTATGATTCTTCATTATCATGTTTGACTACCAGATGGTAAATAAGACAACAGCGTTGGAAGAAGAATCTGGAAAATTGAGACGGCGCTCTAAAACATGGATCAATTGCGCGGAATGAATAGAGGCTGCAACGGTTTTGATTCATGAAAGATCCAGGTGGATTATCCGGTAGAATCACGCAACCGGAAGTGGCTGGTCACTATGGCGAGTGTCGCAACCGGGTCTCGGTGTTTGACCAACGGTTACACGATATCACCTGGTGATGAATTTCTACAGGATGAACTAGGTCCATCTACGTCCTATCGGTGGTATGATGATTAGAATTCCTGGAATATGTGGGCCCATGTACTTTTGGCTGATGTACTTTTTTACGGTCTGTCTTGAACTTGGCCGTCAGGATCAACGACACCAAATAAACAGAGGTAATTGAATGGTACGATACCACAAGCACCAAAGTGCTAAAAATATCTATATAAAAATATGTGGCCGTGGTTGTTAATGCGTCCAACGCCCTTGATCTACATTATTCACTGCCATTAGATGAGGGTGAATGGCTAGCAGCTGTACTAACAGCAACACATTGTCCTGTCAGGAAGCGTTTCCATCTCACCGGCATGGAGGCCTTGGTGTATTTCCAGATCAGCAATTTTGGATGTGTATCCAAGTAAATCGCTTATAGCCCGTATATCACAAATCCCAAAACTCGCTCAAGCAACAATACTTGCAAATTCAACCTGCTACCATTCGTGGCTACTTAGCATCCAAAGCACTAAATGCTAAGTAGCCCAGTAGCCATAGGGATTCAAACCCATTGCGATCATATTTTTTTGGGTTTGAACATATATGATCCGCATCATGGTATTGGTCTGGAACTTATTTGACTTATTTATTTTCTCATCACCAATACCACCAATCATCCAATGCAAATCCATCTGGGATGAAAAAAATCTTCTGTTTTACATTGATATACAAAATATACAATCTGCGTCATGGAGATGATTGCTGATAAACATGGTTATCTTGCATCCACTTAAGCGTATTACGGTATTACAAAAAAAAATGGGCTTTGGAGATATTTTCTCGTTTTGTTTTTTTTATTAAGTTATTTTCAGAACTCGTTCTTTTGTACCTTCAGACTTTGTTACAAATACCTTCATGGCTTTTAAAACCGTGCCACATGCGTTCTTGTAGAATTCTCATCTCAATTTTCCTTAGTTGTGGTATATAACACATTTTTCTTCTGACACACTTCTTGTGGGACAGCTTTTCTGTTCTCTGCCTGGCGACGTCCATAGAAGGACATTTCTCGTATAGACGCCCTGCTAGATATTTTAACAAGTGTCATGGATATTTTCTTTTCTCGTTTTCTTTTGGCTCAATGGTTAGATGCGCCGCTCCATTGTGGCTGTTTCGGCCGCAGTACTGGCTGGCTCGGCCATTTTAGTGGCTGCTTCGGCCACAGCGGCAATGTCAAGCTTGGAAACCGGGGCCAAATTCAGATGGCGTAGTTCGGGCAAAAAATGGTGTAACACGTTCCTCATCTCAGATGGCCAGCCAGAGCTAGGGTCATGGTTAGATGTGAAGCAGCAACCTTGGGGTGTTGGTTGTAAAGTGTGCAAGGAAACTGGGGTTTCCAACCCTTTCGCTTCTTATTCAATGACCAAGAAGGGCCAACTGCAGAACTGCAATTTGATAAAGCACCATAAAAGCAAGGCGCACAAGGCAGCGGTGAAGGAATGGTTGAAGGAAGGAGGCTGTGTTGGTCCCAGTCCCGATGCAGCCCCGTCATTGAGTCAGTTTCAAGAGCTGATGGAGTGCTTTGGCGACAAAAGATCATTGTCGCAAAAAGAGCTGCAAATGGCATGGTGTTTGGCAGAGGGGTTAAAAGCTTTGGACCAAAAGTTCATTGCGAAATCTTCTCGCATTTCTTTGATGCGGGATGAGCGGCATGGGCGGTTGGCCATACGATTCATGGCTGTGGCCCCAGACTTGACAACTCGAAGTGGCTTTTTAGGCCAAGCAAGGCAAGCTGGAACAGGAGCTGACAATGTCTCCTTAGCCACATGGGCAGTCATGAAGCGTGCTTGCTCTAGATTTTATATGGCCCCTCTTAGTCAGAATCCTGGGCGTTTGAAGAAAAATCTTTTTAAACACCTGCGGTCAAGAGTTGTGGCACTCGCTGCTGATGCAGCAGCAGATGAAATGGCAAGCTGTGAAATATTAAGGTCAGCACGCTTGAGTTTGAATACAGAAGACAATCAGCCAATGCTGCCAAATTTGCAACATGTTTTCAGGGACCGGGCGCACGCCAGCAGAAGGTTGACAAGCAGACCATGGAATGCGGACGAAAAGCTGAAAGAAGTGATGCAATACATGGGCCGAGGGCCAAGGTCAATGGCTAGGCTCATCAATGACTCCATGGAAATCAAGCGCATATTTGGTGAACACTGTCGCGCTTGCGACTCCACGATTGAGACTGCCATTTCATGCTTTCGGTCTGCGGGCCACAGGTTCGAATCCCACCACAGGTTCGAATCCCACGCACGTCCCCTTGGCAGAACCTGCTTGTTTTTCCATGCTTGTGTGAAAACTGCCCTTCATTTAACCAAAGCACGAACAGATGTCTCTGCCAAAAAGGCGAAGGATTGGCTTCTTTGGATTTCAGAAGAACATCTGCTGCAGGCAGCTATGTTGGCTGATGCGGCCGACACAAGTCTTGCTTTAACTCGATCCTTGGATACGGAGCATGTTGATCCTGCAAAGCTGAAAGGTGACTTGCAAGTCTACATGCGACAAATTCGCAGTCTTTTTGTTGAAGGTCGTTGTGCGACTGTGTTCGGCTTCACCTCGACTGTTCTTACCCAATTGAAGTCGCCCATTGTTTTTAACATTGGGAACAGAATGAAAACTTTGGGTTCTAGCACCGGAGTGAACAGAGCAATTGTCGACACATGTCTCGGACGAATGCAAGCTTGGGTGAAACTGGCTGTTGCGGCCATAGAAGCAGAATTTCCTCATTTTGAAATTTGCCAAGCGTTTGAAATATTCAATTTGAAGGGGCTTCCGCAAGAAGGGGTGAACGCACATCTTAGAGCGATTTCCCACACATACAAATTGGATTTGCCCAGGCTCCGTGCACAGTGGGAAGACCTGTATCCCCGTGCCCAACTGGAATACAAAGAACAGGTTGGCTCACTGAAAGAAAGCAAAGATATGGTCCACGATGGCAACAAAGAAGCCTGGAGAGCTACTGTGGCCAGATACTCTTCAGCCAGACCATGCAGTCATCCCAGCGACGTTTTGCTTGTCGCATTGCAAAATTATTTTTGCTGCACGCCCAGTACTTCAGCAATTGAGCAAAATTTTAGTTTGGGCCAAATCCGGTACACAATGCAGCGGCGTCGGTCCTTACCCAACAATGAGGAATTGGTCCTGAAACTTATATATGGTTTGCCCAAGCAAAACAAAGACGAAAAAGTTGAAATTTGCAAGCTAGCCCGTGTTGCGTGGGCAAACCAGTATGGCCGTCCACGGGAACATTCCAAAACTGGTCGTCGGGCTGACAAAGGAATCAAAAGAAAACAGGTTGACGCAGGTTTGACTGAGAGCAGCTTCCTTCGGAGACGTCGCTGCGCGGCTGCTGCGGCCGCAGAGTCATATTCAGGAACCCAGGAGCAAGCCGACCCCCTATTCTTCACTGAAGGTCATCAGAAGGAAATGGTTTTTTTGGAAAAGAAAAGCCGCATTAGGCGAATTCAGGCCACTGCGGAGAAGTCCTTACCAGACGCGACTTTGCAAGATCAACAAGACGCAGAGGCTGCTTCGGCCAGATTTGCAGAGAATCAAAAGAAAAGACGCGAGAAGGCAAGTAGGATTGAAAGGCATGTTAGCAACAAACACAGGGATGCCTTGCTCGCCGATTTATCTGGCTCTAAAGCTTTCCTGGCTGTTTCGGCCAATATGGAATTGACTGCAAGTTTAGCCAACAATGGAATCCAAGTGACAGCGCAAGCCTCCCAAGCACATGTCATTGTTTGCGACAAGCCAGGTGAAAGCTTACTGCCAGCATCCCTACAACTGATGATAGGTTTGCGAGGCTTGGTGGAAGTTTCCCCATCTTTTTTTACTGTTGGAAACGGTTCTGCTTTGAAATTTCATCGCGCTGTTTCGGTGCGTAAAGTTGTTCTTGTAAGCAAAATATGTGCAGAAAAGCATGATGCCTTTTGGAAAGATTTTCGGCAAGCGCTTCCTGGTGGGCATGGTTGGCAACTTCACAAAATGAATGCCGGCACAGTGGCACAGCTGCAGGCGAAGCAAAGGACCTTTCCGAAATACAAAGCATACGCAGTCATTCATGAGGATGAAACAGATGCGGTCAGTGAAGGGGACAAGCAAATTTTCACCATCCAGACTTTCTTGCATCGCATTCGTCGCGCAGACATGGTAGAGTCGTGCTCCGGGCTTATGAAATGACGACGCATGCTTGCGCAAAGAAAAAAGGGAGGATCACCTGTGTGTTGTTGGTCTTCAACTGGTTCTCTTTAAATCTAACTTGTAAACCCGAACCCCCCAGCAATGAAATAAACGATGGCATACAATTTATAATTGTTTCAATCTTTTGTGGGTTTTACTGTTCGTTTTCGCATTGATGTGTTGCAACATGTCTGCCAGGTTTTGTCGGCTCAAGTCATATACTTAGTGGCTGTTTCGGTCATCCTGGCTGTTTCGGCCAGCTGCCTTGACTGCTTCAGACCTCCTGCCTGCTTCGGTCCGCCTGGCTGCTTCGCCCAAATCAAGCTGTTTCGCATTCAGGGGTGGCTGCTTCGGCCTGCTGCTGGCCTGCCTGGCTGGCTGCTTCCAGCCATGCCTGTCCAGCTTCGCGTTCCCCGATTGGTTCGTGTGGGGAGTGATTTCTCTGGCTTGGACACAGGCATTTTCGCTTTGAAGCGGTTGCAGCTGCCGGTGGAAGTTTCATTTTGCAGCGACACAGACCCACACTGCAGAAAACTACTGGAAGCTGCTCACAAGCCAAAATGTTTTTTCGACGATGCCGAACAACGAAAGCCAGAGGATGAGATCCCTGTGGACGTATACATTAGTACCCCGCCATGCCAGCCATGGAGTTCACAGGGAAAAAGGAAAGGTCTCCAAGATCCCCGGGGGAGGTTGCTGAAAGTGCCTTTGAGGTATACAAAGCGGCACAAACCAAGGGTCTTTCTGATGGAGAATGTGAAGGGTCTCTGCCACCGGAAAAACAAACCGGTACTCCGCGGCATCCGAGCCACGTTAGAGAAGCTGGACTACAGGGTCTGGCTTGGAGTCTTAAACGCTGTGGATTTCCAAATCCCGCAAAAGAGACAAAGGCTCTTCATTGTCGCGATCCGCAAAGACTCCTGCAGGAGACCTTTCAAGTGGCCCAAAAAACTCGGTAAGCGAAGGCTGTCAGAGGCCTTGGACCCGATGCAGGCTGCAGATCGGCCTGGTCGGTTGCCGAAAAATCAAAGAGCCAAGGCTTTGGCTTTGGCTGCCTGCCGAAAAGTTAACAAGGAGGGCATTGACCCACGACAGGTTCCTGTTGCCATAGACGTCGGCTGCAGCCAAAAATATGCCACCTTTGGCATTGATGTCAGCCGCACCTTGAGCCAAGCTCGCGCCAAGACAGGCGGCTTCTGGATCAGTAGTCGTGGAAGGTATATGACTACAAATGAGATGTTGAAGGTGTCTGGGTTCCAGTCTTCTGAGATGCCAGATTGGAACCAACATGTAAGCAAGACTCAGTTGCAAGGAATGCTCGGCAATTGCGTGCCGATTCCTTTGGTTGGCTGTGTGCTCCAAAATGCCTTGTACGCAGCTGGCTTGATTTCCAAGCTGGCACCTTTTCCAGTCTGACCTTGGCTGCTGCGGCCAATCTGAAGCTTTTGTCGCGGCTTGTGTGGCCGATTTGTAATTAACCTACAATCAGACAGCCTTGACGCGGGATTTGTCAAGTCAAAAGATCGCAGCTAGCTGTTTCTATGTGTTTCGTAGTCACTCTCTCGCTTCAAGACTGCTGGCATGTGCCATTCAAGTTCCAACCTGTCTCAACTTGTCATTTGACAATGGTCTCAAGTTTTGGCTCAAACCGTGTTGTCGTCGCCTCTCTTCCTTTTTCCGTGATGCCTCTGCGCTCAGAAGCGGAGACTGACGAGGCAAACTTCTGTCAGTATGTCTATGTGACACAGCTTTTTGTCAAAGAGAAGCCAGCAGATTTCTTCGGTCTCGCAGAGATGGAAGACGTGTACGAATGCACTCGCAATGCCATTTTTTGGTGCTACTGCCACCTGGCCCCAGACACCAGATCTGAATTTGAATGGCAGATTGTGATTGCACTGGACATGCTGACGACTTTGCGTTACACAGATCCCGACAGCTTCCCAGACAGCCGAATTGTCGCTGGTTTGCCAGATGCGGTGGAAGAAACCAAGTTGCCCCTGACCCATGCAACCAAGCGCGACTTCTATGTGGCCACGCTCTTCATCAGCTATCTCGACGCTTGCCCGCTGAATTATTGTGGCTTCAGATGGTCTACGTTTCGTGAGAACCTGTGGGAGCCCTTCAACAAGGCAGTCCAGAGATCAGAAGTAAACAATGAATTGAAGATTGGACACTTCTCAGGAGCCACCTGGGTATTTCAACTCACCCAAGCTGATGCGGCCGAGGCTTAGTTAAGGGCGTCGTCAGGCTGCTTCGGCCTGCTCGTCGCCTGCTTCGGGCTGCTTGTCGCCAGGCTGCTTCGGCCTGCCTTAAACTATTTTTTGTAGTGGCTGCTTCTGCCACAGAAGCTTGGCTGCTTCGGCCAGCAAGGCTTTCGACAAGACAGACGGTCTCTTGGAAAATAGTGGCTGCTGACCGTGGCCTTCTTCTTAGGTGCTCCTTGACAGTTATAAGTAATTATAACTAAAGTTATACAAAAAGTTATGTAAAGTTATGAAAGGAAGCAAATATCAACTATTTTGTCACATTTTTGTAATTTAGAAAAATTGAAAAATACATATGTTTTTATTGTATCGAAAGCAATATTTTTTTTCATTACAGCGGTTGAGCCGCTTCGAAGTTGTTTTTTTTGCAAAATGAGCGGTTTTCACCGCTTCCATGGCTGAGGGAATGTGCAACTGGTTTTTAAACAGAACAGGCCACTGTGGGAGCGCGCCTTTTTAGGTGCTTTATGCACCTGCAATGGGTTAGTTTGCTCTTTGCAATCTCACCTTTGCAGTTTCTTTTCTTTTTACGGAGACAAAAAAGGAAACCAAAAAAAAAAAGAAACCAAAACAAAAACAAGACCCAACAAACTGCATCTGACCCCCTCCCCTTGGGGGGTGCAATTTTTTTTTGTTGTTGTTTTTTTGGTTTCTTGGTGTTTTGCTGTCTTGGTCCGTTGTTTCTTTTGAGGGACTGGCAAAAAAAGTGGGTGGATCTAACTCTTTGCCACTTCCCCCCCTTAGGCATTGCAAATTTGTTTGTGGTTGTTTCTGCTTGCTTTAGGTCTCTGGTTCCATTAGAAACCATGTAAAAACCAAGGAAAAACAGGTATCCTTGGGGGAAGGTTAGGGGCTTGGGGCATGGATTAAGCAATTTTGTTTTTGACTTATTTTTGGAAGAGAGCGGGGGACTGTGAGAGTGCGTTTTTTTCACTGATGTTGCATCAAGATCTAATATATCTGCCAGCGATGTTGCTGCAAGATCTCATCTATATTTATATATATTTTATATGTATACCTCAAAAAATCATCCGGCTGGGTCACAAGAAACAAAACAGATTGCACATGCACAGCGAGAAACTAAATAACGCTATCAACGGTTCTATGTCATTTAGCCAGGGAATATCAGAGAGAAATTTCAATTTTGCCCTGTTGCGCCATGCTCAAATGATAGGGTTGTGTTTACATCTATGTTGCAAGTTTTTATGGCAAGCATGAACAAGAGGAAACAGCACGTTTGATTGACAGAAGATTTCATTTTGTCCCCAAGCAGTACTGCATCTTCCTGACAGAGCCCCCTACATAAACAGATATGCAATGTCTTGCAAGGGGAAGCATAGTTCCTTTGAAAAATGTTGTGTTATTGAACCCTAGTACAGCATCAACTCAGATTCTAAGGGTAACAGCATGCTTCTCATAAGTTATCATTGAAATTCTTGAAAGAATGTGGCATTTCTTGAGGAAGTTGTGGCATGCCTCTATGCAACATTCTTCTACAGAGGGGGCAACATTCCTTTGAGAAAGTGCAAAGCAAGACTCTGAGATATGCATAGCTTTAGACAAGGGTAGCATTTCCTTAAGATAAAATGTGCATATACATTAGCGTTTTTTCAGAAACGCGACATTCCTTTCAGACAATACTTGATGGCTTCATGAAATACTGATTTAAACAACGATATTAGTTCGAACAAATATTATTCATTTGGAAAATACAATATAATTTTCAAATAACATAATTCACTGTATGATATTATTGACTCTATATATATATATACATATATATATATACACAGTTACACGCAATATTCCTTTCAAAAGTATGTAGCATCCCTTTGAGAAAGTAGCCTTCAAGACACACAGCAGTCCTAGTGAAAGAGTACGGCTGAGTATGGTGTGATTTAAGTTGTTGTACAAAAACGCAATGCATGGAATTGCCATTTGAAGAAGTATAGTGTTTCTTGCAGAAAATATAACATCATTGTGAAAGGGTATTCTTCAATAAGCAGTTGCTCTTTCGGAGACCACAGTGCAGCCTGCCTTTATGCGAGTTTCCTTGAAAAGGATGCAATATGTTTGTTCATTCCTTTGAAAAGAGGGTGGTTTTCCTTGCTCAGCAGAAAACTACACTGCACAAACAGAGCACCACCTCCAGAAAATCGGAAATTAGGCCTTACTGTTCAGGAAATTAAAAATTGGTTTGAACCCCAGCCAACCGAAAAAAACGAAACAATTTTGATTTTTTAGTTCAGAGAGGTCCCTCTCAAGAATCCAATTTTCTTGTTGACCAAGGGTTCCTTCATGCCGACATGTGGAAACAGACACAACGAATTCCGGAGGAAGAAATTGATCTCAGGGAAAGGTCGGAAAACCAAAAAAACTGAAAAATACAAAAAAAAACTAAAAAACAAAAAAAACACCAAAAAAAAAACACGAAACCAAGTTTCCAAGAAAACCTACTGGGCCAGAGTCCCTGTGACATAGGGTTGTTTTTTGTTTTTCATGCCCCAAGGGAATGATGCAGAGAGTTGAGTCTTTTCATGCCCCAAGGGAAGCATGCAGAGAGTTGAGTCTTGTCACTCGTTTTTTCCTTGCCAGTCAATGTGTAAAGAGGAGTGCAAAAAGCGCACTCTCACAGTCCCCTGTTCTGTTTTGAAAACATGCCAGAAGACTATGAAAAAACAAAGGCAGCCAATGAGTACGTTTTTTGATATTGACATTGCTGACTATAAACCCCAGTTTCCCCTAGAACATCCCAATATATCCCACCCATATGGGAATGCCTCAAAATGAGGCAAGCCCTTTTTTGTTTTTTAAGTAGCGTTTTGGGGGTCAAAAAGGGCGCGCCTCATTTTGAGACGTCCCCATATACCACAGAGGTCTTTACAGGCTTGGGTGAGGGACTGAGGGATTGGATTAGATTAGATTGCATAATTTGATTGCATTAGATTAGATTAGATAGATTGGCTTGGCTTGGATTGGATTGGATTGGATTAGATTAGATAGATTGGCTTGGATTGGGTTGGATTAGATTAGATTAGATAGATTGGATTGGCTTGGCTTGGATTGGATTGGATTGGGTTGGGTTGGATTGGACTGGATTGGATTGGATTAGATTAGATAGATTGGGGGAAAATACGATGGCCGGACATGCTTGGCCATCGTATTTTCCCATGTCGTTTTTTGGGGCAGTTCGGGGTAAAAAATCATAGAATATGCCACTGAAATAATTTTATACGAGGTCTTCCGATTATAAAATTATCCCACCTATAAACCCCAAATCTGGCTAGGTTGGATTGGATTGGATTGGATGGGGTTGTTGGATTGGATTGGATTGGACTGGATTGGATTGGATCAGATTAGATTAGATTAGATTGGATTAGGGAGTGTACCAGTATACCACCAGTTTGCCACCAGTATACCACCAGTATGCCACCAGTATACCACCAGTATACCACCAGTATACCCTCAGTATACCTCAGTATACCACCAGTATACCACCAGTATACCACCAGTATACCACCAGTATACCATGGTATACGGCCAGTATACCATGGTATACGG
This sequence comes from Cladocopium goreaui, assembly GCA_947184155.2. Classification (NCBI taxonomy): domain Eukaryota; class Dinophyceae; order Suessiales; family Symbiodiniaceae; genus Cladocopium; species Cladocopium goreaui. The sequence goes on from CAMXCT020005780.1 coordinate 168,586, forward strand.
CCAGTATACCACCAGTATACCATGGTATACTGAGTATACCATGGTATACTGGCCAGTATACCACCAGTATACCATGGTATACTCAGTATACCATGGTATACTGGTGGTATACTGGCCGTATACCATGGTATACTGGCCGTATACCATGGTATACTGGTGGTATACTGGTGGTATACTGGTGGTATACTGATTGTATTTTTTTATTCATCAACTACCTGTTTTTTCATTTTTTATACTGGTACAGTAGTATCCCCAAGTAAACCCCAGTTTCCCCTACCACAGAGGCCTTTACAGCACTTCAATAAGATTGGATTGGATTGGAATTAGATTAGATTAGATTAGGTTAGATTAGATTGGGTTGGATTGGATTGGATTGAAATTACATTATATAAGGTTAGATTAGAGTAGGTTAGATTGGATTGGATTGGGTTGGATTGGAATTAGATTCGATTAGATTAGATGGATTGGATTGGAATGAGTTGGGTTGGATTGGACTGGATTGGATTGGATTCAGAACAGGGGAGCAGGAGAGTGCGCTTTTTGCACTCCTCTTTACACATTCTCTGTTTTGACATATGCATTGACTGGCAAGGAAAAAACGAGTGACAAGACTCAACTCTCTGCATCCTTCCCTTGGGGCGTGCAAAACTGAAAAAAAAAAACAAAAACCAAAAGACAAAAAAAAACAAAGAAAACTAACCCTATGTCACAGTCACTTTTGTGTTTTTTGTTGTTGTTTTGGTTTTGCTAACCTTTGACATTTGACCTACTCTATCTTCTTTTGGCTCTTAGTCAGATTTTTCCCGATAATATGACGTTCCTAGCAAAAAGTCACATCTTTCCTTGCATAAAGTGGCATCGTGTTGTACAGTCCCCTTACATAAGGGAGTGCTGCGTTTATTTGACATGAACCCAAAGTCATTTTCAATGAGATAGCTGTGCAAAGCTCCTTTAAAGAAGTAATGGAAGAAGGACAACAATATGTCAGAATGGAATCCTTTGAGTACCTATTTTAAATGAATATGGTCTTCCTTAAAGAACGTGTTGGCGCCAGTATGCGCAAAACTTCCTATATATGCGTTGATAAGGCTGTGAACCAATTGACTGAAAAAATATGCAATACTATAAAGAATCATTATTGTGAAGTAAGTGTATGTATATAATACTTGTGGGAAAAAACGTGGTTGCATGTATGCAGTATGCCCTTCCATATGAGTGAAACAACAGAACAACACAAACATCATTGGAACCTTTCTTTTTTAAACAAATGTTATTCAAGAAGCATGATGGTGAGGCTTAACTTCATAAAGGGTGCAATGCATTAGTTAACATATTGTATTTTTGCAAGAATAGTGCTTTTTATTTCAGGAACTATCTTGTCTTCAAGGCAATTCTTTTGAAGAAGGGACGTCTCTCCGTTAAAAGCAAACGCCATGGAGAAAAAATGAGAATGAGGCTTAACCTCATTAAAGGATGCATTGCATTTGTCCACACATCATAGTTTTCTTACAAGAATGTTGCTTCTCATTCAAGGAAATATGCGGCAGATTGCAGCCTATAAGCAGCATGTTCCTTCAACAGCAATCTTTCTCGTTTCAAGGAATGCTGCAATGTGCATCGGCCATTGCACCTTTTGACAGCAATACTGAATGTCAATCACGCACTGCATGTTGTGTAGGAATCTGATGTTTTGAAAGACATACTGTATGATTGAAGGCAAGCTTAATATTACTATGAAAGGAAGAAAGGCCGCATTTCTACAGAAAGGAACGCTGCATGTTTAGAGGACTGCGTTATATTTTGTAGGGATATTTTTTCTTGAAAGAAGTCATGCCTTGCGTCGAAGGAACATTGCAGCTTAAACATGAAAGGTTTATTTTGAAATGAAGATGTTTGCTAAGGCAGCACTGTATTTGATAGATATATGCCTCATAATGTGCATGGGTGCTTAAAGGGTTGCATTCGCCGCTGTTTCAAAATGGTTTGGCTTACTGGGGTGCAGTAATCTATCAATACTATTTCCCCTCCACCGACTATTTGCATTTTTAAACAGATTTTTTTGGCTGGTGGCGGTATCTTCTTTGGATGAACATCTTGACAGAGACATCAGGCATGATGATGTGTATGAAAAATTAGCACCAACAACATACAGTAAAACTAACAAAACACGCACTCTCACAGTCCCCCGCTCTCATTGGATTGGATTAAAATTAGATTAGATTAGGTTAGATTGGATTGGATTGGGTTGGATTGGAATTAGATTAGATTACATTAGATTGGATTGGATTGGCTTGGATTAGATTGGATTGGATTAGATTAGATAGATTGGATTTGACTGGATTGGATTGGATTGATTTGGATAGGATTGGATTAGATTTGATTTGGCTAGATTAGATAGATTGGATTGGATTCGATTGGATTGGATATGATTGGATTGGATTGGACTGGATTGGATTAGATTGGATTTGTTTGGGTTTGATTGGATTGGATTGGATTATATAGATGAGATATATCTGGATTGGATTTAAATTGGATTAGATTAGAGTAGATTAGACACATATATCAATGAAAAGTAATCCAGGTGTCCACGAATGCTGCTTGTTCAAAGGAAAATTGTGTTGCCATAAAGGACAATGCTCTGTTGCCATAAAGGAAAATTGTGTTGCCATAAAGGAGCGAAAAAACATTCTGAAAAAATCTCACATTTCAAAACATATTGCGCTTTTGAAAGGGATGTTCTATCTCAAAAATACTGCATATTGTGCAGCAACATTGGTTTTTCTAGAAGGGAAACTGCTCCTTTGAAAGGAAGGTTAGACATGTGGAAATAACAAGATTTCCTTTGAAAGGGGCCCCCAAGGTGAAAGAGGTCCTGGCCAAGAATGTTCCTTATGTGCGCGAAGCCCCCAAGATTAATTTCGACCGAGTTTTTCATACAAAGGCAAAAACTCGGTCGAAATTAATCTTGGAGGCTTCTAGGCCAGGACCCCTTTCACCTGGAGGACCCCTTTCAAAGGAAATTTTGTTAAATGCACGCTGTACTCCTATCTTTTAAAGGAACATTTGATATTTCATAGGGATATTGTTCTGCAAAAACACACTGCGTTGCTCCAAAGGAAGATTGCACTTATGAAGAAGGGTATGCTGCGTTTCTGTTTTGAATACCGCATGCATTTGTTGTCAGGTATGGGTATGTTGATGTATATTGTAATTACGTTGAAGACATCTAGGATATCTTGCAAAAATTGAATTTTGTCAAAGGGACACTGCAGCATTTAGCCAAGGTAAAGTGAACACCTGGACACTTCTTCAAGGAATACATCCTCTCTAGTGGACATGAACACATCTTCATTCACAGTTTGGGTTTTAACACGTGATTAATTATAGTGTTTGACATGCTGAAAACGGCTGCTCAAACAAAAACAGCTTTTAGCGGTTTGAAAACCGCTCCATTTAGCATTTTTTAAGGCAGTTGAAAACGTTGAAAACAGCAAACACTCAATATCATCAAAAACGAGCATTTTTTCAATCTTAAAGATACTTTTTTTATAGCAAAAAAAAAGTTACAAAAAGTTAGCTAAGAAGTTATGACTTAGTAAGTGAGTTATAACCATAGGTTATAAGTGACTTATAACTTTCAAGGAGCACCTAAGTTGGGACCAGGTTATGAAACCCCAAAGAGTATTAAATCCTAAAGGGGTAATATTATAATTATTGTATGTAACATGATTTAAATTTAATACTAGCTATTCAAATGGGTATATTTTTTTTGGTCATATAAGGGATTTTGACATAATAAGGAATTTAAATAACTCTTAAGGAGACTCGGGCCCTCATTCGGGGACATCCCCTAACCTCCTAAGACTCTAATTCGGGGACGTCCCCTAACCTCCTAAGGGGTAATTCGGGGACATCCCCTAACCTCCTAAGACTCTAATTCGGGGACGTCCCCGAACCTCCTAAGGGGTAATTCGGGGACATCCCCTAACCTCCTAAGACTCTAATTCGGGGACGTCCCCTAACCTCCTAAGGGTTAATTATCAAAAACCCTATCCTAAGGAGAGGGCGATTTGCCCTCTCCAACCGCAGGTCGGGGACGTCCCCTAGCTGTGTAAGGAGAGGACGAGTAGAGGACGAATGTGTAATACTACTAAGTGTTTCGGTTTTAAAAGCTGTTGTCCTCTGTTTGTCCTCTCCAACCGAGCATCGGGGACGTCCCCTAGCTGTGTAAGGAGAGGACGAAATGACCTCTCCTTACACAGCATGTTTTACCAAAATCCTGCTGTGTAAGGAGAGGTCGTCGTCTTCACAGGTCGTCATGTTGAGCTTGGCTGTTTCGGCCACCCTGGCTGCTTCGGCCACTTCGCCTTCGTCGTCAGTGAGGTGTGTAAGAGAAGGCTGTGAGAGGACTAATAAGACATAAATATAATTTCCACATTAGTCCTCTCACAGCCCTGTCTCCTTACACACGTCGCTGCTGTCAGCGCGGGTTCTAAGGGCCCTCTCCTTAGAAGCCGTCATGTCGTCTCTCGTCGTTTGTTTTCGGCTCAGAGGCTTAGCGTGTAAGTTTGAAAGGTAATAAGCTGTTTCGGCTTAAACCTTGCCTGCACTCACAGGCTGTTTCGGCCTGGAGTGCTGACATGCCAAGCCCCATGGACTCAGGGTGGGCGCCCATGTTGTGTATCGACTGTGGTGGCGTCTTAACCCGTTATGGAGATGTCAAGTACGACGGCGAGGAAATCTACAAGGCGACGATGCCAGGAGCATGGGCTTTCCTGCTTTTGTGGCAGGCTTGCTATGGCGAAGATGCTGTGAGAATCATTTCGAAGGTGAAATGGTTCCCACACAAAGAGAAGCATTGGGTGGTGAGACACGCGATGTCTCTTGGGTTGTCCTCGGACCAGGTCTTCTTGACGGATCAGAACAGCAACAAAGGATACTACGCGCGCCGCTCCAATGGCACCGTGGTCGTCGACGACAGGCTGGATTGCTTGCAGAGCATGATGAACGGAAGCTCAAAAAGCCTGCAGACAGCTGTCCTGTTCGGGGGCGCCGATCCACGAAACGAGAAAAAGGTGCACTGCATCAGCGACTTCAGAGACCTTGCCGTCTTGCTGGAGGTCTACCCGAATGGTACGGTTTGGGACTGGCTCATGGACGAAGGCCCTCCAAACAAACCTCATGACGAAGCAGTGCGAGACGACCTCCTGCAACGCTTGAAGGCCATGGACGACGCCCGAGCCTGGCTACCAACTTCAACGGCAAACAAAAGAAAGGTTGAGGCTGCATCGGCCTTGTCGTCAAGCAACTGGGTCCCAAAAGGTTCTGCAGCGCCCGCCGGCGACAATGACGACGATGACGAGCGTCCGCCGCCTCCAGACAACGTCGTCTTTTTGTACCGCAAGTCTGCTGCAAAAAAACCAGTCAAGAAAGAATCGCCGCCGCCGTCGACGAGACCGCCAAAGCAATCCACAATCAAAGAAGAGCCGGACTACGGCGGCGACCAGGCCGACGACGACAACGACGACAATGACAATGAACAGGAAAGCAGTTCAGAGGAGGACCAGGAGGAGGACACAGAAAGCGAGGCCAAAAAACTTCGACGAAGTTCCTCCAAAAAATCCGGCAGCAGGCGGCGAAGCACTTCCACTGATGCCAAGATCAAAGACTTGCAAAATCAGGTGAAGCAGCTGCAGTGGCAGCAACAGGCTGGGTGGTACTACCCGTACTACCAGGCCGCGGCGGCTGCTTCGGCCGCGCAAGGCAGCCAGCCGGCGGCACCGGCTGCATCGGCCGGGCCGCCGCGTTGGGGGGGCCGACGTCCGGATTCGAGCTGGACGCAGGCAAAGATGAAGCGTGCCGAGCAGCACCGTGCTACCGGAGGGCAGACGGCACAGCGGATGACCCCGGCAATAGCATGTTGCCGATGTGGGAAGAATCAGCCGGGCGCATATTGCCCTGCCAGGTGCTGCAGGAGGTGCTGCACGCAGTCGAGTTGCCCACAGCACCATGGCTGAATCGGCCATGTGCTGACTGGCCTTCACTGGCTGCTTCGGCCAGGGCGAATCTTCACTGGCTGTTTCGGCCAGACGGTAGCACCACTGGCTGTTTCGGCCAGACGGCAGCATGGCTAAGACGGCCGTGCGACACTGGCTGCTTCGGCCAGGTCAATGACGACGGAACGCGACAGTGGAAAGGGGAAAAAAGCAAGCAGGGACATCAGGTGTCTTGGTCCAATCCGGGGAGTTAAATTATTAAAAATAAGTATAATGATATGAAATGGGGAAGTAGACGACTAAAGACGTAGGAAGTTTTAAACGCTAATTTAAAGTCTCAAGTTTAAAACTTAAAACAGCAAGTAAAAGGGACCGTCTAAGAGTATTGAATCAAGTCAAACAGTTTGGGTATTGACAGACAATTAAAATCCGCAGCTGTTTCGTAGCTCATTCCCTGTAAATTTAAGTCTGGGGCGGGGTGCCTGGCTGATTCGGCCAGTGCCTATTGGCTGCTCAAGTTTGTCAGAAACATGCCGCCAAAAAAGAAACAAAAGACGACAAAGGCTTTGCCTGCACCTTGCGAAGACGAAGATCAAAGCGAGCCAGACCTTGGTCCCTCCAAGGCTCATTGGATTAAGGTGCATGATGCTTTGGCCCGAATTTTCTCACACGAATTATTCAAAGACATATTGACAGCAGACCCTTTGTCTGTCAAAGATGGCGGCAGAGAGGCAGCACTCGACGCTACTCAGGCTGCTTCGGCCTTGAAAAACGCTGGCGTCTATAAGTGTGCCGCCAATTTTTTCCATCAAGACTTCCTTTTCATGGCCACGCACAAAGTGCCTATGAACGAAGCGCAGGTGCAGCAAATCAAAGACTATTGGTTTCCCAAAAATGAACCGCCGTCATTGTGCCCCTTTGTCATCACAGTCGCTTTGGAAACCCCTGGCTGCATCGGCCAACGTCCACAAAACGGTTTCCAACGTCTCAGTCCTCCAGAGCCGGTACACGCCTTGCTGTTTGCACTGGCTGAAGCCATTGAAAGCAAAGCAAAAGTTGGAGTATTGCGCGCTTTCAGAAGTTGCATCCTCACTGCGACCTTTGTGTTCGAAATCTGTCCTGTTGGTGAAGACCGCTACTGGCGTGCACAAAACATTCGTGAAGAGATGGTTGAAAAGGGTTTGTCGGTTCAGTTGTCATTGCGCCAGCGTATATTTGATATTGCAGGCTTCTACGAAGCCCAAAAAAAAACTGAGTCAAGCCTGGGTGCCAAAAAGCTGGCAGCTCTGTACACACAGCATCTCAAACTTGCGTCGAATCAAGAGAAAATTTCGGAAAGCTTTGTCGATTGTGCTTTGTCCATCCATCGCCGACTTCTCAGCATCCCCAGGTGTCAAGCAGTTTTGGAATGGTGTGACCAAAACTGGCTCACTTCGTCTGCTTGGAAATCAATTTACGCCTTGCAAGCATTGCTTGACAGAGGAGGCACGCCTGAGATGATTGCCTGGTCCCTGGAAGGGATGGTGGATGGCGTCCGCATGTCTTTTCTAGATGGTGGACACTTTGTTATTAGCAAGCTGAAAGATTCAAGGGCCAGCTACATTGAAGTCCTCAAAATGAAGCGCAAAACTTTGTTGCATTTACTGAACACATGGCTGAATGACTTGAAGCTGGAGAAAAAATGGAAAGACAACATCAAGAGCTACTGCGGCTCCTATGAGATGTTGCGAAAGCATATTTCGCCATACCCTGATACGCAGGCTGATACGGCCTGGTTGCTGGGTTGCCCGCCAAGTGTTTCTGAAATTTGCGAGTTCCTGGATCAACTTGTCTTTGGATCCCACTATGACGCAAGATACAAGGATGCAATCAAGAGCAAACACGAGGTGGAAGATTTCTTGAATTACACAACTCTAAAGACCACCATGGAAACCATTGAAAAAATGACTCGCCAAGAGGACAAGCCCGAGGGACTCAATGGCGATGAAGAGCAGAAAGCAAGAACGGAAGAGGAAAGACAGGAAACAGAACTGGAGGCTGCTTCGGCCTCTGAGGCTGCTGCGGCCTCTGAAGCTGCTCCGGCTTCTGAAGAAGTGGAAGACAATGGTCTTAGTGAGGCAGACAAGGTCATGTGGAGACAGCACATGCGCAAGATCCTCAACCAGCATGTGCGATTTGTCGCCGATCACCGCACCAATGTGGAATTGGAAAGTGCCTTGAAAGAAACACCTTTCATGTCCTTGCGCGGAGATCAAACAGGAATGGCCCTCTTCCACTTTGATTTGAAAAAATATGGCGAGCCCACCACACGGCCAGACTTGAGAACCCCAACCTTTCGTGAAAACCTCTACACCCGGCTTGTCAAGAGCGTTCTTGCTGCGCGGCAAGACGCAATGGGCACTCCCAACCCCAACCTTCAGGCAGGGGAAGTTGCATTGATTTTCGATGCAGGAAAAAAAGGACTTATGAAAAAGTTGCTCAGCCCATGGAAAGAAGGAACAGCCAAAACCAAAGAGGAGGACGAAGAAGCGGAGGATGATGGAGAAGAAGATGCAGAAGAGGAAGATGACAAGCCGACCTTTTGCGTAGACACCCTGATGATTGGATATTCAGAGTCGTCGCTATCCGCACGAAAGAAGCGGCTCCGTGGAACTTGCACTCTGAAGCAGATGGAGTCATGTCACATTTTGTCATCCAAAAGGTTGTCCCTGCCAAGCCGTGACAGAAAGCACTACGCAGGTTCAACCACTGGCGACTTGATTTCCAACGTGCACATGCCTGCTTGGTCTTCTGAGTGGCAGCTGCCTTGGAAAGAAAAAAAGGAGCTTTTGGGGAAAAAACACATGATAGCTGTCGGAGGTAAGACACAAAACAAGGAGGAAGAGAAGCAGAACAGCAGATCCAGCAATGGCTTGGAGCCAGTTTGCTTTCACAGTCCACCCTATGAGCTCTGCGACGAGTTGATCCACGACTTTTTCGCGAAGATCATTATCGATCTGACACCTCTGGACGGCCGCATGGCTTGGGCTGCCTTGCGAAATCGGGTAGGGTATGTCGGAGTTGCCTTCAACCCGGAGCACCAACGCCTTCTTGAAGACCGGCTGCTTGCTTTGCTTGAAAAGGAAATGACAAACCCTGAGTCCAGCTTGTTTTCGTCAGCTTACAGTGAAGCCGTCGGCGGTGGCAGTGGTAAGGCACCTGTGAATCAGACCGCAAAACCGAAGGCAAAGGTAAAGGCAAAGGCCAAAGGCAAGGGAAAGGCCAAACCAAAGGCTAAAGCAAAATCCAAAGCCAAGCAATCAAAGGATGAGCAGGAGGAAGGCGAAGAGGAAAAGGACGACAATGACGAGGAAGACGACGACGTCTGGGATCCTTTGGGAGACGACGACGATGACAATGAAGAGGACTAATGGAGACAAGTGATGGGGCTGCCTCGGCCATAGACGAGACGACGTGGCTGCATCGGCCATATACCACGGCTGCATCGGCCGTGTGGCTGCCTCGGCCATAGGCGACCTCTATGTCGCACTTCGGACACATAGGCAGTTTTGATTGCGCCTTCCATGCGGGAAAAAAAAGCTGCTTTGAATTTCCCACAAACATGACATGGTTGAAAGGTAAAAAGTATGTATGTCGACTCTCTTAACTTAGGGGGATGTCATGTCCTGTTGTCAGTCGGTTTGTCTCATGTTTGCTGTACGTGTTCTGAAACATGCGGTTTCTCGCACATTTAGGCTCTAGGCTTAAACTACAAATGACCGTTTCCATGCCAATGACAATGATGCCGCCGCCCAAACTTCCACGACGACGTGGCAATCCCAGTGTAGTCACTAAGCCTGATGCCAAAGTCATCCAAAGAGATCTTCTCAAAAGGTTCCATGTAGAAAAGCTGTACCAGAAGTACAGGCTGCTTCAAACCAGCACATGGCCATCGGCAAGCAAGCTTGCTTCCACTATCCGGATCGAAATTGTGAGAAGAAAAGGGGTTAAGTGGATGAATGAAAAAGAAAAACAATGCGATGAGAAGTAGCATGTTGGCTGCATCGGCCAAGCTATGGCTGCTTCGGCCAAGCTATGGCTGCTTCAGCACATGGCTGCTTCGGCCTATTCGAGTCTAATTCAAATGATTTCAAAATCTATGGGAACCAATCTTTAATTCACCTGTTTGTGGCTTGCACAAACCAAACTTGCTGTAGATATTTGGATTCCTCGTTTGTCCAAGAGGAAAAATGCGTGGACCGATGATTGAAGCTATTTTCTTGTCGTTGGAAGACATGACATTGTCACTGAAAGCACACACATGCATTAAAATTTGAGCGCACACAATCCGATATTTCACCCATGGAGACATTAGCAATCCTTTTGGTTACTGTTATATGCTTCCTTCTCCTTCATTCCTTTTACAAACACTTTTTTAAAAGAAGCTGCCTACTCCACTTTTTTATTTTTATTTCTCGTTTCAGTAACTGTCTCGTGTAAGTAACTTTCTCGTGTAAGGGCAAATTTTTTTTGTAATACCGTAATGCCGCTAAGTGGAAGTAAGTTATTTACCGAACTTAAGAATGGTGATGTTCCAGTCGTCAAATAACATTCCCTATGGATCCATGGCCACTGTCTAAGAAGGTACGGCTAACCCCCAAATCATACGATCTTGTTATTTAACATAGTCATGGAAAATCCACCCATTCTTAAGTTCGGTAAAGCGATGGCTTAACCATGGCCAACTGTTAGTCATAACCAGATGGTAGCCCAGTCCCACTTCCTTTCAGAAGGGCTGGATCCCTAGGATATCCCAGTCGCGCACCTTATCACGGTGAAGCAGGGCTTGGCGATAAACTTGGAGTCCCAAGCGCTTCCTCGGGAAAAATGCCATGGTGATGGAAAGGGACTCCGCCAAGTGTTACCTGGTGATCTATAGCCTTGTGACTGAGGGTCCCGGAAAAAGATAAGATAAGGGTATATGATATACATGTATATATACTGTGTATATAGATCATATATTAACAGAGAAGTAGCTATTCAACTTTCTTATTGGTTCGGGCATCCCTGTGTAATTTGGTAGAGTGGGGCTACTCCTGTTGAACAGGTCCCAAAAGGTGTTTCTCAATCACAGGCTTTCCACAATCTAAATTTGTGGATGCACAAAATGCACTGGTTTTATATGGTTTTATCAGTTTATCATGTGTCCACCATTCAAAATTGGCAATGTTTGCAGTGTACCCCATTTACGGACAAACCGAAATCCCTATTTCATGCTTAAATTATGTTAATTCCCTTTTTTTGATGGTTAATTTCAAGAGAAAGGGCTCTTCACATGTCCATTTGCTTAAACATATTTCAGAGTTCAAGCAATTTTCTAGCTACAGTTCCTCGGTTGCGGGTATGTTTCTTATGGACCAACCCACCCGATTTTCGTCCAAAGGTCTGTAACTCCTGGTGAATCAGCTGGACGGTGGAGGAGGCTTCTCCTCAGCATATCATGAGAGTGTACTCCCCGTGTCATTCCATGAATTTCTGGCTGGTTAAGAACAGGATTCCCCGTTCTTGGATTATTAGAATCCCCAAGATATTGGGTTATCATTACCCTTTGGTTATGACTAACATAGCCATGGTATAGATGGCCCATGGATTATTATGGATTATTAAAATCCCCAAGATATTGGGTCGTAGAATGCCCGAAACTAATCATCAACCAACAGTGGTTGTGAACACTGTTCATCAGGAGATCAGAGAGATAGCGTGGGATCCCCACAGTTCAAAGCCCTCGAAACCAAGGATTTTTATGGTTGTAAATGGGGTTATCATTACCCTCTGGTTATTTAACATAGCCATGGAAAATGGCCCATTTATAGATGGTTTACCTAATAAAAATGGTGATTTTCCATGGCTATGTTAAATAACCAGATGGTATCATTACCTAAAAAACTGGTGACTTGCTGGCCCTCACCTTAAGACAGGTTTCCCTAAACAACAACTCCGGCTGTCCCGTAGCCGCTGCACAATATATACTGACATGTCTGATAGTTAAAGAAAAACACAAAGTCAATGAAGGAATATCAAACCTGGTCTTACACAGTTTCAAGATGTTTCAAACATGACCTCAAATATATCAAAACAAGACAACTATATTCAAACTATTCAAAGGTGTCTAAGTTCGACAAACACCCAACACCAACCTGCAAACTTCAGGGCCTGCAAATTTCTTGACACCACAGAAATCTATACAGGAGATGTAGCTGGTGGCGATTTCACAGCCTCTGTGCCACTCTGTGCCACTCTGTGCCTGTTACCAGAGGATCTGTCACTTACTCATTGACTCATGATACAGTATACCCTAAATTGGTCTAATAACTTGATGCCTTGCAATTGTTTACTGATTTTATCTGATTTTAATGTTCATACTACACATTCATACATGTCCACACATCTCTATGTTCATGCATGTCTACATGAATCTACATGGCTTCCCCGTCGGATTTGTTCATGTTTTGCGTGCATCTCGTACAACACCTCTACCCCGACACCATCTGTGATTGTTACTGTGATTGATGCCATGTCCTGGTACTGAAAATCAACCACCATCAAACTTACAGGTTCCATGGTACTTGTGCCGGCTATATCATGGCCGATCTATAGTTTTTACCATCTATCGTTTTTGGCGGGTTCCTATGTTTATCCATATACATATATCCATATCCCCTTTAAGTAGCCTAAGTAGCCATCCAAGGTTTACCGGTATACCATGGGTCATGCCATGGTGATGGGTGACCACCATAGCTACCCCGTAGGTCGCAACCGAGCTACTGGGTGCCCGGAACTTGATAACCCGATCTCCGCTCAAGGAGAGGATGGAGATGGACAGGGGATCCGTCAGGGGTTCCGTCATGGCAGCGGCACGACCCCCAAAAAAAGTGGCTGCGGCTGCGATCAGAATGGCGAAGGGGAAAGTTGGGAAAGAAAGTTGAGTAGCCTCTGGTAATTTAACATAGCTATTGAAAATGGCCATTGATAGTTGACATACACATTAAAGATTGTGATTTTCCATAGTTATGTTAGTTTACCAGAGGGTAAGTCCGAAGAAAACGGTGAAATCAAGATAAATCAAGCACCAGTCCGACAAATACAGTGTATCAAACACCCATACACGTGGGGGTTTCTCAACATGGAGTATCCCAGTTTATCATGCAAAAATGGCCATGTTTAACAGGGGAACCAATCATTTTGGATTTTCTTTGGGTCCCAATTTTGGGAAACACCCAATTGTCCAAAATGGACATCATCTTCAAAACTGGTGTTTTCGGACTCAGCAAACTTTCATGTGGGAACTTCCTGCCTTGCAAGTTACACCACCAAACATAATTGGCCCTATGTGACACTGAAAAGAATCGTGATTTATCATGTGTTCAATGTTTTCAATATTGATATTTTTCAATCATGGGTAAACTCCAGCGTGAGGTCTTTTGAATACATTGCAAATATCCCATGTGCAGGCGTTACGGGCAAATTCTCAAGGAATCCTTCTTGTCATACTTAAGGCTGTAGCAACTAGATTTGTTTTTGCGATTTCCGATCAACTGAGCAATGTTCAAAAGCCCTCATTCCATGAATTACTGGTTGGTTAAGAACAGGATTCCCGGTTCTTAGGTTATTATAATCCCCAAGATATTGGGTTATCATTACCCTCTGGTTATGACTAACATAGCCATGGTATAGATGGCCCATAGAAATAGATGGTTTACCGAACTTCAAAATGGGTGGATTTTGCTCCCCTTGGTGGCCTCGTTTGCTGGATCTGGCACCGGCTGTGCCTCAGGGACTTGGGGACTCGGGGCGGGAGGCCTTTTGTTAAGGGCCCCTGAAGGGAATTTCTTGGGAAATTGGGAAATGAATGGGGAAATCATGGCAAATTGCGTTATTCATTCTCATTTTCATACACAACAATGAATTTTAGCACAACAGAAAAATAACAAATATTCATCATAAACCTGACAATCATCATCATCATCATCATCATCATTCTCATCCAATAGTAATCCCATCAGATATATAATCCATAGTTCTATCATCCCATCAGTAATCATCACCATAATCATCCCAAAATCATCCATCCATTAATAACCATTAATAAACATGTATAAACATATATAAACATTAAGAAACATCATAATATAACATCATCATCATCATCATCATCACCATAGTTATATCACCATTGATAACCATTAATACACATTAATAAACCACTACCATCATCATCACCCTGGACCATCCTTCACCATAGTTATTCCCCCCGGTTTGCGGGCTTCCCTACCTCCTTGGCCGAGGGCAACTCAAGCCGCCTGGCGATGGAGCCAGCGAAGCTTGACACGCCAAAACAGAAGGAGGATATCATGGGAAGGGTTATTATATATATGCGTGTATATATATATATAACTATATATATATAAAACTATATATATATAACTATATATATAACTATATATATATAACTATATATATATAACTATATATATATAACTATATATATAACTATATATATATAACTATATATATATAACTATATATATATAACTATATATATATAACTATATATATATATATAACTATATACATATAATATGTGTATACATATATATATATATATATATACTGTATATATTATATGTGTGTCTGAAAATTGAAGGAAAATATGGAAAAATCCCCAAATATTCATGATTTACTTTAAATTGATTGCCGCATATTGCCATTTGGAGGTTCATCCCCCATTTTCACATGTACCCATATCCAATGCCCTTTGTTAATCAAACATGGCTGGGAAATCTGGAACTAAATCGGCTACGTATAATAAACATATTTATACATGGGGAAATCATCGAACACAATGGAGTGGATGTTCAAGCGAACCATGTTTTATTACCAGAGGGTAATAAGGGTTTATTAACCTACAGCAATCACGTTTACACCGGCGAATCTTAACCATCGCAAGATGGTGCTCCAGTTTGGAATAGCTAAGTTGCTTAAACTATCCGGCTTGATTGGATGTTTTATGAGTACTATAACTATAACTATGAATACATGTGTAATTTATGTGTATATATATATATACATATATATATATACATACATATAATTATATATATATGTATATATATATATATACACACACGTAAATTGGTCACAAACCAACAAACATCACTAGGCAAACTAGGGGGCATCACTCTGTAGGGATTTTGGCCAGAATTTTCACAATTCTGGCAGGTTCCAGGAATGATGGTTTCACATTAAGCGCCAAAACAAAGACACAAAGCGAACCATTGTAGTATTTATGATAATTGAAGGGACATGTTGGGACCAAACAGTCTCATCCCCTTGTGACATTCTCCCAATAAGGGCCTGAATATGGATCTGAGCGGCTTTGATTCCAGATTGAAACCCTGACCCTGACGTGGGCCTGTCTCAAATGATGAACCCTTTTTGAGACTGCTCAGGATTCTTTCCATCTATCAACACATGTCAACTCGTACAGGAACCTTTGTAAAGGCTAGTCATGCTGCAAGTGTAGGTCTACAACCCCCAAAGAACACAGAGATAACGTAACTATGGAAAATCACCATATTTAATGTGTATTTCAACTATCAATGGCCATGTTCAATAGCTATATGTTATGTTAGTTTACCAGAGGGTACCCGAAGTTTAATTTACCCCATCCCAAGCGCAGGGCAGAGTCGCGGCCTCTGAAGCCTCTCCTGGGCGTTTTGACAAAAAATGACCCATGACCCATGCAGTGCCTCCAGTCATATGTTGGTTCATGAACCCATCAAACTATAGGATACGGATGGATACGGTATAGAAGTTGTATATCCACTATCCACCAGACATCCTAGCCAACCTAGTGATACACCAAGCCAGCTTACCAGAGTTCTTAGAGTCAACGAGCTGGAAGGGAAGACCCTCTGAGTGCCAAACAAAATGCAAACTACGAAGCAGCAAATTTCTCTCCTGCAACAAGTGGTGAACCCTCTTAGGGGGCAACACTTTGAAGGTTCTAACCATGTTCATCTGTGATTCGTCTATGATAGGGATCTATACTATAGGGACCAACGTGCCAACGTGTCGTTAATATCTTGAATTCAGAATGCTTCAAGTGGATGTGGATTCTTGTTCGTAAGTGGATACATGCCCATGTTTGGCAGAACATCTTTCACACACCCCAAAATGGGGATGGTTTCAAAGAAAATGACCAGTCACTCTGTGGTCAGCTGGGTCTCAGTCCTTTGGACCTAACTTGTACTGTGCTCAATGCTGGAGTTCTTAGCGCAGGGCATGGTCGACACGACATCTCGATGTCTTAATAATGTCCTACGTGTACTTACTACTTGTTGTAAACCTCATGCAAAGCATTTTACAAATTGCAAAGCCACAGTCATCAACCCTCACATCCGTGGATCGCTTTTCGATAAATCATCACGAAACCATACGGCTGCTCACATTGTTGAACTGTGGTCAAATCTTGCATACTTCCCTCAAACAACGGCTGCTGGGATATATACTCAGCCATTGATTTCTCTTGTATAGCCCGTGTGATTTTTG
The DNA here is from genome assembly GCA_947184155.2 of Cladocopium goreaui. Classification (NCBI taxonomy): domain Eukaryota; class Dinophyceae; order Suessiales; family Symbiodiniaceae; genus Cladocopium; species Cladocopium goreaui. The sequence goes on from CAMXCT020005780.1 coordinate 185,172, forward strand.
CTGGATACTGTTAAACACATATGTGCGACGGTCAAAACTCAATTCATGTGGTGAGGTCATGGCATCGCTTCATAAGGCCCCCTATCGCTACACACAGTCCCAGCACCCTTTTCACCAACTAGGCAGAATTGCTGCTAGAAGAGGAGGATCCAGATGAGGAATCGGATTCTTATTCCCCTTGCGATGGTATCTCCAGGGAAATTCAAACTTTTATGTGATCACCAAGGCTGACGTCGACAGCTTCAGCTAGACACCAGCCGGACTCACTGCAGGTCATCTGACCTCGGAGGCTGCCCTTGGCTTGTGTTGGCTTGTCTTGGCTTGTCTTGCCTGTGCTGCCTTGTTTCCGGCGCCTTTTTTTCTTCACCCCGCCTCCTTTGCAACCTAATACCACGCCAAAATGAATCGGCAAAACCCTGACCAAATGAACCCTTTAAGAACTAACCCAGTAAGAACTTGAGGGTACCCTTGTTCATACTTCCCATATTTTTCCACCTATAGCACAAGTTGTATAGTTTCAAGTGACCATGTGGGGTACTCCCTAATTTCATGGATTTCAGGTATCGCTCTGGGTATCGAGGGGTATCGCTTCGGGCATCGCTACGGGGACCAGAAAATGTGTGATCTCAGGTGTATGTTTCAAGTGACATGAAATTCTGACAAGCTCCATGTTGCAATTCTACTCCTGGACAGTGGCTTTGGAGAAGTGTCCGTGACCGCACAAGGATGCTTTTTCAACATATCTCAGCACGGTCACTATCTGAATCAACATCATCAGCATCATCACCATCATCAAGCTCATGATGCATTATGAATTAGTTTCTTGCATACCTTATAGATCAACATACCCCAATATATCAATATTGTTTAATGTAACTATCTCATATATACTTGACGACAGGCCATCTTGCAACTATCCAGGAAGACCAGCCCACTGCGACTGCTCCAGTGTCGCGCTCTGACATCAAAAGATTGGAAAGTCATGTGCCCAACAGGAAGCTTCAATCATAAACAGAGTCTAAAAAGAGGTATCGCTACATAAGGCCCCCTATCGCTACACGCAGTAAATCACATATTTTGAGTAGTGATGGCGGATCGTAATGGAAGCCTTTCATAGCGTCTTTTGACCCTTGCTCATAAGTTTCCTAAACTGGGGGATCCCCAAGTCACCATGGGTTTCTGGTCTGACTTGGATGACTTGGAGGTACCCCATATCAATCCGCCCGTGCCCCCATGCCCCCATGCCCGGAACCTCCGGCACCATGAGAACGCGTCAATCCATGGCGTTGATCAAGGGGTACCAGGACGCTTGGCGTGATGGGTTCCACGGCTGAAAGTTATAAAGTTCTTGTGGGACATCAGGTAAAATAATCTTGGACAGCCTAGGCGTCAGCCTTCTCAGTTTATTGATGCAAACAAAATTCCTGTATGGATCGCAGTCTGGATCAAAACAGCTACAGAATTTGGTCATGTCATATTCTTGCAAACCACTCAGTTAAGCGGTTTGCAGTCTTTTTTGGGCCAAAAATAGCACTGAACAAAGCTAGGAACATCAACAACCAAATGATGATCTTTGAGATTTGGGTTGTTTATTATAAACCTCAACAACCATTATTGATCTTCAACAAGCTCCTCAATGGGGATTTGGGTTTTGTTCTTCGAGACAGTTCTAAACCCAGCGTGGACCAAATCTCATGTCCCTGGATGTCAACATTTCTTCCGAAAGCACTACCTGGTTTCAACCAATGAGTGACTACCTGGAGGATCACCCCAACTCTACCATGCTAGTTCAACAAAAAATCGTGGGATGTAACAGGCCAAAAATTCGCTGACAGCGATGATTTTTAGGAACTACAGCCATGAAAAAAAAAACATATATATATATATATATATAGATGCTCTCCCGTCAAAATCCTTTACATCTGGGTAGTTGCTTTTGTTATGGTTATCGCTTTTGGGGGGGCCTATCGCTTTCCAGGGTTTTGAAGAAATAAGATGAAATAAGCATATTCGAGATCCAAAATGAAGCCAAAATCCATTCCTAAACAGGCTCGGAAATCGATCGAGGAGTTGTTTTGTTGGTTTCAGATGCTTCGGCAACTTTCATGTTGCTTTCATTTTGCATTCATGTTCCTTTCATGTTCCTTTCATGTTGCAGTCATTTCCTTTATTTTTCCTTTCATTTGCATGCATGTTCCTTTGATTTTGCACTAATTGTTCATTTCCTTTCATTTCCTTTCATTTCCTTTCATTTCCTTTCATTTCATTTCCTTTCATTTCCTTTCATTTCCTTCCTAAGGGAAATGGGTTTATGGCTTGGCCAGGGGACCGAGTGCAACAAATGGTTATCGCTAAGTTATCGCTAAATAACCCCTACAACATATCACATTGTTACATTGTTTTCAAGGATATTTTCCAGATATTTTCCACAAAACGACAGACAGAGAGAGAGAGAGAGGGAGAGACAGACAGACAGACAGAAAGAAAGAAAGAAATAAAGAAAGAATCAAGAAAGAAAAAAAGAGAGAAAGAAAGAAAGAAAGACTCAAGAAAGAAAGAAAGAGAGAAAGAGAGAAAAGAGCGATCGAGTTGGATGCCAAATGATATGGTGACTGCAGGAAACAGGGCACCATAGGTTGAATTTCCCTCATCGGTTTTGCCTGTTGGGTGAATGTGCACAACAGTATGTGCTTGGCTTGCGCCAAGTTCAATGGACTGTCGTGTACGGTCCCAGGTTATCGTTTTTTTTGGGGGTCTATCGCTTTACAGTGTTTCGTGCACATCCCTGGTGGCTTGGGTGGTATGGGATCCTGGATTTTCAGAGCCAGAAACCATCACTTCATTTCAAGAACTGCTGATGATTATAGATGATTCTAGTAACTATTAGTTCATTGTAATATACTATTAGTTCATTATAGTAACTTAGAACTATTAGTTCATTATACTGTATATTCATGTATATTCAATGATTCCAAACCATCGATTAGTCGTCGTATTGTTTACACTTTAAGTGGATGATTTCCCATCTAAACACAATTTTCTTCTGGAGCCTTGACCTGGGCAAATTTCTCACTGCTTGGTGATCTCAACCCCTCAACCAGTTGAATCATGAGCTTGTCCTCTAGGACGGAAGGAAGGACAAGTTGACATCAATAATCTACCCCTTAAACAAATAGTATATTATAAGTTTATAAGATTTTATAAGACTTTATAAGTATCAGAAAGCACAGTTATTGATACTGGAGTTATATGTTCACCAACTTCGCGATCGTAAACAGGGGCCCCACTTTGTAGAGACCTTCACCTGGCAGGTTCTGAGGACACTGAGACTTTTTTACGCGACAAAATGCTGCCGGGGAAGGTACAAAACGATTGGTGCCGCGAATCGCGGCAAGCGCAGCAGTGGCCAGTGGCTACATACTTCACAGGGGGCTAGGGACTTGTCGTCCATTCGCCCTGATGGTTGCATGACATTAATATTGCATGACTGCATTTGAGCTCGAAGAGTCTAGAGCTGACCTTAGATACTTTGCAGAAGCTATTCTTTCGCTGGTAATACCATGTTATACCATATTCCCATCCTCATTGCAAGAAATAAAGCTGGTTTACCAACCAAACCAGAGTCTACCCAGTACAATGATTGCGGCTTGGCCCAGAGAGTGAACACAACCCTTAATATAACGCAAAGTCGTCTTGCAACCCATATTCTGCAAAGGGTTCCGGGCAAAGCAACTGCAGCCAGGAACCGGAAAAACTGGGAAGACATCGCACTGAATTGAACCACATGCAGAGGCCAAAACACACAACGTCCACACATTGTGAAAGATGCTCTGGAACAAAGGCAGCAACAACTTATCTTTGCCTGTGCCAAACTCAAACTACTCGGCCCCCCAGAGTTTCAACCAAACATTGATGTGGCATTGTTGTGTTGGTCGTGCTGTGGGCAATGGAAAAAATGGGCGGCGCGCCACTTAAAACCGGCGGTCGACATGAAGACGTTGGAAATCGATGGAAAGCGTAGCCATGTCCGCCGTGCTCGTAGTGGAAACCTGCTGAGTGCTGCAGATGATACAGTAATATGTGCGGCAATATGGGGAACCAAATGGCAGAACCGCGGCAAACATCCAATACACCTTGACCTCAATTCACCAATGAAGATTATATAAGAATGCTACTGAAATTAGAGTGAAATACCAACAAAAATAGATTGGCAAATTGAAGGCACAGGTATCTCAATTGATTATTGCTTCCATTCCTGATGGTTTTGATTGACAGCTGTGAACACCCATCATTTGATTCAGGACCCCAGGGCCGGCAATAGGAAAGTCATCTGTCAACCACCTGTCCTTTGGCTGCAGAATGGTGACTCACCATGATCTTCATAGTTGCACGTTGGTTGAGCAGAACTCAATATCCGCAAAACAATTCTTCCTGATTGTCTAAGAGATCTTATAGTAAAGAAACACATCACAATATGTTCAAACAAATCAATTCGCCGTGCTCGAAAAGATATGTTCTTCTTCATTCATTTCCAGAAAAGATCAGGTGACATTTTCACACAACCTGCGGCCACCTCAAGCGCTCTCTGTCCATGGCGGGAGGGCCAAAACCTCAAACACCGCCTTGAAGCGGTGGAGGGAACAAGGAAACTCAGAGGATCACAACGACCACCGGATCCATTACCCTCTGGTAAATTCATATATATATATACATATAGCTATTGAAAATGGCCATTTATAGTCGATTTACCCAGCATTACCCAGCTATAAAATGGTGGATCTTTCCATAGTTATGTGACAGTTTACCAGAGGGTACCATCGAACAGAACGTGACCTGGTGGATTCTACGGGCAAAACGTGGCTAGGAAATACGAGGAACACATGAGGAATTGCTGAACACTTAAACGATGTTTCCAAATGAGCAGCCACAATTCATGGGAAGTATTACGGAAGTATCATGGGAAAATGACAAGGAACGATGGGAAAAAAAAAGGGGTTCCAAAATTTGGAGACAACCCAGTACAACTCAACAAAACCTTGGCCAAACCACCTGAGAAATACAAGTCATCTTGGATGATCATGGTTCCAAAGGACAAAAAACTAAAGATGCTCAAGACCACCAAGCTCGCAATGACAGTTTCAGGTAACATGGAGGTACCCAGCCTATATATAAGGTGCAGAAGGTGCATGGCCTAATGGAACATTCTCTCCAATTTTCCCTTACATGACCTAGTACCTCCCATGTCATGTCCCATGGCAAATGATATGCTCCCAGCAGCCGATGCTATAGGCTTGGTAGTTGCTATTTCATTGGAGTGGTTCTGTATACTGACCTCTTTTCATGACTGTCCTGGAAGTTTACAAAAATGAAGGGGTTCCCTTCCCAGTACAATGTATGTCATCCAAGTTAACTGATGCTTGACTCACGTTACTACTTGAATTTCAGGTTGTATAATGTTGTATATTGAGTGAACTGATGTTTACTCATTTGATCATGCGAATTCCGTGGCATCAATATTTAACGAATTCCAACAATATTTTGAAGGATATAATTAAAACATATCAAAGCAATTATTTACTGTATCACCCATGACAACACCACTTCATTCCAACCCCTCTTAATCAGAATTCAAACCGCTATTCAACAACCCCTCAACACATATTTCACCCATCTTAACCCCGTTAAAACATATTAAAACCAAGATTTCAGTGAAGTGATGTTTTCAACTGCTTCGGACCTGAATAGTTCGGCCATTTGGGGATAATTCCCCTATACATTCACAATGATTCCAAGGTTCGGTCACGACGTGAGGTCACGCCATGATTTACCCATATATATATAATGTATAATTATAAATATGTATATATATATATATATTAATATCATATGATATAATATAATATAATATAAAATTAGATTATTTATATTATACTATATCAACATAATTAGAGCCACTGAATCCTGAGACCACCGTCGCGCCTCTTTGGGCGAGACTTCGCGACACAAGATCCGTGCCACGGAGGTGAGCACTGGCAACAGCACCTGGTCACGCGAACGATGTGGATAGAACCAATGATATATATATATATATATATATATCTATATGATGATGATGATGATGATGATGACGATGACGAGGACGATGGCGAGGACGATGGCAATGATGATGATGATGATGACGATGAGGATGACGATGATGATGATGATGATGGTGATGGTGGTGATGATGATGATGATGATGTCATATGATGATGTCATATGATGATGTCATATGATGAATATATGATGATTTCACATGACGAAATCATATGATGAATATATTATCCTAGACCTTCCAACGTTCAATAATTTCTGTACTTTTGGGCTTTTGGCCGCAAATGACCGCAAAAAACCGCAAATGCCGCAAATAGTTCAAATTGGACCAATCGTTCAGAAACACACTAGAACAACATGAAATTGCAAGAATGAAGCTGACTTGACGTATCTTGGCATGCTAGATGGGAGTTTCTGCATGTTGACAAACAAAGTGTACCTGCTAAGCAGACGGCAAGAAAAACAAATCTACCGGTTGGTGAAAATTGGTGAAGAATATGACAAAACAACTAAAGCGCTCAAAGAAGGCTTTGGTGCGACGCTAAAAGCAATCTTTGTTGGATGGGAGACACCAGACCGCTATAGACTATAGACGTTGAAACAGACTGTTTTTTTTCTGAATTTGTAAAAAAAACAGAACGCCCATGTTTTTTTTGAAGAAATGCCCGCAGGAAATTCCAAAACTGCTCTGAATTCAACAAAAATGTCGACAGTTTTCCCGCAAAAAGTGCACAAATTTCCCGCAAAAATACGCAAATATCCGCAAAAGTACGCAAATCGGGATTTTTTAATTACTGCTGCGGTTCATGCATGTGACAAATCGCATCAAATCGCAGTTTGTTGGAATGAAAACTGATATTCCTGCAAACTAAGCATGCTTCAAACTAACTATTTTCAAATATAGCTTAGTATTCCTGCATGTGTGAGGCTTTGAATCTTTGGGGGCTCCAATCACCAACACAAACTCTGCAAATTTAGGAAAGCATGGACATTATCACCAGCAATTCCAATCGGTGAATTGTGAGGGACCCATTGTGGCAAGATATTTTAACCACCCGTGCCATATCTAAGGTGGCAGTCAGAACTGCTGTAAAGAGTTCACTTTTTGTTGAAACCGTTTACATTTAAGATTAAACGTTTCAATCGGCCCAAAAGTGCAGAAATCCCAATCGTACAGAATTTTCTGTACTTTGGAAGGTCCAGGATGAATATATGATGAATATATGATGAATATATGATGAATATATGATGAATATATGATGAATTCAAATGATGAATTTGAGAAGAAACTATGATGAATTCATTTGATGATTTTATGATGATTTCATATGATGATTTTATGATGCATTCGTATGATGATTTTATGATGAATTCATATGATAAATTTATGATGAATTCTTTAGATGAATATTTGATGAGTTTATGATGAATTCATCTGATGCATCTATGATGAAACCATGATAAATTCATATGTTTTTATGGTGAATTCATATGATGAATTTGTGATAAATTTATGATGATTTTATATGATAAAATATGTGATGATTTTATGATGACTTCATATGACGAATTTATGATGAATTCATTTGATGAATGTATGATGAATTCATTTGATGAATTCATTTGATGAATATATGATGAATGTATGATGAATACATTATGAATGGAGGATAAATTTACGATGATTGTAAGATGAATTTATGATGAATGGATGATGAATATGCTGAATACATGTTGAATACATGATGAATATCTGACGAATATATGATGAATCTATGATGAATATATGATTGATAAATACTGTATATGTTGAATATATTATTATGACTGTGGATATAGAAAGTTAATATGGGATGACTATGAAATACTCGCTGACTTTGTTCGACAGCACAGCAGCGACCGGAGACAATATCGTTGGGATGGTTTGTTTGGGGGAAAAGTCAAAACTATAAACCATCTTCCAAGAATTGATTGGGGTAGTTAATTCGGTTGATGGGTTAGTTAATAATACTATAAGTAGTAATACCCCGATCATGATTTAATCATTTGGTTGGGGTATTAATTCGGTATGATAACCCATCATCGATTTAATCATGGAATAAGGGTAGTTAATTCGGATAAATGGCGAATTGATGGGAAATCATCGTGCTATTTTTGTAGTAAACCGCCATAAGCCATCCCCGATTAGGGTTTAGTACATTGGGTACACCGCTAGGAATGTGATTGCGTAACATAACTCCTAATCTTTGATTAATGGCGTAGCGATACAGCCTATATACAAACAAACACACGAAGTCACGCCGCTTGTAACGGCCCTGCTGTTTTTTCACCTTTTCATTCGCAGATTTTTGTGTCTTTCGCAACCCTCACAGCGTTTTCTTGGTCTGCCCATTTGTTCAGTAGCTCATTTTGGTCTGCGTTTTACAGTGTTTTGTGTCTGTTAAGTCGTAATTCCAATGCGCTTGATCATGAATTTGAATTCCTAAACGCAAAAAAAAATGGAATCTTTCTTAACAAGCGTGTAGACACACGACATGCGACATGGAGAACAGCTCAGGCAGTCCAGGAGACATGTTGCAGCGTAGCATCAAGAACGTCTGGCAAGAGACAAGAGACATGTTGCAGCGTAGCATCAAGAGCGTCTGGCAAGTGACAAGAGACATGTTGCAGCGTAGCATCAAGAGCGTCTGGCAAGTGACAAGAGGCATGTTGCATGTTGCAGTGACGAGACATAGCGAGTATCATGAAGAGACTGCAGTGTTGCAGCGTAGCATCAAGAGCGTCTGGCATGTTACAGCGTACCCCTTGCCCACCCCCCACCCCCCCACCCCACCCGGTTCCCCAAAAAAAATCACACTATCCTTCGTGCACAAGTTCTAACTAACAGGCAAAACTTCTAACTAACGGGGAAAACTTCTAACTGACGGGCAAAACTTCTAACTGACGGGCAAAACATCTAACTGACGGGCAAAACTTCTAACTGACGGGCAAAACTTCTAACTGACGGGCAATACTTCTAGCTAACGGGCAAAACTTCTAACTAACGGGCAAAGCGACACCAAGAAAAATTGCAGTGACGTGAACAAGCCTGACAGGCACAGCAAAAAGTGTCATATTCCCCAGGGCCGGTAGGGGCGTCGTGAGCACAAACAAACACACGAAGGGACCCTTTAGATAGACAAGTTGGCTTACGAGTATGCCAACTAGGCTTTATGATATTGTATGACAGGTATATCTGCAGTTGAATGGCTTTGCAAACCAAATTGTAACTGGTGGACCAATGTGGGTTTGACCATAAATATATTCACCATAAATCCTGATGTTACTACTTTACTAGATATGGGACTTGCTGTATGTGAAATTCCAGGGCTGTAGTCTTGTAACGTGAAGGATCGATCTACATGTACGTTGACAATTTGTGACATGATAAATATCTTACGATCGTTTAGTACCACTAAGTCCCACACTGTCACGGAGATCTCTCAGCCTTGTACTCATCAGCCAGCTCGACCACCAACCTGGCTGTGAAGACTCCTTCTGCGACCCCTTGCTTTGAGTTGATCACGTCCTCCGGTCAGCAGGGACTGAACATCACTTGAATGGTGAATGGTGATGTGGGTTTTATGTTGGGAAATAGGAAGGAAATCGTCTTAGAAAATGGATCTAGATATATCTAGATGGGTTATTAATGGGATACAACGGGATACCTAATCCAACTTGATATGATACATGTGTGTATGTCTCTGAAAATGGAGTAAACACCTAGATAGCCATTTTGATATGGATTAAAGTTGATAAAACGTTGCCTTTGAGGCTACCAGATGTGTTTTAGGTACAGTGATGGTGTGATCACGTTGCTTGAAGAGGCCAAGTTTCTTGGTTTGGGGTTTATCTGCAACATGTTTACTACTGAATTCACCAAGTTTGATTGTAGGATATAGATCATGCTTTTGCTAACAGAATCCACTGTAAGACCCCCCACAAATATTATTTCCAATGCTGCTTGTCAAACCATTTTAACTCATTCTCACAACTAGAATATGTTCAAATATGTTCAGACAATCCACATTAAAACTACAACTTTATCTAATTTTGAATATCAATGTGGTAATCCAGTAAGCCATCCCGATTTGATGGCGAATGCCCTCCCAAATAGTAGAATTTAGGGATTTTTGTTTATCACATTACTTCAAGGTTGATGGTTACAACATCTCAAAAACTATATCTAGTTTGATGATTTGCTGTTTGGTGGTTTCAACCCCTCTGAAAAATTTTAGTCAGTTGGGATCATTATTCCCAATCTATGGAAAACTAATCCAAATGTTCCAAACCACCAACCAGAGTTTGATGATTTGTGATGTCTTCATACCATCTGGCAATCAAAGATCAAACATGGCAACGGAACATACCCAAAAAATCAGATTCGAGCTTCCCAGCTTTAGACCTCCACCGATAGATGTTTTTTTCCAGCTATCCATGTTTGATGACCAAAAGGTATATTCCCAGTAACTCCCCATTATATGTCTCTCTACATACATATATATATATATATGACCATACATACCATACATACCATACATACCATACATTCCATACATTCCACACATTTATATATCATTGTATATTCATATATATATATATTTATCCCATGAAATCACCATGAAACATCGCCATGAAGTTCTTGGTTGAAAAAATCACGACAAAAAAATCACAGGATGGGGATCCCAGTCGATTATCGCGTTGAATTCTATATGGTTTTTGGTAGATAGAACGAACTAGATAACTATACTTTTTCTGGTTTTTGGTAGATGGTTTTTTATTTTTTTTATACTTATATAACTATAGTAACCATAGTCATTGAGGTCATAAACCACCAAACATCACTGGGGGGGCCCATCCACCACGTCCCAACTCGGCGATCCGCGGAAGCGAACCTCGAAGGGATCGCCTTTGCCCAGGCGCACTCCCACACGACGATTGCGCGACAAGCTCCCGAAGCAGGTCAGGAGAATGTCACCTTTTTTGGGGGCCCAAAGTGATGACATGTTTGTTTGGCTGAATTTATATGGGATTTTAAGTTGTTTTATGGTGATTCATGGGGATTTAAGCAACAAACATGGGGATACTCCATCAGGAAATACCATCTGGTTATTCAACAGTTTGCTATGGAACATTGGCCATAGAAATAGATGATAGACATGATGATTTACTGAACTTAAACATGGTGATTGTCAAAAGTTATGTTAAATTACCAGAGGGTATGTTTGTAAAGTTCATAACCTCCAAGAAAATTATAGTTATATCCTCCACAAACCCTAGTAAGCAAGTTATGTGCGTGAACTGGTATGTTTGTTGCTTTAAATATCTTTAATCCCCATGAATACTAGAACAAGTAATAAGATGTTGTAAGAATCATAAACCATAATAACATTGGAGTTAAATGCACCAACTTAGCCATAAAGAATGGGGGGGCGACATTGTAAGGCAGTATGTCCCGGCCTGGTCAATGGATTGATGTTGGTTATGGCTCATAAACCCTGGTATCTTAATGTATCGTAGGTACCCTAAGTCATAGCTGCTGGATGCTTATTCCCCCAGTCACTATCATAGCCATCGCCATGGCTTGGAAGCCAATTATCCTCTGGTAATTTCAAAGTTTGCTATTGAACATGGCCCATTTATATCATTTATAGTATAGTTAAGATTTACTTATGAACAATACATGGTGATTTTCCACTTTGCAAAGTGTTCGTCTACCATTTCGCAGAGAAAAATCGTGGAGAAAACCCGAGATCCGAAGCACACCCGGCTCTCTGAGTGCTCCGGACCCATGCCCGACAAACCCGCCAAGGTCTCTGGTCGGGCACCTCAACCAGTGCACCAGTGGCTACAAATAGTGGGAGAAGCCAAGTTCGATAGCTCGCTCAGTTGGGGGCAAGATAACTCCAATGTTTCTTGTGGTTTATAATACGTTAATAACTGTAGATAACTAAAGTATATTCATGGGGGTTCTGAAAATCAACAAACACAACTGGAGAACCCCACACTGCAAGTGACTTTAAGGCAAAAACCATGCAAATTTGGGGAAAACCAAGTTGATAATCATTGATAATTTTTGTTGGATAAATAGTGTAGAAATGTGTCGAAATGTTTTGAGCCCAGGCAAAATGGTTCTTGCTTCGGTGAACCAGCTCAAGGATAGAATTCCGGAAAGAACAGTGGGAACTTCTCACTCTTCTATGTGGGTTTTCAGAAGTTCAGGTGTCAGAACGCGGTCAGATGATATTGTTCAAGGATGATCATGAAACAACAGGAAAGAGTCATGAACTCATACTTCATACCATTGGACTTGTAAAGCCATATTTTAATCCCTTTTGCCCTATGAAATCACCACCAAAAACCAAATAAATATTACCCTCCGGTAATCAACGTGGCAATGGGAAATCCCCTATGTACATAATACATGATGGTTTTCATCGAAAAACAGGGTGATGTTCCAGAAAGCAATGTTTTATAAATCCCATATTAAATTCCATATTCAAATCTAAATAAATTCCATATTAAATCCAATGTGTCATAACAATCCTAAATACAAATCCCATCTTAAATCCACATCAATTCCAGATAGCCACTGAAACCTGAAATGTGAGGAAATTGATGTATAAAAAAAAATGGTTACCTTAACGTAATCCTATATAAATCCCATCTTAACCATGGTTATCTCATGAAAAATCCCCATGGAAATCACCAGCACCAGCACGCCCCTCGGAGACCCATGGCAGTGGCCAACCAGCGAATCTCCGCATTGCCCTGGCCGCGTTTTTTTTGACCCTCCTGCGACTACGTAATGCGTATCCAATATGTGTATCTATACTCTTTTTGTTCTGTAAATACCACAATATGTCTCCATATATATATATGTATATACATTTATTGTTATTGTTGTTATGATTATTATTATGCATATATATATATATATACATACATTCTTTATATACTTTATCATGCTTACAATAATATCTGTATATATAATCCCTATGAATATACACGGGAGAGGGTCTTGCCAGCCATTTTATAGACATAAAATTGTTTTCACTATAAAATGACTAGGCACTGCTTATAAAATGAACGGCCCCAACCCAAATCAAAACACTATATTTTGAGGGGGCCTGACCCCAAAACACCTGGAAATTACCATAAAATCTCTATAAAATGACCGGTTCCATTTCCAAATGGTCAAGGCACAAGTCAACAGATTTCAGCACCTCACTTAGAATCATACCATTTGCCCATTCCTTCATTTTGTTTCCAATGCCGCCCAGTGCCAACCCTGGCCTTTCAACGGGCCATGTGTTGGCTACTTGTATGATTTCCAAGTGCCACCACTATAAAATGGCTGCGCTCAACCTTTCAACCCACCATGAAATTGACGATTGAGCCAGCACCTGCCATCCTTTTGGGTTGAAATTGCCTGGAAAGCTGGGAATTCAACCCAATCACCAGAATCATATTGGGTTGGCGGGTTGAGGCTAGCAATTTTATAGTGTCTGGATTTGGGAAATTGTGCAAGTAGCCCACATTAAAACACAGTAGCCCATTGAAAGGGGCCATGGCTAGATAGCACAATGTGGGATACTGTGTTTTAATGTGGGCTACTTACACAATTTCCCAAATCCAGACACTATAAAATGGCTAGCCTCAACCCGCCAACCCAATATGAAACTGGTGACTGGGTTGAATTCCCAGCTTTCCAGGCAATTTCAACCCAAAAGGATTTCATGGTGGGTTGAAAGGTTGAGGCCAGCCATTTTATAGTGGTGGCACTTGGGAATCATACAAGTAGCCCACACTATTCCAAAATGGCCCATTGAAAGGCCAGGGTTGGCATTGGGCGGCATTGGGAACAAAATGAAGGAATGCAAAGAGATGGTTTGCCCACCTTCCCTGAGCATGTCTTCAGAACTTCACATGGCACAGGGCCGGCTCCTTTTCGGAGGTTGTGCCCCCACCCGAGGCATCTTTGATCAAATGATCAATGGCTGCGGATAAGAACAACCTGGATCATGGCTGCACTGCAAAAACCTGCACAAATCTGGACAGATTGCAGCTACAACCCTAAAATCACTATAAAGTAGGGTGAGTGACCCCCTGAAGGAGCGCCGCTGGAGGTGCATAAAACAAAATATGGCATGCCATGACCCCTCTCATTTTATAGAGGACATGTTCATGGCCCCGGGGCTGTAACAGTGACCACAACTGGACAGCACAAACGGAGCACCACAAAAATGCTCCAAATTGGGTTTCTCTCTAATAAGAAGTCCCAACATATAGCCACCTTCAAATCAGTTGAAATAAGGTTATTTGGGGATGATTCTCCTTACTAACCATGATTCCAGTGACGTTACAGTGAGGTCATCATAAATTATCCAAATATGTACATAACATATATATATACATATATATATACATATATATATATACGTATATATATACACTGTATATCATCATATATGCATTATGTATACATTATGCAGCATATTTAAAATAGCACATATAAAATAGCACAAGACAGAAGTGACAAGTAAGTCAAATAATGAGGGGAAAATGCTGCCAGCTTCTCGGAACTTTCCAGTGACATGCCCATCATAGTATGAGGTTGTCGTCGCCGATCATGGCTCCAAGTGGTGGAGCATGGCCGGCGACCACTAAACATCTAATCTTTAAACACAACTATTAAACAATCTCATAAACCATTGGGAATCTTGCTGAATCATATTGAATCTCGAATTCCGCTTGTATAATCTTTTATCCATGGCATGTTGATTCTTGTCACATGATTGTGATACATCGTGATTACCCGTGATTACCCGTGCCTGCGTAACCAATGCCGACATCGCGTTGGTTCCAAGGTTCAGACCCTGCGAGAGCAACAGGTGAGGATTGCTGTTGGTTTCCAGGGGACCTACCTGGAGGTTCCTCCCACTTAGTAAATAGTTCATAACCATAGTTGGTAAGTCCCATCAATGGCGCTATCCCATATAATATATATATAATATAGATTTATATATACATATAACATTAAATAACACTATATAACACTATATGACATTATATAGCACTAAATAACATTATATAACATTCTACAACATTATATAACATATTATATAACATTATATAACTAGCCGTTAAATATGGTGATTCACCAGTTACGATCCATGGGATGATCCTACAAGTAACTTGCCAGCCACCCATAGGATCCATGGCGCTGCTATATATGGTAACATGGATCCCATCAATATACCCCAGTCATGTTAGCATATATTATATATATACCAGCACCATGGATCCTATGGGCTATAAAATGTAAACTATGCTTGAAATAGATTGAAACCGCTAGACATATTATGACATATTAATATTTAACACCAACATACTCCAATTATGTTGAAACCACCCCAGTTCTACACCGTCCTTTCTGTCCGTGGTGCCTCGCAAATGCCCGCAGCGATGGCCAAGACATTCTTCAGAGCGCCCGCAACCTGCTGGTCGCAACATGAGACACACAGTCAGAATGGTCGGAACATGTTGGGATGTGCAGGTGGGGATAGCTAAGTTGACGCATGTCGACGCACACTTCTGTGGTGTTCCAAATCCCTCTGGCATTCCATTTTGCTGCTTGCTCAATAAGGATTCCCCTAATGAATCTGGTTGGTGGTTTCAACCCCTCTGAAAAATATTAGTCGTTGGGATGATTATTCCCAATATATGGAAAAATAAAAAATGTTCTAAACCACCAATCAGGAATTGTTGTAATCCCCGGTATATATTTTGTAGTACGATCCCCAACTAATCAACCAGGGTTTAGCAAGCACTGCTCACTTGGTTCACTGTTGGGTTTATAGATATAATATAGTTTGTGGGTCAAAACCCTGTTACCTAAGTCCCCTAAGTCATAGCTGGTATTACGCTGGATGTTCATTCCTCAAAATGTGGTAGTTTCATAGGTAACAAAAAACCCATCCCCGTTTTCCCATTATATCACCATTATATCACCATTAAATCACCATTTGTGTTGGTTAGATCACCATGAAATCACCATGAAATCACCATGAAATCACCATGAAATCACCGTCTCCAAAGGACTGTGCCTCAACACCCAGGACGTCGTCTGTCATGCTCACACGGAAGTATTTTGAGGTCAACAGCCTCCAGGAGGACTCCAGGCTGGTGGCGCGTGCGCGCCATCAACTGGTAAGGCCATCAATTGACTGGTAAGGCCATCAATAGCTATGGTTTATGGATGTTTATGGTTATGGTTATTATCCATACTAAGGCCTGAGCAAAAATAACTGTGGGTAAAATAATATCATGAACCACCCAGGACTGGGAATGGTAAACATGCCACCTATAAAAATGGTGATTTGGGGGATGGTTTATGGCATTGTTTTACACACATTATATGGTTTATGGTTATTGTATCCCAGATGGATAATAAAGCAACATATCTGGCTGAAGTGTCATGATTCACTGGCCTGAAAATAGCTGAAAATGAGTAGATCCGATACAAAGCCAGATTTTTTTGGGGTGATATTTTGTATTATTTAAGACCAAGGGTCCAAGGGAAAGGATTGTTTCTATACATTCATTGCACAAATGGTTTTTCTGGTCAAATCGAGTGATATACTATGGTCACCCTTACCATCATGTTCCTTATTTCTTTCTATGCTTGTCATGAACAATGGGGAAAGGACAGAAACTAAGACGGGACGTCTTGGACCCAATAACAGAAATGGCGCCGCAAAGCAGTGACTTTGTCAACAAGAGTGATATTGCCTGAATGGTTCCAGTCTTTTTAATTAGTTTAATATATTGGATTATATTGGTTATTTTCGAAATCCAGCTTTCGCTGAGTGAATTTCCCAATGTTGTTGGTTCAATCATCCACTTCTGAGGTAGCTAATGACCCGACCTTCCAGAATATAAAGTCAACATTCCATTAGAAACTTAAGCGGTTGATTTCATGGTGAATTCGCCAGTGTTGGGATGTCCCCCAACTTAATTTCTTTTTCGTGATTTCATACCCAACATTCATGAAACACAATCCAACATTGGCCCAGCATTGAGTTGAATTCTGTATGAATTCGAATAATTCACGGCCAGCTGACAAAGGAACCTGTCATCATACGGAAAGCTAATCCAGCTATCTAGTCATGAGGATGATTCCCCGAATCCAATTCTCATCATTGACGTCATCCAGATGTACTGCTTGACCCTGCCTCGAAACCTTCTCAGCTGCTTCGGGGCTCTTAGAGGCTGCTACCACCTGAGACAAACAGGGCCGAGGGCCTCGAGGGGATAGTCCGACGGTCATGAATTCGCAAGGGATAGTATAGCCTTAAATAGCCTTGAATATATCCAAATGTATGGATATATGTATATAATAACATCACATAATTCATCATAATTCTATATAGTATCAACATATATATATCAACTTACTTAAATGATATGGGTATGAGCCCAAAATTTGTTGTGGTGGTATTGAACCAACAAGGATGGGGCAATAAATCAAACACCATGTAGATTTGGGTAATAAATTGGGCAACGACAAATGACATGTTTGACTTGTCAACAAATGATGACGGATTTTGTGGTTCCATCCTCCATTTGCAGGTGTGGTGATGATCCCCTCTTTCAAGCTGCTTAGATCTAAGTAAGCCTTCAAGTTCCGTTGTTCGTCCATTTGTTGGCTTGGTCAGATTCTCTGCCTTTGATTGGTCAACCGCCAATCTTTGTTTCTTACTCAAATATACTAACCCCGGAAAACAAAAAAGACAGTAATTTATCATGATTCTACGACTGACTATAGATACTGACTGTTCTATCTTTGTTCTTGGTGTTCTAAACAAATATATATATATATATGTGTATGTATGTAGAGTATATTATATATATATATGTATTATAGTACGAAGTACTATAGTACCACATTTTGCTCCTGACGTCTGTTGCCGAAATATGTTCATTCTTTCGGCAGAACAACTCACGACAGGCAGCTCTTCCTAGGCCCAGACCGAGGTGGGTCTTCGGTCCATGATCTCCTGCACTTGACAAACAAAGCCAAATTATCTTCTGGCTGAAGTGTCATGATTCATTGGCCTGAACATAGATGAAAATGAGTACATCTGATACAAAGCCAGAATTTTTTGGGGTGATATTTTGTATTATTTAAGACCAAGGGTCCAAGGGAAAGGATTGTTTCTATACATTCATTGCACAAATGGTTCTTCTGGTCAAATCGAGTGATATACTATGGTCACCCTTACCATCATGTTCCTTATTTCTTTCTATGCTTGTCATGAACAATGGGGAAAGGACAGAAACTAAGACGGGACGTCTTGGACCCAATAACAGAAATGGCGCCGCAAAGCAGTGACTTTATCAACAAGAGTGATATTGCCTGAGTGGTTCCAGTCTTTTTAATTAGTTTAATATATTGGATTATATTGGTTATTTTCGAAATCCAGCTTTCGCTGAGTGAATTTCCCAATGTTGTTGGTTCAATCATCCACTTCCGAGGTAGCTAATGACCCGACCTTCTAGAATATAAAGTCAACATTCCATTAGAAACTTAAACAGTTGATTTCATGGTGAATTCGCTAGTGTTGGGATGTCCCCCAACTTAATTTCTTTTTCGTGATTTCATACCCAACATTCATGAAACACAATCCAACATTGGCCCAGCATTGAGTTGAATTCTGTATGAATTCGAATAATTCACGGCCAGCTGACAAAGGAACCTGTCATCATACGGAAAGCTAATCCAGCTATCTAGTCATGAGGATGATTCCCCGAATCCAATTCTCATCATTGACGTCATCCAGATGATGGTATTGTTTCGTATATGATTTAATATTATATAATGTGATGTAATATGATATAACATGATATAATATGATATAATATGATACAAAATGATATAATATGATACACAATGATATAATATGATATAATATGATATGGTCTAGTATAAAGAACATCTCTATGAAATCATGATGCTCCACCAAATTGCTTGAATCAAGAAGTTCTCTGCGGTGGGTGAACCATTCAATACGTCATGGAGGAAGCCGATGCGTGACATGTTGAAGAATGACCATGCAGCGCCTGACAGGGTTTACCACATTCTTTTTTCTGAATTCTTGGATCGTGTAATCTATAAGCCATATCCTTAAAAAACATGAACAAAACATAGGTTACCATAGGTTACCATAGGTTACCATAGGTTTATGATGGTCTATGCTTCAGTTTTCTGTCGGCTGTCCCAAAAAAAAAAAACGTTTTCCCACTCTCCCAAAGTCCTGAGCAAAGGATGGGCCAGAGACTACCACCACCCCGCCCTGCTGTGGCTCACGCCCTAAGGCCTACGTCAGACGTCGAGATGTTGGGAGCTACGTTGGGAGCTACGGTAGCTGGTTATGACATTCACAGTTTGCCATGGAAAATAGCCATGGCCCATAGATTTATAGATGCTTTACCGAACTATTCATAGCATGGGTGGATTTTCCAGGGCAACTCTTAGTCATAACCAGATGGTACCTGCAAAAAAACAAGACTGTAGGTCAAACTTAGACTAAGCTGGCTAAATTATGATCATTCACTAACCTGAAATAAGGATAAGGCAAGGCTAATTTTGGGATAGTTCCCCTTGCCAACCATCATTCCAGTGACGTCACAGTGAGGTCAGTGTAATTCATCCAGAACAAACCGGGATGCTGCATGATGTATTGTATATACTATACTATATATATATATATTATTCTTGTAACCAACCAGCCAAACAGGAAGCGATACGGATTGAACCCACAAACTGTCTGCGGATATTGAAACAACATGAAACAGCTAACCTCAGGCTTTCATATCTTTCATCAACCCAAACATAATGGAATGTAATGCCATACACATGGAATAGTTTATGACATGAACAACAAAAGTTTTGTTTTTTCATTGACCAAAACAGAATCAGTAAAGATGGGGATGAGGGACACCAACACCCCGAGGATCACTGTCTCGCCATGTTTTTTGGAAACCTTAAGTTACTTGGATAGCAGACACCTCCCCTAGATATATGTCCAGAACCTCAGTTGTGGACATAGATAGCAAAGTACATTCCTTCGCTACAGACTGCTTGGTGGTGCAATAACCATGGTATTGTATGGTATTGTTGGATGGCTAATAACCATAACCATAAACCAAAGGTATTGATATTGACATTCATACCCAACCTGGTTGGTGGTGGTGCAATAACCATCTTGAAAACATATGAGTCAATGGGAAGGATGACATCCCATAGATAAAATGGAAAATAAACCAAATGTTTGAAACCACCAACCAGTCACTATAATGTCAACCCTGGATTAATAAACCCCTAGGCTGTTTAATTGGGAGGGTACCATTTATGTACCATATTGTGACTATTTGAAACCACCAACCAGCAAAAAAAGTACACCACTCATTAGTTCCCAGTGCCTCAGGGATGAGGTCGCACATCAGCTTCTTGTTCCCAAGTTCAATGCCCTGGATCGCGCACGGCCAGCGGGCGCAAGAATTGGGAGATGACGAACTGACTATATCCAGATATATCCCAGCAAGCACAGTATCAAGAAACAAAACATATATCTGTTTAGGAAGGGGACGTTTTATTTGGACCTTTTGGGACCCAGCTAACTGGAATTTACACCTGGTTACCTCGAATATGACATTTATGCTATGTCCAACTATGCTACGCACTGGGCAATTTTTTTAAGCAGTTGCAGCAATGATGGGAGGCCCTTGAAATGATCTAAAATGGTTTATCATGATGTTGATGATCCTGGCTGTAAAGTAATATGCCCATTCCCCACTGTTGTATTACCCATTGTGAGAGCACAATAACTGCACAAATGTGTTTGATTTCCAAACATAGGGGCGTCTGCCGCACTGCATATTTCAACGGCGGGGAAATAAGTTTCCCAAGCATGAGATCTTGGGGATTTCCTTCTGGTGTTCAGACAAACCAATCAACATGTATGCTATAGTTAAATCACGTCAAATCCAATGTTTCCATTGCAAAAAAAAAATCCTGTTGCAAATTAAATCCTTTCTGCATGGCAAAATCACCATTTTACATGGTTCTTAACTTAATCCCCATGTTCCATTGTAAACCAACATGGTTCTAGTTTCATCCCCATTCTTATAAAACCACCATGTTTCATGCTAAATCCATCATTTTACATGCTACAACCACCATGTTTCATGGTAAAACACACACCATATTTTTGATCCAAAAAAAGGCGAACAGATCCACCACGATCCACGAAACATCGACATCCCGACGTCCTTCGAGACCGCCACCACTGGCACATCTTTGGGCACTAAATCTTTGATCGCCTCCAACACCTTCCCGGTGGCGAATTTTGAAGCACCAAATTTGCTGGGTTGGTTTCCCATGGTATTCCATTGTATATCCTTATATCTAATATTATATTATAAATATATATATATATGGTTGGTGGTTGACCTACCCCTCTGAAAAATATGAAAGTCAGTTGGGCTGATTCTTCCCAATATATGGAAAAAAATGTTCCAAACCACCAACCAGTATATGATAGTATATGCATTGTGGTTAGTTGATAAATGCTGATAAAATGCTGTAACATGTTTTACTGACCCATTGTCTGTTGATCAAATCCACCATTGAAAGTTAACAGTTTGCGAACTGGACAATGGCCCAGCTGCGGTTGATTTACCCATGTAGTGAACAGGGAAAATGTCCATAGCTACGTTAAATAACCAGAGGGTAACTGCATGTTTGATCTGGACACACTTGCTTTGACACCGGAGTCTTGGGGGTTGCATGGTGGTTTGCTGTATTTTGCTGAATGAAGAGAGAGAGAGAGAGAGTTAAGACAAACAAAGGTGAACATGTAAATGTCAAGCAAGAATGAGGCTGCGTTGAAATTGATAGGATCATTATCAACAGAGAGGATTGAAGTTTGAAGCACGTTGGGTCAAAATCACCAAAAACCATCACCATATTTTCCATGGTCTTTGCCCCCTAACTGGACAATAGAGGACACATGGAATGGAATCTTCCAGAAACAGGCTCATCATGGCTCAACCAACGGTAGCACTTGGCATTAGAAACATCAGGCAGAGACATCAATGGACTCACAAATTTCGCCGATTTGGCAACTACAATGTCAGTCAATTGAATGATTTGCCTGATGTTCGTTCCGATCACTGGGCCGTGGTCTGTGCTGAACTCCATCCAAATCACGTTTCATGTATTTGTACATGTATCCAATATTGTCTGGTTGGTGGTTGACCTACCCCTCTGAAAAATATGAGTTCGTCAATGGCAAGGATGACATCCCATGGAAAATCATCCATTCATGTTCCAAACCACCAACCAGAGATTATGAACCATTATTTAAATTAACCATGATTAAGCATCATTAACCATCCTCACCCCATACTAAATGTTCCAAACCACCAACCGTTATATGATCCAATTCACCCAACTCGAAATGTTTAAATTTTGTCGCCGTCGCGCCAGGTCGCGCCTTCCTGGAGGATTGCACCGGTACCGCATGGATCAGCACATCGCATTCCTCCAAGGCGTCCTGGCGACCATGGGATGGTCGGATCCCCGGGAGATGGGATACCATCCCCCGAAAAAGTCATGGTAGTTAGCACCCTAGATGCGAACCATGGTGCTAGTATGTTTACCTACAAAACTGGCTCATAAATTTATGGGGTACTGTAAATGTTGGGATTCATATTTCAGCACCATGGTGAGCATATGGGCACGAAAAAATCATAGATGGTCCCAACTCTGGATCTGTTTTCAATCCACTAAACCTTGGAGGCTTTTGGGGGGTGAAGATGATGGAAATGGATGGAAATGGATCTACAAGGATCGGCATCTTTTCAGAAAAAAATCAAACAGCTGTGATTCTGAGACCAGGTGATCAACCCGTTAAAAGGGTTGCACGACCAAGAACATGTGACGGCTGGAAGCTCAATTCATTGCAATGTGGATAGGGTCATAGGGTGGACCCCATCCTTCAGGCTTTCCGAACGGTGTGATTTTTGTTGGGTTCAAACATACCCATAGGATCCATGTATGGTATATATGGTAACATTTACCATCCATATACCCTAAATGTTAGCATATATACCATACATGGATCCTATGGGATAGGAACATAGGCACACTGATATTAACCGATGTCCTCGGCACTGGTGGTAGCATAGATATCCTTGGGCAACTTAAATTCTCGCAAATACCTTGGTGGACCGAACAGAGGCTCCAGTCTGCAAAGCTCGCGAGACAGCATATCTCAGCCGTTGTTGTTTTGCAGGAAACAGAGATGGTCAGGTTATGATCCTGCTGTGTTGAGGATTTTTGGATGACATGATGACCATAAATTGTGATTATTCGCAAGATATAGAGGATCACTAGGAAAAAAACAACGATGACGTTGACCAGCAGCTTGGCCAATGCAAGTTAGTGTGAGCACACTTTGTTTCCATCTGTTGGTTCACATAGACCCGGACCATGATCGAAGCTGGACCAAATCAAAAGCAAATGGCTCTCTGCCGACTACACCACTCCAGGCCATTCAAAGATGACCATAACCCCAGTAAGTGAATGTAAGCGAATTATAGCCCTTAGTAAGTTATAGGCCATAACCCCCTGGGCGGCTCATCCCAGTAAGTGGATTATAACCCCAGTTCTTTGAGTGGGATTTTTGTGGGTTAATCCACCTATAACATCCTATAACTAGGGTTTATAAGCCACTTACGATTCCTGGGGTGAGCCTTTAACCATTAATAACCATGAATAACCATTATTAACCATTACTGTAGTAACCATTAGTAACCATTAGTAACCCTTAGTGACCATTAGTGCTTTCCACGCCATGGAAGTCACAAAGTCGTCAGCCGGTTTCTCATGGTCTCTCCCAGATTCTCCCAGCTAAAATCGGCAGCCGACTTGGGATTGATGTGATTGCGGTTCATGAACTTGCACACCTTGGCAGGGATTCAACCAACCCAAAATTTCCAAAAGGTTGGGTCTACGGGAGATCTTCATTTTGTACTAGGCTCTACTAAGCAACAGTCATAACTGGGGGGCCCACCGTTTAACAACCATCTGGGGTAATTCATCAACAATAATCATAATATATATAATATATAATTCACTAATCTGAAACAAATGTCATTTTGGGATTCTTACTACCCACAAAGTGGGGCCCCCAAACTACGATAGCGTTCAGTTGGGGTTCACATAACTCCAATAACTATGGTAAACATGGTACGCAAATAACGAACTAGTTACTCGGGCTTATAAACCAACTAACATCACTGGGGGGCCCCACATTGCATCATTCGGGAAAACAGTGAGGTCGTTATTACGGGGTCTTCGGGGTGAGTTGAATCGCCATGATCCGTCAGCTGGAAGGCACGGTGGCGGAGTCTGACATGCAGCGCGCACAGTTGAAACATGTTGAAACCAACAACTATATGGGTAATCAACATTTATCAACTATGGATAGAACAACGTAAAAAGACAATCATACTATATATATATATATTATATATTCATTTATTCATTTATTCATTTATTCATTTATTCATTTATTCATTTATTAATTTATTAATTTGCTTATTTATTTAACTATTTGTTTGTATTGGTGCTCTCACTCCCATGGCATCCAGTATTAGCCATTTTCTTCACCGGGAGCGGTACTGACTTGTCCCGCAGCAACATGATGGCACGATGGCCCTTTCGAGCCTCGGATGGTGGTTGCACTTAAGGAGTGCAATGTATGGAGAAAGATGTTGATGTTGATATCGTGGTTTGAACTAATCCCAAACATGCTACTCATCTCAACCAATCATCCCAAGTATGCTTCAAATAAACAAATATGATTTCGAATAGGTTTAAACTCCCAACAATAACTGGTTGGTGGTTTCAACCTCTCCGCAAAATATGAAAGTCAGTTGGGATGATTCTTCCCAATATGGAAAAATAATCCAAATGTTCCAAACCACCAACCACATAAATATGTTAAAATCTCAAGCAACATATGACGCTTAGGGCACATTTTGGCTCTCCAAAATATGACGGGTCTGAGCGGCCACATGCGTGGCCATGGCCGTGCCAAAGGCTCCTCCACCCAGTATGGCAACCTGGAGACCAGTGGGGCGGTGAACTCTATGGTTTATGGTTTATGGCTTGTGGGTATTCCCATATGCTCCATGTATGGTATATTTACCTACAAAACTGGCTCATAAAAATGGGGTTTTTATGTTGGGATTCATATTCCAGCACCATGGTTCGCATCTAGGATTGTATGGTATTGTTATGGCATGATATGGGATGATATGGGATGATATGGGATGATATCAATTTAATTATATATATATGGTTTTTTACTATGGTATACTCTGGTTTTAGGAGAATCACAATTTTCAATAGCTATGTTAAATTACCAGAGGGTATGGTTTATGGGTATTGTATCATTGTATCTGGTTGGTGGTTTTAACCATCTTGAAAAATGATGGACTTCGTCAGTTGGGATGATTATTCCCATAGATGAAATGGAAAAATAAAAAATGTCACAAACCACCAACCAGGGTATTGTATGGTATTGTTGGATGGGTAATAAACTTTATGAAAATCCAAGGAACATAACTGGGCTGGCACCTCTTTGGAAGTCAGTGAACTATCCAGATTTGTCTGGTAGATCTACAGTTACGGGTACAGTTAGATGGGGTTCCAGTACCCGGATCAGATACATTAATATCTTATTGGTCCGATTGAAATGCACAAGGTGCAAGAAGTCAGCTGCCAAAAGCTAACCCTCTGGAAAATCACATAGATATGAAAATCATTAGGGTTCCCTACAAGATGGGGGGCCCCCAAGATAGCTAAGTTGGTTTATAAGTGGTTTAAGTATGGTTTATGGTAGATATAACTATAGTTAATGGGGATTATCATGGTGTATAAACCAACTTATAACTGGGGGGCCCCATCCTGTAGGATTTTCCATATATCTGACTCTGATTGTCTCCTAGAGGGCAACAAAACAAGATAAGACAAGCTGATGTGTTGATCTTCCAAAAATGAATTTTAACTCCTACAAACAATGAACTTTGAGTGGACTATGTACATATATATATATTATATAGATAGATACATGTGTGAACATGTATGGATATGTATGGGCATGTAAGGATATGTATGGATATGAAAGGATATGAAAGGATACGTCACTCAATCCATTCAGGAACAAAGTGCATGGCTAAACCGAACCTAGTAATGTAAGCTTTGCTTAGTTCACAAACTTTCATCCCCCAAACTCACTGGTCGTTTGAGGGACTAATGACTGTTTCAAAATCCCCACGCAATCAAGGAGTCGAACCGACTTGTCATGGCACAGTTGAACGTCTCATGTTAAATGTCCAGGTTTTCTATATCAGTACTTCAATCATTGCCACCTTAGATTGAGGCTACACGCATGGGATAGAAATAACATGAAATAAACTCGCACATGGACGCGAACGCTGGGGTGGACTTATTCGCCCTCTCTTTAGCTGTTTGAGTCTGAATTCGTCATTTAAGATCATTTATGTATACCCTCGGGTAATCAATCGGGGCAATTGGAAACCCACTACCCTCTGGTAATTTAACATAGCTATTGAACATTACCATTTATATCCATTTATAGTGGATTTACCCATTGAAAATGGTGATTTTCCATAGTCATGTTAGTTTACCAGAGGGTAATAGATGGAGGTTTTCATGGGAAAATCATCTATAAATGGGTGGCTTGTCGCCAGCCGGAGAAGTTCTGCAGTAAATCAAACGATCCAAGTCCACCTCCAACGGGGCACCTTCAGCGGTTCGAAGTCGCCATTGATGTAACCTCAAGCAGTCACTGACGATCAGGCTTTGGGAACCAAACCGACCTTCGAGCTATAACCTCAGATTTCTCAGTTTTAGGATGGGGATACACTTCAGTTTGGTTTCAAGCGTGAAGATCGTGAAGATCGTGAAGCTGATATTCCCAACTGCAGTGACTGTTGGGTTTATCTGGGTCTGGGAATGGTGCGAGGTTTTTGCCGAGCCCAAAAACTGGAACGGAACCGCAACGCTGAAATCCTGGAACCTGCTGTTGGGTTGCAAAGCTGGGTTAATTTGACCCAATCAAAGAGTGCTTTTTATATATCACTTTAGTCAGAAAGACTTCCAAGAACCCCCTCAACTTGTAATCAGTTCCCATAGACACCATCATCTCCCATTTGATCCAAATGGAATTATCCAATAAAGAACGGCTGAGTTCTGAACTCAAGCGATTGCTCATCTGGTCTCGAACCTTCGCCCAATACCTTAGCAGCAATCAATATGATTCTATTCCCATCCTCAGACCACATATCTGCATTAATTATGCATATGATCATTCACCAACATAAGGTAAGGTCACTTCGGGATAGTACCCTTACTAAGCTCATATATCAGTATATTGAGGTCGTTCCAATCAGAGGATTAGTAGTTTTGTGGCATGTTGCCCAGAAGGCTGACCTAGCTGGTGCATTTAGCTGTGATTACCCCCCAGTTCCCAAAACACATGTTCCATGTCCATGTGGAACAACACATGTTCACTTCAAACAACGATGCAACTCTGATCTATGGGCTCAGAAGCATCCAATCATTGTTCTATAGGATGAGTAATTATATAAAAATGACCCCAAACTGTCGCATACAACCCTCACATGCGGAACCTGAAACTGCTCATATCCGCCAGAAGAATCACCCTCCAAGATTCCAATCCAGCTTTATTTCTTCGACAGGCTTTGGCACAGTTTCCCTGCCGTTAATTTTCAGTGGTGTGAGTAGGTACACCCTTTCAAGTCCAACGCCAGGCTCTTTTCATGTCTTGATCAACTTCGGAACCTGACTCCAACAAAAAAGCAAGAATTACCCTCTGGTAAATCTAGCGATTGAAAATGGCCATTTATAGTGGATTTACCCATTAAAAATTGTGTTTTCCATAGTTATGTGACAGTTTACCAGAGGGTACCGACAATTCTAGGGCTCGAAATGAAGGAGAACTCTGACGTTTGGAGCTACTCCGACTCCCAAAATTGGATGCCCTCCGCCCAGCTGCACGATCTTGCGCCACACCTGGATTCATTGGAAAGGATCGATAGAAACGTTGAAACTGACGCAACAGAATTCACATGACAAAGCCGCCGATGTGTTTGAAACGCATCTATTTATATCCCATATGCTCCATGTATGGTATATTTACTTACATAACTGGGTGATTTTTAGGGCACATGTTACACACATGTTGGTAAATATTCCAGCACCATGGAGCATATGGGTATTAAAGAACCTGATGTCCTGATGTTTTTGGAACGCATCTACACATGTCAAACGCTTGCCAAAATTGAATGGAACCTGATATGCAATTGGTTTGGAAAAAGCCACAGGAGCATCCCTACGAAGTGGTTACACCCTTCGAATTACCCCATATCCACCTATAGTTTATGGTATCTGGACACGTTTGAACCATCCAAATTTTATCTACTGTTTATATATATATATAAATCATGTATATAATATACTTTATAGATGTTTCAAAATTATGAACTTTGACATTTTCCAAGATTTTCCAAGATTTTCCAAGATTTTCCAAGATTTTCCAAGGATGTCACCATCATTTCACAACCGCCCTGACCCTTCGCCCTTCGCCCCACCTTCTTGGTGACGCTGACGTTGGCGCGGCGCTGCGGCAGCACCGGCGGCAGGACGTTGAGGTCCAGGTCCGGCACTTCGGGCAAGCCCTGCAGATCCGGTTTAGGGAAGGAGGTGGATCTGGATCCCCCCAGTTAATGGTGGTTAATGGTGGTTAATGGTGGTTAATGGTGGTTAATGGTGGTTAATGGTGGTTAATGGTGGGTGGTTAATGGCTGGTTTTTTACTATGGTATACTCTGGTTTTAGGAGAATCACAATTTTCAATAGCTATGTTAAATTACCAGAGGGTATGGTTTATGGGTATTGTATCATTGTATCTGGTTGGTGGTTTTAACCATCTTGAAAAATATGAAAGTCAATGGGAAGGATGATTATCCCATATATTATGCATTTTTACTATTTGGTGGTTGACCTACCCCTCTGAAAAATATAAGTTCGTCACTTGGGATGATGACATTCCCAACATATGGAAAGTCATAAAATTCATGTTCCAAACCACCAACCAGCTATGGTTTTAGGCACTGAGCATGGTGAGTTTCACCACTGACGAGGTAAACTTGACCACCAAAGATGAAATTTAACTATTAAAGATGGGACTCTAAACAACAATAAATGAGATTTATCATACATTTATGATATAACTAGGCGAACTGTTGGATTTATGGTGTGTGTATATATATATACACCTAAATGGGGTTGTCAAGCAACTTACACTTGGGATTCCCTGCTGTGGGGATGCTGGGAGCAACGAACATATTGGCAACTTAAATGATCTTGAATCAGCACGAAGGACGAATCACCAACAAACAATGCGGTTGCAAACATTGGTCCGGGTTACTAAATGCTAGCAATATGAGCTATGTCAGACTCAAAGTCATCGCAAAGGCATTGGTAGCATTTAGGACATATTTCACCATTCATCATCATTAATCATCATTAATCATCATTAATCATCATTAATCATCATTAATCATCATTAACTGTTGCTGGACTTGTCTATGACTGAGCACTTTCGATTTCTTCAACGACCGCTCGGTGCCACCTGTAAGGTCTTCCGCGAATGTCCATGAATGAAGCGCGAAAAGCGCGCCTCAGGTCGAGCAAAGCTGGGCTTCAGGTGGAAAATTTAAGGCTTGCCTTAGTTGGAACAATGCCATCAGTAGCCAGACACTACATATACATATATAATCATGTATACATTGTGGCCCCCCCAGTTATAAGTTGGTTTAGTTTTGCCCCAGTAAGTATAGTTATAAGTACCATAAACCATAGTTATTGGAGCTATGTTCACCAACTTAGCTATCGTTTGGGGGCCTCACATTGTATATATATATACCATCTGGTTATTTAACATAGCCATGGAAAATCACCATTTTTAGGTGAACCACCTATTTCTATGGACCATCTATACCATGGCTATGTTAAATAACCAGAGGGTATATCCAATATGTATGCAGGTACGTTTGTGGAATGTTCACACTTACGCTTGATCCATGGCCTAGAAAAATCTTCCGAGGCCTTCCAAACAGCCAGGCGCAAACTCCAGGCCAACGCGGCTAGGGCCTGGGTTGAGTCGCTGGGGGAAGTCACAACTTCAGTCTGAATATAAAAGTGATAACATGTGATAACTGATTATAGTGAGCATAACTGATATATATATATAATATAGTTCTTCTGATTATAACTGACTATAGTGATAATATAGTGATAACTGATTATAACTCCCCCAGCGAATTCAGTGATGATAGTGATAGCCACATATAGTTATAATCACTATATTATCACTATATAAATGATGATAACTGATATTATAGTGATAATATAGTGATTATAGTGATGATATAGTGACAAGAGTGATTATTTATTCTGATTAGTGATGATAATATTGATAGTATAGTGACTATAGTGATTACACATAATTGTAGATGAATAATTCTGAGATTATTAGTGATATAGTGGTAATATTCTATAGAATATTTAGTGATCATAGTGGTAATGGAGGATCATTCTTAAGATCATTATCCCCAAAGGTTCACAAAGATCCCTATCATTATTATTGAAAATTGTGGTGACAAAATCGTGATCATGGAGAATCATTCTAGTGAAATCATGGTAATTTCATAGATGATCATAGTGATATATTTATATACCATCTGGTTATTTAACATAGCAATGGAAAGTAACCATTTTTAATATTTGGGATTTGGTGGATTAGGCTGGACAATTTGACACCAGGTATCACCAGATGCATTTTTTGGGGGGTCTGAGAATCCTCCTGAGAATCTTTTTGTCAAATGCAGTATGAATTTCAATAGTGTCCGATAAACTTCAATAGAATCAGTGATCATCATTATTATCATTACCTAGATAATCTAGATCACTATTAATATTTACCAGTGATCATGATTACCAGATCATGATAATCACTATTAATAATCTAGATCATTATTATCATTACCTAGATCATGATTACCAGTGATCACTATTAACTATGATGATTTCAATAGAACCAGAGTTGAAACTTTGTCGAACCTCTGGCAATCGGGATGTTCCATCGCTGCTCATTAGCTTCCCTTTTCGGCTACACCCAAAAAAGGTCCTGGGACTTGAGATAGCGAACAAATACCACTGGGAATCACTCAGAAGAAAAAAATGGAACAATGGGAACTTGGAACCAGTGTGTCTGTGTTCATTGATTTCAGGTCTCCAGGAATAGAGTCAAAAATGAATTGGAATTTCCTGAAAGCGATTTCATTTAGTAAAGTACAAGCTCGGTCACACACTGGATCTTCCCTAGTCGAGGCGATTTGATACTTGGCTTAAGCGAAACACTAGTGGCGCGTGAACCTTGTTTATGGTCAAAACTGTGCATCTTTAAATGCAACAGACCTGACATCCAAATTCCCATCCGCACCACCCATCAGCTAGGAATATCATCTTACAACCCCATTTTCAGGGTTTCCATGTTAGGCTTTCAGGCGGGACAAGCACCTTTATCCTAAGTAATCTTACATGCCCCGCAGCAAAACAATGTTATCGCTTCTTTATTTCTTGGCTAAGTGACCAGTCACCTATATATATATATATATGTGTACATATACACGCATATTTATGCATACATATATATAACTTGAGAGGGGGAACACGAAAGGTAGGTAAGCAAGAAAGGAACCGAAGAAAAAATGAAGGGGAGAGGGGAGGGAAAAATACATAAAGTGGAGTCTGGTAAAAGCAACGCGGCCATTTTCTTTCCAAAAATATGAAGGGGAGTCTGCTAAAAGCGACTGAAAGGCTTCGGCGATGTGGTTGGGGTTGGTGGTGGTTGTGGTGTTGGTGGTGTTGGTGGTGCTGGTGGTGTTGGTGTTGTTGGTGGTGGTAGTGTTTCTGGTGTTGTTAGTGTTGTTAGTGTTGTTGGTGTGGTTGGGTTTGTTGGTGGTGTTGGTGTTGTTGGTCGTGTTGTTGGTGTTGGTATTGTTCGTGTTCGTGTTGTTGTTGTTGTTGCTGTTGTTGTTGCTGTTGTTGTTGTTGCTGTTGTTGTTGCTATTGTTGCTGCTGCTGCTGTTGATGGTGTTGTTGTGTGTTGTTGTGTGTTGTTGTGTGTTGTTGTGTGTTGTTGTGTGTTGTTGTGTGTTGTTGTGTGTTGTTGTGTGTTGTTGTGTGTTGTTGTGTGTTGTTGTGTGTGTGTTGTTGTGTGTGTTGTGTGTTGTTGTGTGTTGTTGTGTGTTGTTGTGTGTTGTTGTGTGTTGTTGTGTGTTGTTGTGTGTTGTTGTGTGTTGTTGTGTTGTTGTGTGTTGTTGTGTGTTGTTGTGTGTTGTTGTGTGTTGTTGTGTGTTGTTGTGTGTTGTTGTGTGTTGTTGTGTGTTGTTGTGTGTTGTGGTGTTGTTGTGTGTTGTGTGTTGTTGTGTGTTGTTGTGTGTTGTTGTGTGTTGTTGTGTGTTGTTGTGTGTTGTTGTGTGTTGTTGTGTGTTGTTATGTGTTGTTGTGTGTTGTTGTGTGTTGTTGTGTGTTGTTGTGTGTTGTTGTGTGTTGTTGTGTGTTGTTGTGTGTGTTGTTGTGTGTTGTTGTGTGGTGTTGTGTGTGTGTTGTGTGTTGTTGTGTGTTGTTGTGTGTTGTTGTGTGTTGTTGTGTGTTGTTGTGTGTTGTTGTTGCGTTGTTGCGTTGTTGCGTTGTTGTGTGTTGCGTGTGTGTGTTGTTGTGTGTTGTTGTGTGTTGTGGTGTGTTGTTGTGTGTTGTTGTGTGTGTGTGTTGTTGTGTGTGGTTGTGTGTGTGTTGTTGTGTGTTGTTGTGTGTTGTTGTGTGTGTTGTGTGTGTTGTGTGTGTTGTGTGTGTGTTGTGTGTTTTGTGTGTTGTGTGTTGTGCGTTGTGCGTTGTGCGTTGTGCGTTGTGCATTGTGCGTTGTGCGTTGTGCATTGTGCGTTGTGTGTTGGTGTTGTTGTTGTTGTTGTCGTCGTTGTTGTGTTGCTGTTGCTGTTGGTGTTGTTGTTGTTGGTGTTGGTGTTACCCCTGCAGCGTTTTTGCTCGGTTCCGTAGTGGCCGAAAATCGTCAAATCGGTGGTGTTTTCGCGTGTTTTTGCAACTCTCGGAGCAAAAAACACCGTAAATACCGATGTTTTTGGCGGGTCGGAAGCCCAAAACCACGGTATTTACGATGTTTTTTGCCTCTGGTAGTAAAAAGCACGGTATTTACAGTGTTTTTTGGCCAGCACCTAGCAAAAACACTGGTATTTACGGAGGTTTCACCATGTAGCAAAATGTGGTTTCTTGATCCGAAAAGAACAAAAATACTGTAAATTACAATGTTTTGAGTCTGCTCTTAGGGTGCGTGGGAGGTGTGGAGGGGGGGGGGTTACTAAAATGACTAGCAATCTCCTGAAGAATCAGGTAACGGGGCTGGCCGCCCTCCCCTTTACTTCGTAAAGTAAAACTCAAGGTAGCCCCTCTGGAGCTACCTTTCGTGACATGTATATATGAATACATATATATATATACACATACAGAGTAACTATCTATCATAGATTTTAGATCAACCATGCTCACAATACCATTGATACCCGATCTTTCTGTGTCTCCCCGCCGTGCAGGTGCGCCAGGTGCGCGGACCTGGATCCAGCATCTTGAGATGGACAAAAAGGTGTCCATAACGAAGAATGTGTTATGATGTTATGCTATTATGCTATTATATATATACTGGTTGGTGGTTTCAACCCCTCTGAAAAATATGAAAGTCACTTGGGGTTACTATTCCCAATATATGGAAAAATGAAAAATGTTCCAAACCACCAACCAGTAGTACCCCATGGATCCAGCCGTACCTTCAAAAAGGAAGTGTGACTGGGGTATGATGACGTTTCGGGGGTTAGCCGTACCTTCTCAAACAGTGGCCATGGATCCGTAGGGTATATATATAAGATAATGTAATGTAATATATTGTAATGTAATATAATGTAATGTAATATAGTTTAATATGATATGATATAATATATATATAATATAATAATGTGTATCTATAATATATGAATAACTGTTGATAATAATGGCATATCTGGTATAATATTGTGACATGTTGATCTACAATATTTGGTGTGTATAACAATATGGTTGATAATGTTATGTCTGTACCTGAAGATATGGAATCTAATATGGTTTGATCTGGCTGCGATTCCATTCCCTAATGGGACTTGTTTATGGCTTTGGGGAAAAACCACATCAAATGATATGGCGCTAAGCCATGGCGCTCTACCACGTTTTCCTCAGAGGTATAGTATTTTGTCCAAGTTTGGGTAATTATTGACCCTAAGTTTGGTATTATTATGCTAAGATATGGCTTTTGTCTGAAACTGGAGTACCCTTTTTAACTCGTATCGATTCGTATCGATTTTCTGCATGATTTTCCCCAAAAACGATAGCCATTTGAAGGGGATTTCTGTATACATCCGTAGTTCATCCGTAAGCCTCAAAAAGAGAGAAAAGCATAGAAAAGCTACTTAACTTGCTATTTCAGTGAGATTTTCCTGTTCTAAGATTGATCCTTTTTGGGGCTTGCCTTATAGCTGTAGCTATCTCAGAACAGCATCCAAGCGTTTCGACCAGCCATAGCAGCCGTTGCTGGTGGGAATCCGGTGGCACCAGGATGCAGCCCATATGCTCCAGCACCATGGTTCGCATATGGTTAAGAAAAACAAAAAACGATAGAACAAGTGAACAAGTTACATATACCAAGGTTTTACAAGGTTTTTGTTTTGTTTTTTCTAACTATGATAATTGTCATCTATTTTTTTGGGGCGGTGCCATAATCATCTTCTATCATCCAACAGGATCTCCGACAAAAACGATCGTGTCACAAGAAAGACAATAGGATCCAAAGGCTTGAGCCTTGAAAGATACTCCTCTCCCATCCAATTTTACCGGTAAGTGGGTATCCCGTTAATTATCTTTCGTGTTTCATGATCTCCAATTTTCCACTATAACCCCGTCGATTTTCCAAGAGGGGTATCTAATGAATCGAATGGCATCAGAACCTTGAAAATGGGCAGGATGAGAATGAGGTATGAAGGAAGCTCATCAAATCGTGCAGGTGCTGCTTATTAAAAAAGTGTGCTGTATTTTGTGGTCATCCAGCTTGAGATAAATGCTTCCACAATGTGAAATCCACAACTAATCACAGGGTTGCTCCCCCGGCAGGACTAAATTGGGTAATCGAGGTAAAAACCCCTATCATTTACCATATACTGGAGCCACCGAGGCCCAAAAAAAAACCACAGACTTGGGTCTTACGCCTTCAGTCATGTGAATCTCAGCCTTTTGTGCTCCAATTCCTACATCTTGGCTAAACCACGACACCGAGCCTGAGCAGCTTCCCCCTGGAGTCGACCTGCGCTTTGTGCCGCGGAGGGGAATTTCTGGACGCCAACGGCCAACGGCCAATTCTTCTTTGGCGTTCTCTGAAAATTGAGGGAAACCATGAGAAACCCAGCGAATTTCATGGGTAATGATAATTTCCCTCAACATTTCCATTTGAGGGTATTTTGCGCATGTTGTTTCTTCCTGAACACCTGGTGGGAGGGTTATTCCAATCATGATTCAAACGCAACTCAATTTCATGAGATTTCAACAGAGTTGTGTGATGCATTTCTCCCAGGCCACATCCAAAACTCTGAGGATTTT
Source organism: Cladocopium goreaui (assembly GCA_947184155.2). NCBI lineage: Eukaryota > Dinophyceae > Suessiales > Symbiodiniaceae > Cladocopium > Cladocopium goreaui. The sequence goes on from CAMXCT020005780.1 coordinate 221,241, forward strand.
CTTTCGGAACTACAGAACTCATAACATTTCACTGGGAATCCGACCAATCAATCCTTAGTCCAATGAAAAACCTTCAGGCCCCACCTGTCCAGGCTGGAGCCCCACCTGGCCGCAACAGATTTGTTTTATCCAACCAAGTGCTATTCTTAATGTGTTTTTGTTGAAATATTCAAATATGAATAGCCCATATATAGTGAATGTGTGTTAGTTACTCATATGTTGTTTTGTTTATGATACTGATCGAATAATTAATATAATTTATATTATATATATATATTCTTCAAAACAGCTGTTTTCTTTTTTGGTGTTGGTCGTGCTTTGATGCGATGAATGGCTTTAATGGGGATATCGGGCAAGATTTGGTAGATTTGAGCTGGGTCACAACCCGGCTACCCCTCTTGCCCACATATCTAACACAAATACTACTATATATCATCATATATATATAATATATATCATTATCAATGATGTTTCCCCAAAATGGTTTATACACCCCATTAAGTAGAGTTGAATGGCTAGACAAACCTAGTTAACCATGTTAACACCCAAAAAATCATCAATACAGACATCGTAATATAATCATATTATATAATATTACAATCATATTACAATCATATCATAATCATATGACAATTATATTATAATAACATCACAATCACAACACAATCATATAACCCCTATGGATCCAGCGGTACCTTCTTAGGAAGTGTGACTGGGGTATGATGACTAGGGGGTTATTTAGCCGTACCTTCTCAGACAGTGGCCATGGATCCATAGGGAATGATATCACAATCATCAATGATATTATTATGATACAATTGTAATATGATCTTATATCCAATCATAATTCATAATTATATACAATTGTTATCATGTCACAATGATGTTGGGGAAATATACTATTATGATCATCAGGCAGTGTGTCAAAACCAATAGTACCCCTGTAGTTCACATCAAAATAGCTGATAAATGGATGTTCATCCCACTAAAAATGGTATTAATAGGTACTGATCCATACCCATATTCTCTCAAGGTCACTTATGATGATTAATGATGGTTAATGATGGTTAATGATGGGAAACTATGGAAAACTCACCAGTATGGTACTGATCCATAAATTGTCCCCCAAAACGGATCCCCTGTACCTCGCTGGTCCGACTGAAAATTGACGCAGATGTTGCGGATGGCTCGGACTGAAGAGTTGCGAGGCCCTGGCAGTCTGAGTCTGTCCCAAGAGCCACAACGGGGGAAATCGATCCATATATACATATATGTGATATATATATATATATAATAATAATAACAATAATAATAATAATGATAATAATAATAACAATAATATGTATATATACAGTGTATATATTATATATTATTACACAGTGTATATATTATATTATTACACAGTGTTCATATATATATATATATGTCTATTCTGATACATCTAAATAATAATAGATTATCAATTCATAATTCATAATGTCTAAGAAAATAGATCCTATGTAGATCGTCATGAGTCATAATCACATAAATCATATATGGATCTTTATAAGTCGTAAGTTATTAAGATATTCTTAGATGATGAACAGCTATGTAATGATTATGATCATGAGCTACTATCATCCAAAATATCTAGAAGAGGTAAACTTACAATTAAAAACACAAAAAACGCGACTTTTTGATTTACATATGGGTTGGAGCAAGCCTGATGTTTGCTGGAAATCTGAGATTTGACTCTGAAGTTCGCCTGCGAGCACGCTGGATCAATGTTATCAATAGACCCCTCAGCAGTGATCATCCGTGATCTTCTATACTGGAGCAACAATGTGGGTTTGTTTGCAAATAGGCTACCATCCATTGATGAATCATCATTTCACCTGTAAAGTTGCTAAGTTACTTGAGGTGTATCTGTGACGTTCCACTGTAGTTTTGGCTACATGTCCATGCATTTCCCCGTATTTAGGACACATTCCAATGCCCCACGCCCTTTCAACCTTGACACATTCAAAGCGTGCCTCCGCCCGACGGAGGGCCAAGCTCCATCGCTGACAGGCTGCATCCCGAGACCCTGCCAGTTCTATGGCTTTGGAAGACTGCTTTCTAACCGAAAACTGTGTAATTCTCAGGGTCGAACTGTTAGTTTTGGGGAATGGCATATGTCATCACAGATCATCACAAGTTTTAAACTGATCTGCTGCTAAAATTCCAAGGGTGGTTTTCCTATGGTTTTCCTATGGTTTTGCTATGGTTATCCATGATTTCACCAATGTGGTGAACTTTGGTCTATCGGCGACTTGTGGAAACGGCCCATCAAAAGAGACCCTGAGAAGATGATCTACTTCCATGATGGCTGTTTTATATCTATGTAAAACATACTGGAGGCTAGCAGTTTTATATAGTTTTGTATCATTATCTGGTAAACTGTATATAGATATATGCTATGAATTGCTATGATTTGTTTTCTGATGGGTCAAGAACTTGAGATTTAAATTTGCTATGATTTTGTGCTTTGTCTCAAACGTGGATATATCTGCTAACGCTGCAGGCAAAGGTGGGGCAAAGTCGTGATCTTGACCCGACCTGGATGCTGACCCCAAACGTGATGTTTATTGGTTGATACCCTCTGGTAAACAAACACAGCCATTGAAAATGGCCATAGAAATAGTGGATTTACCCATTAAAATGGCGATGTTCCATAGTTAGTTTAGTTTCCCGGAGGGTAAGATCCATGTAAACATAGTTCTAAAGAGTGCTAATACCCACAAATGTCCATAAAAGATAGTCCAGCTACCAAAACCAACTTCGCTAACTGGGGCACCACCTTGTAGAAGAAAGCTGCACAATTTGCTGAGCACACATCAGACAGAATGGTTTTGAAATCAACCTCATAGCAAAGAAAAACAGTAGATTGATCATGATTGATCGACATCATGACATCATCAAAATGGCTCCAATTCTTTGGAAGATTCTTCCACAGCAAGCTTCGAAATCATGGGCGGATCTTGAAACCCACATTCCGAACAGTATGACAGCATATGACAGCCATTTTTTCTCGCCACGCCAAGAACCGCCGCCAAACCTCAAGGGCTCATTGTCCCAAAAAAATTAGCAAACATGCAACAAAGAAGAATCATCAGCAATAATTGATGGGATAAACCAACATAGATGGTGATTTAGTTCGCGACACAGGAGAAAAATGCAGTAACTTCAGCCATTTTCCATAGCTATATTATATGTTAAATAACCTGAGGCTATATTTTTGTTTGTTTATAATCTTTCTATGAATGCTATATACAACCGAAAGCCAATCCACGCAGCTTGCCGTTTGCCCCCCAGAACAAATCCCCATTCAGATAGGTAGAACAACTATGAGATCACTTAATTTTGCTCGGACATACTGTAAACTTCTACATGTTTAGTTTAATCATGTTTAATCATATGTAATTATATATATACGTATATACACACTGTAGGGTTTTCTATAATTTAGGACTCATGTTGATCAGCAAAACCACCGGACATAGGCGCTGTCTCTGAGGGAAGTACAAGCACACGTTGCTGAAACCTGGGGCGTTTGAGTGTGGATTACATCTATGGTAGCTGTGGCTGTGCATCAACGATGAATCAAACACATCTAAATGACATCCAAAAAAAAAAAGGTGACATATGTTGTGGCCTAAAATCATACATCCGCATAATCAAAAACTATCAAAAAAGTGTAATTGTTTACATCTAATGAATCAAACGCAACAAGCAGAGGCTTATGATGCAATATGATGAAAGCGACTGAACGCTCCTCAACAAGGATAAAATGGGCAATTACTTAGCCCTGTCGTTTTGATGTCAACAACTGCACCGCAAAAAACGCCGCTGCGCCGCATTAAAAAAAGATCCAACATCTTCGGTTGTCCCCATGCTCCATGTTGGAATAAGATTCGTTGGACATCAAACAGCATTGTTCGAGCTCAAAGATGTTGTTCTAGGTTGTATTGCTCAATAAAGGCTTGCTGTGTTTTCATTTTTATGTATTTGAGATTTAAGATGAAGAAACTTGAAAGATCAAACGAAAACAAACCTGGCCTTTAACAAAATTGCACTCGCCTCAACAGAAGAGTCGAGACATGTCGAGACGATACCTCTGTCAGAGGGTAAACTCCATGCTACGTAGGCTGGTTGGTGGTTGACCTACCCCTCTGAAAAATATGAAAGTCAATGGGAAGGATGACATCCCATATATTATGGAAAAAAACATGTTCCAAACCACCAACCAGAATATCAAGTCTGTAATGTGGCAAATTGCCAGACCCCGAATCTTCAAGCTCAGAACCACGAAAGGGTAGAAACAATGCTCGGATGTGCATCTGAGTTTGTAAGTAGGCAATAACTACATGGATGACCCAGTGGGATTTACCGATATACCCCAGTTTCAGTTGTACATGGTTTATCAACATTTGCCGACCCTCAAAAAAATGTGCTCGTCAAGGGGGATCATAATCACATTGGTTGGATGGACCATATTTCAATTCACGAACCAGCCGTACTTGCGATGCACCCCACAAATATCATCAAGTATTATCTGTGCCATGATCAAAACAATGGTCCTCCCACCATCATTGGGGCATTCCTTTTTTGATCTAAAAGGTAAAATTCTATTAATATCAACATTATTTACCCTCTGGTAAATTAACATAGCTATTGAAAATGACCATAGAAATAGTGGATTTACATGGATTTACCCAGCTATAAAATGGTGGATCTTTCCATAGTTACGTGACAGTTTACCAGAGGGTATATGAAGGTTTTCATCCTAAGTCATGGGGGTAGGCCCAGTTATTGTCATCTACGTCTCAGATTTTCCCCGCCTTGCGTCACAGGAAGTTCTCGCCATGGTCGATCGGTGGAGGTCCTAAAAAGCCGGCAGCGACCATCCGGAGACCATCCGGTTGCCATAGAAATTGGGCTCTTAGGCCCATCATTTATCATTTTACAGTATGTTTAACTGGTTGGTGGTTTCAACCCTCTGAAAAATATTAGTCAGTTGGGATAATTATTCCCAATATAGGGAAAAATAAAAAATGTTCCAAACCACCAACCAGTTAACAATATCTTACAATCTTTGGGTGTATTTGGAGGGTCTAGGTACGTTTATATGGTTTATATGAATGCTATATTATAGCATCTCATTGAGTATACTTAGTGTAAATCAAATAGGCAAATAGGTGATGAATGATGACAACACACAAATTCAGTATAGATAATTAGGACCGATGATCATAAACTCAAGAACAACCAAATGTCCATGGATTGTACAATCAAAATATGAGTATATACCAGTATGGTAAATTGAGGCTGTAGATACAATTATATGATATTATATGATGTTGATGTATACATCCTATTCTATCCCCAAGACACCACTTGCTGCCCAATCAACCCCCTGTGAAGCTAGATAGGAAATCCGAAACAGATATCAAATATGTCATGGCTAGGCTTTGTGGAGGATTGAACTATAGGTTTTTGGGGTTGATGTTCAACAAGCAACATAACTTAAGGTATCAGTTTTCCCGCCTTCTCGGCGCGCGGTAGGAGGGATCCTAGGAAAACGGAGGGGCTTTCAGGGACCTGGGGAAGTGGCAATGCCTAGTTTGTAGTTTGATACTAACCAAAATACGATGAATTTTCATGAGTTATTGGCTTAAGGCGTGGCTGGCTAGATGTGAAGGAGCATTGTACGAGTTTCTGGACGGCCTGTGGCCCGCTATTTAAGGATTTCAGTTGTTTCCTGAAAACTATCTATTGCAAATGTGGTGAACAAGATGCCACTGTGGAACATGCACTGTGTGCTTGCAGATGCACTCACTAACCTGAATTAAGGCCATTTGGGGATGATTTCCCTTACTAACCATGATTCCAGTGAGGTCGCAGTGAGGTCGTTATAATTTACCCAGATAATATCTATAATGTTCTTTTCGAACAGAAGCAGCAATGGTTCCACATGGTTCCACCATCTGTTCCAGCCAGGTGGTGTGGTTTTGGCATTTTTGGAATTGACCCAACCTGGTTATGACTAACATAGCCATGGTTAAGCCATGGCCCATAGAAATAGATGGATTACCGAACTTAAAAATGGTGATTTTCCATGGCTATGTTAAATAACCAGATGGTATTTTTTTCAATGATACAATGCAACATGATGATAGGTTCTGCTGGTCCCGGACCTTCTTTCGCTGCGCCTGTGGAATGCCGTGAGGATGTCTGTCGAAAGTACTTCTGGGATTTACCACAACGGGGATATCATGGGGATATCATTGGATATAAATTATCGAATTGGATATATATATATATTACCATCAATAATTAATAATAGGGATATGAATGGGGATATAACAAACATTAACAAACTAAAATTCTACAATTGGTTATGTAAATGAAGTTACCAGGATATTATCCTTTGATAGATAGGTTATTCATCAATTCAGCGTCCATTTCATTTCTGCACTTGTTGAACCCATCAATGCCATGAGGTAGTAGGATAGTCTGACTCAGGAATACCCGGCCTGGTAAAGTGTCACATAACTATGGAAAGATCCACCATTTGTTTAGCTGGGTAAATCCACTATAAATCACCATTTGCAATAGCTATTTTGACATAACTAGAGGGTAATTTTGAACAGGACATTGTGGCTCGCTCAGAGCGTCAGAGTTCTCTGGAACCGGTGGTTTTCTCATGGTCCAAACAACTCTGAGGTAGTGGTGCAGTGGAACCATAAACAAGTCAGGCCCACACAACCATAGGGGCCTTAGGGGCCCCATATCCCAACTTATGAAGCTTAGAATCCCAACCATGATTAACTGTTACAGCAAGCATTACTAACTACTATTAACCACTATCTTAACCACTAGGCCGGTAACAGTTGTACTCATGATCATTAATTATCCCAATTACCCTCTGGTAAACTAACATAACTATGGAAAATCACAATTTTTAATGGGAAAATCCACTATAAATGGCCATTTTCAATAGCTATGTTAAATTACAGGCACTATACCGGCTTCTGACCAGGACCTTACCATCCCTTCAGAAATGCAGGAAGTCACGGCCGGATGTCTGGGATCCCCAGTCGTGTTATCCATGACTGGATGAAAGGCGGGGTACCTCCATGACTTCTGAAAGCTCCATGACTGGATATTTAGTGGCTAGATAGTACCTACAGTATCAGGTATATTATATACTTTACTATAGATGAATCCTTTCAGAATAACCATGAACTATAGATATTTAATGATATTTATACGGTAAACAATGGTATTTTTTCAATCCATCTTCACCAAGCCCTAGCGATTTCGGCTCCTCTTGCTGCATTTCCTTCATTTCCTCTTCGATTTTTCTTTCCACCTGGAACAGTGGCGACTCACTGCCGCGCGGGGAATTTTCAACGACTGAAATGATGCATGACCCACTACTGATAGATGAATCAACACACTAAAAAGGGTTAGCACATTTTTAACATGAATCATTGTCAGAATCATCAACATCAAAAACATCATTACTTTCACTTAGTTAGGAACAAACATATAAACAACAATGAATAAACTGCCACTTCTCCAGTGATGCCTCATTTTCACTGTGACCTCCCTGACTTCCGAAAAGCTTCGCCTCTTTGGGCGGAAAGTGTCCCAACTCCCGCAGAACTCCTGGTGAGGCTTCGACCACTAAGCAACAAAATGGTGATTTCAATAGCGAGTTAACCAACAACAGTGATTTCATAGGGATTGAACTAACCAAGATGGTGGTGTTGATGAAGTACAATGGGATTTTTCATGGGGATTTAACTACTGTGAACAGAAAAGGTGGGATTTTTCATGGGATATAACGGGATCATTTTCTGGTATGTAGTTTGTCACGTTTGATTCAGGGTATCCTGAGAGTGTTCTGTGTAACAGCACATAGCAGATATGACACTAAAATACTAAAGAACTGTTGGGAACAATGGTATAACAAGACTTGTCATGATTAGGTATTTTGTACAGTACCCCTCTGTTGTTGGTGGATTGTATACATGTTTTCTCCTTGATATTGAGGCAAAACAACTCCCAGCGAAATCATTCTGGGGAACTCATTGCAACTACACGGCAAGTGTTTGGCCGGTTTTCCCTATTTTCACATTTTTCACGTGTAAGAAATTGTAACTTCTCAAACAACCCTGGCTTTTACACGTCCACATTTCCTGGGCTTGTGCCATAGGGAAACCTAACATGATCACTTATGATCCAAGGCTTCAACAAGATGATGAACGTCCTAAGATCTGCTTGGCAATTTCAAGCCCCATGTCGAACAAAAAATCTGAAACAAAAACGTTTAAAAAAAAAATGTGGCCCAATTTGGCAGTGGGTCAAAACCTTGTACCCCTGGTGAACATCAAAATAGCTGGTAAATGGATGTTCATCCCATTAAAAATGGTATTAGTAGGTATTGATCCATAGCCATTTAATGAACCTCCAATTGGGGTGTCTTCATGGTCTGTGCCACTCGTTTCCTGCGAATGAGGATGGCTTACTTGGTGCTTCATCCCACTTCAGTGGTTTATAACCCCACTTAGTTCGGTGGATTATAAAACCCTAGTTATCCCATACCCCATAGGATCCATGTATGCTATATATGGCAACATTTACCATCAATATACCCCAAATGTTAGCATATATACCATACATGGATCCTATGGGTACTTATCCCACTCAAAAAACTGAGGTTATAATCCACTGGGATGAACTAGCGACAGTATGATTTTGCACCTCAGAAATGGAAACTATTTGAAACCAACCAGTGGACGGATCCACCATTCAGCATCAGCCAGGTCTCTAAATGTCTACTGAGTCTACTGCTCAGTGTCCCCGAAAATGGCTTCGTATGAATTCCATTCTCTTGCCTGGCGAACATTCCGATGTTGGCAAGTTATCATCCCCATCAATGGGACATATTAAATGCTTGTTAAACCGAGGCCAATGAAAGTCCAATATCCATCTAGTCCATCTATCTGCTGCAATTTAACTGGCTGGTGGCTATAGCTATAGAACTGTCTTTTGTTTCGGTCAAATCAAATCGGTTCCGCTCGGAATTTCTCCAGCCAAAATGTGAGAATGCTTCAGAATGCTTCATCCATCTCCTGGAATTGTTGTCTTCTTTGGGTCAACATAGACAGATGGAATCTAGCTGGTATATACATATATTATATTCATAGTCGATTCATAGTAATGATATATTAATGATATATTAAATATGTAATTTAGCTGGTAATAGCTGGTAGATTCGGGTAGATGTTATTTATGATATATTAATAGAACTCTTACAACCTTTGTTCAACCCATCATAAACCCATGGACCAAAAAGGTCCATGGCCAACCCGGCCTGCTAGGGGAAGCAACACGCTGCCAACGGCGGCCTCGGTGGGCAGAATTCACCAAGAAAACAGCAATGTGAAATAGATGTTAAAAAATAAGAAATACACTACAGTATCATGTATCTTAATTCAAAATTCTATTATTTGTTGGTAGCTGAATCTGACTTGATGCTTTGCTGGCGCTCTTTTCAGGAACCATTTCTCAAACCTTAAAGCATATTTGGGACGCAAAGAAGCTCTTCTTAAACCCCCGAGGCTACCAGCAGTGACGTCAGTGACGTCACAGTTTGGCCCGGCCTCTAACTTCACCACCTCCGGTATCAAAGGAAGACGTTCTTCTCGCTGAAGGCATCTGTCATGTGGTCGAAGAAAATGCTGCTAGGTTGGCCGATGGGAAGAGGCTTCTTTTCAGAAGTTCCATATTAATTATCAAAGTCTATGTTATCTACATGCACTATACATGCTCAAAAAATGATTTGGTTGTGAAGGATCGAACGAAGCGCTGCAAGCCAGCCCTGGAAGGATCATGGTCACTTGGATCCAATGGGATCTGCGCCCCTTGTACCCTATGGTAAATTAACATAAGCTATGTTACCCTCTGGTAATTTAACATAGCGATTGAAAATGACCATTTATAGTGGATTCTCCCATTAATCATGGTGATTTTCCATAGCTATGTTAAATTACCAGAGGGTAAACACCATGTTTTGGTCCTCTGCCAATGTCATCCCGTTCAGATGCACTTTGGCATCTGCTGAATCTGTCGGAGCCGCTCGCCATCGCCCTCCAATCAAACGTGGCTTGCCAGAACAACACCCATTGGGTTCAATGACGAACCATGAAAATCCATTTAGTTCGGGTATTTCCCATTGCAATGTCTGATTGCCAGAGGGTATTGAATTGGGCCAAAACCTCATGGTGATCCAACATGAAGGAACATGAACACGTCAAACGTGTGGGCCCCAAAAGTTTTGTCATAACAAGGGCAAGCTGTGGACCAAGGACGTCCCTGGCATAGAAATCGTCCAAGCTCGGTGGGATTCATGATGATAAATAATATGGGCTGGGTATGATAGGGTATGGTGAACATATGGGACTCAAATTGATGTCCCAGAAGGACATCAATGACTCAATCCATCGTTGGTCCTTGCTTGGATATCACGTCACCTCTGCACAAAAAAGCGCGGAAGAGCAAGGAGCCGCTGGCTTCAGTAGCAAGAGGTAGGAATCTTGCAAATCTCAGCCGACAAGGCTTGGATATCACGAGTTTGTGGTGATAATTCTGGAAGTTTATGGGTGCCCTGGGTGCCCCCAATGGCACACCCAACTGTGACCGAAATTTACGGGTCTGGTTGAGTCACCAAAATCCGTGACTGGATGAATCATTCAAGCAGCAAATGTGAGAAGGACATAATATGATAATGTTTTTGTTTTGTTTTAATAGTTAACTATAATAATAATAAATAACAATGACAAAAATATAGAAACATTACATAAACAAACGACTGAAATCACCGACCGTGAATTAACTCACACATCTTGTGCACGAGAGATTTCAGAGCAAATGACAGAGCTGACTCAGGGTGATCACAAACTGAATTCAACATAGCAACATAAATAAATAAGGCCTCTTACTATTACTGTAATATAGTTGCTGGTCATATAATACATATATAACTGGTTGTTGGTATACCTACCCCTCTGAAAAATATGAGTCAGTTGGGATGATGATTATTTCCAATATATGGAAAGTCATAAAATTCATGTTCCAGTCACCACCAACCAGATAAAGTCTAGGGGTGATATAACCTACCACTTCACCAGGCTTGAATTTTCAGCCACAATTTCCAGAGGTTGATCCATGAATTTTGATGCTTCTCCAATTGATATTGTTTCCTATCCATTTGTTGACGGAAAAAAAAAAACACATTCTTCAGGTTAAAAAAACAAAAAAACATTCTTGATTGCACAAATTATCATTTCCGATGGTAACAAAAACTGCATTTTGATGGTAACACCACCATTTACATGGTAAAACCATGTAAAACCAATACCCTCTGGTAATTTAGCTATGGAAAATAACCAGCTTTAATAGGTGAAAATAGGTCAATCCATAGCTACATTGAATGGTTCCTACGGATCCCCGCGCGGCCAAGCCACAGAGCAGGCCTTACAGCATCCGCAGGTCCGAGGACATGCCTTCGGGTTGTCATCTCCAAAATCTATCTCCGTCTTGGGAGATTAACAACAAGCCGAATAGATGGAATCATTGCAAAATTACACCAAGCTTGTATTAACATAATTACATCATAATTAGTGGAGAGAATCATTATCAGTGGAATGTATATGTTATTGGAATCATTAACTAATAGCTTGTATGATCATATTCCATGATTCCAAAATCTATTACCCTCTGGTAATTTGTTACATAGCTATGGAAAGATCCACCATTTTATAGCTGGGAAAATCCACTATTTCTATGGTCATTTTCAATAGCTATGTATAGACATAACCAGCCATTTATAGTGGATTTTCCCATTAAGAATGGTGGATCTTTCCATAGCTATTTTGACATAACCAGAGGGTAAACCTCCATTTTCCTACGGTTTTTCTATGGTTTTCCCATTAAAACCTCCATTTTCCTACGGTTTTCCTATGGTTTTCCTATGGTTTCCATGTAAAAATTGAAACCGTCGGCTCGAGAATCATGGTGGAATATGATGGTGGCCATTCCTCTGATCCGTGTTTTCGACGGATGGTTCATCCCTTAGCAAAAGTTGAACCATGGGATCAATATAGAGAAATATAGAGAAATGAAAGTAAGAAATGAAAGTAAGGGATCATGGGTTCTGATCAAAGTTAAACCATGGGATTGATTACTATAATTCATTGAGATTTAGAGAAATAAATAGTGTTTTTTATATCTTGGGCATAGTTAGAATATATGGCAAACGAAACGATTTCCAAAGATATCCAAAAGAGCTAAAAAAGAAAAGAAGGTATGGCCATAATCCATCCAGTGGTAACAGGGCAAACAAATGGCATTGAAACCCTGCTACTTGGTCCATATGAACTTCCCAAAACCTGCGATAAAGATCTGCACAAACAAGTCAGGGTAAAGCGCGGTAGACAAAAACAACACTAACAGAAAGTTAAATTAGAAGAAAAACAATAATTATATATATATATACATACACACCATTTAGGTTAAAAACTGCACCCCATTATTGCTTTAAATTGAGGTGTTAGGCAGCTCCATAGCGCGCACACACACATACACACACACACGAACAACAAGAATCAGTTTCGGCACCCTCTGGTAAACAAAAATAACTATAGGAGAACGTAGAAGAATAAAACCATATTTTAATAGCGAAATTATCTCTAAATGTTCCATGTTCCATAGATATGTTGGTTTACCAGAGGAAAATCAACTCAACCCACTTGCCTTTGCGATCCGTTCGACGTAGCACTGCTGTCCCACGAGAGTCCTTGGGTTGGGCCCCTTGCAGATCTTGCTTGAACACCCATAAATCTACTGGTCAATCATCAGTTGCCCGCAAAAAAAAACAAATGCCGTTTGGGTGGTATACTCCATTTTCAGACACACCCATGTAGTGTTTTTTTTAATGAAGGGATGTTCAGGGAATCAGAGCCACTCTTGGGTTGGCATGTCGTTGCACCGCAAAAAGGCAATACTAATTCTGCAGATCGTTGGGTCAACCCAGTTCTCACTGGTCACAACCCCGCTATTGTGGTGGATAGTCAATCCCATTTTCATTCTTTACGGCATAGTTTGAGGATTGGTTGCAGTTTTTTGTTCCTTAATGTTGCATACATTCCTACTCACCTCATTTGTCCTGGCCCGTGCTCGGTCATACCCCAAGTTGCTGTCTTTGCGGTTGGCCACATTTGGGCCACATTTCACCATTTTCATCAGTTTCCAGGACTTTCGTGGCGGATGATTTTCTATCCCAATCTGCTCCAGCTTCTGGTTGTATACACCTGTGTTCTTGTTGCTTTTGTCCTGTTTTCATGTTCTTTGCTTCGGTCCTAAACTTGTTTGCTTCAATTGGTTTCAATCTCCATCTTGGCTAAGACCTCACTGACTGTCAGTCAGGGGTTCGTCTGTACCCTGCAGCAATCCAACTCGACAATGGAAAACGCCCACTTTCTAGATGATGTTCATTGATTTCCCCCTTGAAGCAACCTATACATACTTAGATATTACACTTAACAATGGTGGATTTCCCATGGGATTTCCCATTTTTAGCCATGGAAATGACTAGCGAAAAGGCATCCCCATGTCTTCCAGGACGGTTGGCCCAAGGATCTGTGGATCAGTGCAGGCGAATTTGTCGGGACCCAAATCCCAGCAGTCCAGGTGGCAGGTGGGGCAACCTCGCTGTCGCAACTGGGACATGGGAAATCACCAGGTTGCCCAACCTGGTATATATATACCCTTTGGTAATTTAACATAGCTATGGCAAATCACCATGATTAATGGGAAAATCCACTATAAATGGTCATTTTCAATAGCTATGTTAGTTTACCAGAGGGTATATAATATAATATGGCATTATTTCATGATTATAACTGGGATATGGAAAGATATAATGTCCCATGACTATTCATAGATGGTTTATATATATCATGAAATAATCCCATTATATATAATCCTTAACAGCTATAATGTGGGTAAAACAATGCTATAATTATAGACCACACATGAGTGGGAATGGCAACCATACCACCAATTAATTTATGGTGATGACTGGGGGATGGTTATGGTTTATGGCATTGTTTTACCCACCTAACAGTGTCCGTTTGGAAAAGATGTAGAGGGGTCCCAAATCTTCCTTTGGGGGGTTACTATAGTTATAACATGTTATAAACAAACTTACCTCAGCAGTGTTCAAAACCAATTTGCGCCTCAAAACATACTGGTTGGTTGAGAACGGGATTCCCCGTTCATGGATTGTGATCTTTGCCATTATTATACAAAGGCTCGTAGAATTCCCGAACTAATCATCTACCAAGTGGAGTGGATTGCAGACACTGCTCACTTATATTTCAGTTGTAAGTGGCTGTATCACCAGTGGTTATAGATCCAATAGTTTCCTAGAATATATTTGGGTTACCTAACTATTGCAAACAAACATATATATATATGATATATACATATATAATGTAGTTATGTAAATATATATATATATAATGTAGTTGTGTAAATATATATATATTATGTATATCCGTTGTTTTTATCTACATATCCAATATTTAAGTACTTCGCCCAGCCCCGTCCATGGCACCTTTCACGTTCTCCGTAGAGTTTGCCAAAGCTCGTAGAGCTGCTCCCTTGGTAGCGAAGCTGGGTATTTGACCAGCAAACACCGGTTCTTTAAATGGGCTTTTATGGGATTCAATGGGATTTAATGAGATTTAGTTAGCCAAAAGTTGATTTATAACTTATAGCCATAGTGGACCATAGGTTATTCAAATTTGTTAACTAGGGTGTGTGGTAGATATATCGAACTAGTTGATGGGGGTTGTAAACCAACAAAAACGTAAGGGTTTGGGGGAGCCCACCTTGTAGTCAACCCTGGCATTTGAACATGCCCCATTTCTCTAAAATTGTCTTATCATATTCTGGTTGGTGGTTTTAACCATCTTGAAAAATATGAGTTCGTCAATGGGAAGGATGACATCCCATATATGAAATGGAATAAAAAATGTTCCTTAAACCACCAACCAGTCTTTGTTTTGTATTTTACTTCCAAGGTCAATAGCATGTTTTTCATCTGTGATTGGAAGCCTTACAGATAGACCGGAACTGTTCAAACAGAACGGATCCAGATGATCTTAGATGATCTATGATGATCGATTAGACATTTATCACCCATACAGATCCATGGATCTATGAATTATACCCTCTGCTAAACTGTCACATAACTATGGAAATATCCATCATTTTTAATGGGAAAATCCACTATTTCTATGGTCATTTTCAATAGCTATGTAACAAATTACCAGAGGGTATCTGAAACCCACTGGATCATGTGGGTATTCATCACCCATACCTGGTAGGTATTTTTTGGTACTTCGATTTGTTCACACTGCCAGGAAGTCGACCATCGATTTTCGTCCAAGATATGTTGTTGTTTTTTGTAGATGGAGTTGGCGCCACAGGCTTTTGTAAAGTCCAAGATATGTTGGTAGGATCTGGTAGGATCTGGTAGGATAGGTGATTTTGATTTTGCAGACGTATCTTGCAGGGTTTGTCTGTACAAGTTGAATCCAGTTGATGTATGAATTCACCAACCCAAAAATAGCTGTTACCAAGATTCCAGTGACGTCACGAACTGGGTGTCTGCAGACAGCACAAAGATCGATGTTTGTTGGATAACTATGGATAACTGGCCAATAGACACGGTCCTTTCCTTGGGATCTCTCGTCGTTGCCTTTGCAATCCTTGTAATCCCACTATCCCAAATTTAACTGCTTGCAAACCCAAATGTGTGCTGATTAACATCTCCATCTTTGGTGGTGGTGATCGAAGTTAAACCTCACTTCACTTATTACCCCACAAAGCATAGAGATGTTTGGGTTATACTCCAGTCACTATCCCAGAATTGACTTTAGGGGGAGCTTTTAAAACCCCTAAATGTGGCCGACAAATCCATGATTGGGCTCTACTATCCATCGTGAATCAAACATGGCTTCCTGAGAAATCATCCATGATACCCTCTGGTAAACTGTCACATAACTATATGGAAAGATCCACCATACTAGTAGCTGGGAAAATAAACTATTTCGACTGGGCCATGTTCAATGGTTTTTTGTATGTTTACCAGAGGGTAATTGGTGGTCATGGAAGTCCATCATCGAACTCTCCATGGGATCTTCCTCCAAATTCCTCGATCCAAGTGACAGAGGTCTGCAGTAGATGTAGACCACAAG
Organism: Cladocopium goreaui; assembly: GCA_947184155.2. Taxonomy (NCBI): domain Eukaryota; class Dinophyceae; order Suessiales; family Symbiodiniaceae; genus Cladocopium; species Cladocopium goreaui. The sequence continues at coordinate 237,596 of CAMXCT020005780.1, forward strand.
CCTCTCCCTGGGCAAAGTTTTCCGATGGTTGTCTGGTGCAAACGAAAAGATGGTAGTTTCTCCATGGATCCAGGTGTGATCGGTGTGATGTTTGTTGGGTTTGTTGGCTTAGAACCCCAAGAAGCCTAATAGATCCTAATTTGGTGAACCAAGTTACGAAAGGCCCACATCGAAAAGAGCTATCGTTCCAACAGAGGCTCACCTTCTAGCCAAACGTCTCAAGTGATGTGCTATCAATAGGATCAATGACTCCCAAGAAATTCTGGAGAACAGACATCCATCAGCAAATCAACAAAGCAAAAAAAGGCAATCTGACACAGAAGCTCAAGCAATTCTTTGACATACTATGATGCAACCGGATTTTCTGGACCCTCTTTGAGCCTGGCATTGGTCGTCCTCTACCAGAGCATCCAGCGAAAATCCCAGAGTTCCCCAAAGGGACAGCAGCAGAAAAACGCTTTTCATCATGAGCAAACCTAGGAAGAGCTTGGTTGGAATAAAGGACATTTGGAGGATGGTTTGACATATCTTTGTTGTGAGTATATAAATGTATATAGCATTATCATATATATATATTTATTTAATTGAACTGTTATCGTATAATATATGTTACTATAATATATATATACATATTATATGTTATTATATAATTCCATATAATTCCTATATATTATATTCTTTGTGTTTATACATGACATATTTCATCATAATTTCATATGTTGACAACTGGATGGCCGGAGATTTGTTGCAACATGCGCCGACCAAGCAACGGAGGACCAAGCCACGGAAGCCACGGAAGCCACGCTGCGAGCGAGCCGAACTTTTCCGCCCACGAAGCTCGAGCCGAAGTGTGGTCCACAATTGTCATCTTGTGCTGGTTACCCATATGCGAACCATGGTGCTGGAATATGAATCCCAACATTTACCCCATTTTTATGAGCCAGTTTTGTAGGTAAATATACTATACTATACATGGATGACATGGAGCATCTGGGTTATGGCCATGTTAATCTTTATATATTTATCATAGTTGTATAGTTATGGAAAAAAAACTCAAAGATGTTCCACTACCTCAGGATGGGGATGGTCATAAAAATAGAGGTTTCAATTAAAATTTTACAGTGATATCAAGTTTGGGGATATTGAATCGGATTTGGAGCCAAACATAGTCAATCTATGAGTGGTCGCAACTACCAGTCCTGGACTGGCTCACCAAAAATCATGAACACATCACCAACGAAAACCAGCTTAAAATACTGCGGAACTCTTCGGCATATGGGAGCGGGTCCTTTCCCCATGATTGTCAATTTAGGTCAATTTTAGTGGGATGAACATCCAGCTATAAATTGGGTTTTGACCCACTAAACTAAAATGATGACTAAAATGATGACATATTTTTTGAGCAAAGTAGGTTGACCTATTTAGTGGGATGATTACCCTCTGGTAAATTAACATAGACCCTGAAAATCACAATTTTTTAGAGGAAACTAATCTTCCAACCCCTATCTACCAGGGTCTATGTTAATTTACTGGAGGGTATACCAGCTACTTTGGGGTTCACTAGGTAGGGCCCTGCCTCACTTCTTCACCGTCCTTCACCACGAAACGAATCCGCTGCGTGTAGTGCAAGCGCCAACTGCCGTGACCGTCACGTCGTCGCGGCGCGAAACAAAGGGATCCAAACAAAGTGGGGCCCCGTCACTGCGATAGCTAAGTTGACGCACATAAATTGGTGAACTGTTGGGTTTATGGAGGATAAAACGTGAACAACACTATATTGAGTTTATAAAGATTATAAAGGGCACACTGAATGGTTCTGCTTTCCAAAGAGCTACCAAAGTTGCAACCAAACAGGCTACAAATCTGCGCAGAGCTCCCAAACAGACTTGGAGGTTCCATTCTTGTACAGGCAACGCATACTGTACACTAAAATTCATGAACAAACTCCATGGTATTCCATAGAAAACCAAACTTAAGAAACATGCCTGGGAAATGACCTGCATCTTAATATATTACCGGAAAAAAATCATGAAATCATCTGTAGCAGCTACCATTTGGTTATTTAACATAGCCATGGAAAATCACAATTTTTAATAGGTGAACCATCTATAAATGGGCCATTTTCCATGGCTATGTTAAATAACCAGAGGGTATTACTCTGATGTTTTATTTTCAAACCTTGCCATTAACTCATATCAGGTATTAAGCAGATTTCCAAATTCCAACACCCGTTCCGCAGGTTCCGAAACCTTTCGATGAGGTCCCAGTCGATTCTGATTTAAAACTGCCACGTTTGGAGATGACTGCCATTACAATGTTAGATGTCCCATCTGAATGGTGGGACACGCCACCATTTTTAGACAAACCCAGGCATCAACACGCACACAACAGTCTGTTGAACCCAAAAGATGGTGGTCATACAACGGGAGGGCGAATTCCTAAATAAGTTGACGCACATGACTTGGTTGACTTTGGGTTTACGGAGGATATAACTATAGTATTCACGGAGTTTACAAACCCACTTATAGCCATCCTTCCATATATTCCAACCAGTCATAAACCCAATAGGTCGTAAAAACTTACCTGTGCTTGGTAGGGAATGGGATGATTGATGATGATTGTTATAATAGTGATTATGAGTCATTCCCCCATTCCCTACTAAGCACCAGATTGAGAAAACGGGGGAGCCCCAACTAGATTGAGATCATAAACCAACAAACATAGCCAGCTGGGTGAGCCCCTTCCGGCAGGACCCTTTTTCTCTGCTCCACCATCGCAACACAGCGAATCTACATCGAAAAACGCCCGGCTCACAGCGGGGCCACCCTGTGATGAAGCTTCCACTTCCATGCAAAAGATTGTAAAAGGGTATCTCTGAATGTCTTATTCAAAGGAAAACACATGTGCATGCACATACACTCAATTTATGTTTACAAGTGATTTTATACTTTACAAATAATAGTTCCAATAAGAAAGTATATAATACATACATACAAAATAACTTCAGAATATATTCAAAAAGAATCAACGGCCATCATAGGAATATCGTGATTAATCACATGTGTCTATAAGTGGTGAAAACGTAAACTAATTAAGGTCTATGTCAATAATTAGTTCAACATCACAAACCACACAGATAGTTTTGGGTGCCTAAATGGATTACGCAATGTGTGTATGAACGTGGAGATGCTCGAACGTGAGACACACACAATAAATTCCCAGTACGAAAACAAAGTATCGTTTTGTTAAGCTTTGTTAAGATTGCAGTTTTATTTCGACAAAATGATAAAGCAACATCTACCAGTCATGGTTAATGGTACATAGAGACATAGAGATCACCAAAAAAAATTACTTTACTTCGTGTGATCCCCACCATGACATTTATACATTTTCTTACTGGCAAATCTTCTGGCATTCTATCTGACATATCTTCTGACATTCTATTTGACATTCTATCTGGCATATCTTCTGGCATATGATCTGGCATATCTTCTGGCATATCTTCTGGCATTCTATCTGGCAAATCTTCTGGCATTCTATCTGGCATATCTTCTGGCACTCTATCTGACATATCTTCTGGCATTCTATCTGGCATATCTTCTGGCATATATTCTGACATATCTTCTGGCATTCTATCTGACATATCTTCTGGCATATATTCTGACATATCTTCTGGCATATCTTCTGGCATATCTTCTGGCATATCTTCTGACATATCTATCTGGCATATCTTCTGGCATATTTTCTGGCATTCTATCTGGCAAATCTTCTGGCATTCTATCTGGCATTCTATCTGGCATATCTTCTGGCATATTATCTGGCATTCTATCTGGCACTGACATATCTTCTGGCATTCTATCTGGCATTCTATTTGGCATTCTATCTGGCATATCTTCTGGCATATCTTCTGACATTCTTTCTGACATTCTTTCTAACTTTCTTCTGCACATTCTTTGTCCCATATCTTCCTACATGAGGTCCGGCAGGGAACACTTGGCGTGGATACTCGCGGTTGAGGTCCGGCAGGGAACACTGGCCGTGGATGGTCGTGGTTGAGGTCCGGCAGGGAACACTGGGCGTGGATGGTCGTGGTTGAGGTCCGGCAGGGAACACTGGCATGGATACTCGCGGTTGAGGTCCGGCAGGGAACACTGGGCGTGGATGGTCGTGGTTGAGGTCCGGCAGGGAACACTGGGCGTGGGGGGTCGTGGTTGAGGTCCGGCAGAGAACACTGTGGATCGCGGATCGCAGTTGAGCAAGGACGACGAGGACGACAAGGACGACAAGGATGACAAGGAGGACGAGGAGGAGGAGGACGAGGCAGGAGGAGGCGGAGGAGGAGGAGGAGCAGGAGGAGCAGGAGGAGGAGGCAACTGACATAAAATCTAACAACCCTCACCTGGTAGGTGGGGAACAACACGTGAACTGGGCCTGACACGTCCCTATGTATAGCCAAATGTTAACTCATTGCTTGATTATAACTTATCCAACCATCACATGGTTCAACCATGTTTTACCAAAACCATACTACGACAAACACTCTGAACAATGCTCTATGCAAAACCACCGGCAATGCTCTCCGCCCCAATGAAGTTGACCACCATGTCATACCATGTCCCGAACATGGAGGTGCACCCCCAGCCACATAGCCTTTTTTGACCTTGCAACAAGCAACTTTATGAACTTTCAAGGGGAAATCACAAATTTCAGGAGCGCTTTTGTGAACGAGCCATAACTTGGTGTCCCGGTCCCCTGCCGGTCCCCTGCCGGTCCCTTGCCTCAATCAAGTTCTGACCACGGTTTTGCTCACTCATCCTACTGGAAACCCAGTAGCCAAAGACGACAGATACCCTCTGGTAATTTAACATAGCTATTGAACATGGCCATTTATAGTGAGTTTTCCCACGAAAATTGTGATTTTCCATAGTTATGTATGCCCTGCATCTGGCAAATGAAGGATGGGTATCCTCTGGCGATTGATCCGATCAAAGAGCTTTGCTGGAGATTTTCAGCCATTGACTTCGACAAAAAACTCGCGTTTTCAGATCTCATTTGTGCAAGATGTATGTTCAACTGTCATGTTCGACTACCAAAGTGTAACTGGTCGGTCCGGATTCCCTGGCAGCGGACCTATACCACCGTTCCCTTCCATTCTCCAAAAGGTTCGGGCCGCTATTTTTGTGATCATTTACACATCCAGCGCCAAGGGTAATTGGTGGGCCAGTACCTTGAAATACTCTGGGTAAATTATATTAATATTTCACTATTCTGAAAGGCCAACTATTGTGATAGTTACCCGGAATCCTAACCAATATTCCAGGCTTCGGGAGAACACAAAGGTCGTGATCAAATTTACCCAGAATATCCCAGAATACTGTATGTGTTATGTTTTTTTCTTTTTAACACAAACATCTACAAACACATTTTGCAAAACGGTTTAACGCATTGACACAAACAAACATATTCATCTATAATTATTCATGTATATACCCCATGGATACAAACACTGCTTGAGCAGGCACTCAATCACTGAAAGCATACCCAATTTTTACGTGCCCTCAGAAGCTACGGCTGGATACGGCTGGATCCATATATTTATGATATCATATGATATCTATATAGATAACCCCGATAACAACTAGAAAGGTGATTCAACTCTATTTTATTCTAACAGTATTTCACTGTTCTATCTTTGGGGGGGTTGTCATTTTTGTTGCACGTCCTTTTTCAACAACAAGCAGCCTCGCCTCCTTCGAGCCTATGCTCAACATCACCTGAGAGTATAACCCAAACGTCCGAAGCTGGACACACTAAGCTTTCGAGGATGTTAACCACTATTTACTATTTAACCACCCTATTTCAACAAAGGTAAGAACACACCAATACATACCAATGCCAAAAACAAGAAACAAAACATCACCATGGGTGTATATGACTAAAAGTTGTTTATAGTAGCTGCATAACCCATTCGTAGATCAGTGCTATGATCTAACCTATACTGTGGATGGAAGAAATCCTGCACCAGTTGATAGGTGGTTTATCCCATTATTTATAGGGTTTTAACCATCCAAGGTGGTGCAGGATTTCTTCCACCCACCGTAGTACCAGTACCATTTGCTATGTATTGTTTAGATTCATTCATGATCTACAGTACCTATTCATGATTTACAGTACCCTAGCCTATTGTTACCCTTCAGAAACATGGCTAGCTGGAAACTACATGAAACTACCCCAGCTATAGTGCGATGATTTTCTCGGCGAACTAAACCACCATTTAGTTCAGGATTTTTCCATTAAATCCCATGCAATCTCCATGGTCCCAGCATTTTCCTAGCATTTGTCCAACATGTCTGTCGTTTCGATTAAACCCCAGCTAGCCATGTTAGTTCTATAGTTAGTCAAATTTGAAATTTTAATTCACCATGAAACCCACATAAACTTACATAAACCCACATAAACCCAGAACTGGAGAACTGAGGAGCCAGGCAGATTGCAAGGCCTTTCGCGCAGCCAGGCGCCTCTCCTGGGTCGAGGATCATCCCACGAGAAGCGGGTTGATTTTTGCTGGTGGACCCTGTTTTAGAAACCAAAAAAAGAGACAGCAAGGTAAACTCCAGATATTAGGATTTGAAATTTACAGATATTCCCAGAAATATATTTTAGAAGCCAAAGAGTGATCAATTAGATCATTTGTGAATTTCCAGATATTTCCAGAGGGATATGAGTCAAAAGCCTAGGTACCCTCAAAATAGCCACCGTATTTTGCTGGATGTGTATTCCCCCATCGCGGCCTCTTGGAGCAAGGCCCTTTGCATGATCTTCAAGCGCTCAGCATGAGATCTGGACTGTAACATCTGATGCACCTCAGATGTTACCCCTGAGGGCACAAAAAGATAGAAAAATAAGCATACTAAACTATATTTTGATTTAGTTGCCATTTTCTGATTTCACTTTTGGTTGGACTTCATGTTATTATATGTTGTTTATCTGTTCGGGGGTTGCGATAGACACCTCCATAGGAGTGGAAGAAAAAATGATCAAAACATCCCATGAACACGCATAACTTGCGACACCCGTTTTTTTTTTGTCCTCCGTTTCCGGAACAAACATGAATCTATATACCCATATGCTCCATGTATGGAATATTTACCAACATTTACCCCATTTTTATGAGCCAGTTTTGTAGGTAAATATACTATACATGGAACATCTGGGTATTGAATCTCCTCAAGGTTTACCTCGTTTTTCAGGTTCTTGCGTAGATGAACCACTGACAAAGATCGTCCTTTGGGATCAACATCGAAGCTTATATCGAAGCTTAGGGTCGTCAGCTACCTCGCCCAATGGCTAGGGCCGCTAGGGGTAGATCTTGCAATTTGGAACTAGAAAACCAAAGGCTGGATTTGGTTCATGTAGCAGCAACATCACACTCACACATCATCTTCAGCAAATCCAGGAGTCTTAGATAGTTACCCCTAACTAAAACTAGGGGAACTATATGTATATATATATAACAATATGTTAGGGCCGTTAGGGCTATAACCAAAATTTCAAAACATTGTGGACATTTGGCGCAGTGCGTTAGGGCCGGCCACAAGGCCATCTTTGCCCCGTCTAAGAAGCCCGGCAAAGAGCATCAAGTCGTCGTTAAGTACAGAGGCCTCACGAAGCCCATCCATCGATATATTTGGAGGTTTCCATAAATGGGGGTACCCCAAAACGGATGGTTTATAATGGAAAATTGATGAAAATTGATGAACATGGATGGTTTACAATGGAAAATTGATGAAAATGGATGGTTTACAATGGAAAATTGATGAAAGAAGGTAAAACTGCAGACTCCCTAGATGCGCAGATTGGCTTTTGGTACAATTGAAGAATCAAGCTTGCGGATACAAATGATACAACTAAGAGTAACTAAGTAATTTAGTATAAGTTACTTTGATGACCCAAACTGCGGATCCATGTCGAAAAAAGTCCTGGAAACGATAACTTTCACATGCCAACATGGCAGCTGAAAATCGCAGCGCCTCCTCCTCGAACTGCTCCTGCAGCCTTCGACGTCATGGAATGGCACTGCAAACTCTCGATCAAATTATTCGAATTGAAATGGCAGAGACTCAGAACAGAAAGTCACATTAAATTCAATAAGATCATCTTCTGAGTTTCCATTTCTTCACGGTCCAGCAGAATTTCAAGGCTGTCTGGACCTGTTTGGATGTTGAAAACCTAATCTCGGAGGCCTAGTTAACTATTAAAAACAGCATCAATCGTGAACCGGGTCATTGATTATGTACCCTCTGGTAATTTAACATAGCTGTTGAAAATGGCCATTTATAGTGGATTTACCCATTAAAAATGGTGATTTTCCATAGTTATGTGACAGTTTACCAGAGGGTAAGTGCCATTAAATCCCATTAAATCCCATTAAACCACCATTTTCTCTATGGTTTTCCTATGGTAAATTACACCTATAGGTCCATTCTCAAGATGCTTGTTGACGCAGTTTCACGGAATCATGGAATCCAGCCGTGGCCATCGTTGCCTCAATATCCAGATAGATTGTGGGCGAATCCAGGAAAGCAACCATGGAATCTGGATGAATAAAAATAGGAATAATCCATATATAATTAAGTGTATATATATATAAGTGTGTATATATATATATGTAAATAAGTATGTATATACTGTATATATATATATACATGTAAATATATATATAAGTAAATATATAATAATAGATAAGTAAATATATAATTACATAAGTATATGTACGATTAAGTATACGTATAGAATATCATGTGATTGTAGATCCTACTGCTACTTCTAGGTTGTTAAATTGATGATTAAGAAAAAATGTGCGGTAAAACCAGAAATCAGAAGTCCCAGAAACTAAGAATATATTGGTGTAATCTTACATGTCATCGCACATACTAATAGGGGGATAGTAGGGGTATACTGTACCCAATAATGTAGCCAATAATGGTAAATCAATGTAAATCTATATTGCAAGGGCTTGGTCGGCACAAAACAGTCCAGAATCAAGGCCGACCTAATGGCCCAGTACCTTTCCCACACAACGAGCAAGGAGACCATGGCTACTCCTACATAAACTTTGAGCTCTGTAGTGCATTCCTCCATGGCTAATGGTAACTCTCCAGTAAATAACATAGACCCTAACAGATAGGAGGTGGAAGATTAGTTTCCACTAAACATGGGTCAGGCTGCAGGGTCTATGTTTTGTGTTACCCGAGGGTAACCCATTCATCTCCATGAACCTGTTTGTTACATTCACCTGGCGATCTACCCTGTCAACTTGGCAATCCAAAAAAAACGCATCTCATGGTAGAAAATCATCCATGGCAAGTCCACTACAAATCCACTACTGACCAGAGTTCAAAACCTTGCTGGTTGATATTTATATGTATATATAAATAATATATATATATTATATAATATATAATATCATACATATATAATATATAACATATTATATATTATATATAATGTAATATGATATAATGTATATAATATAATATTGTCTAATATACATATATATATGATATAATATACAATATATATATAATATTGTCTAATATATATATATATATATTATACATATATATATATTTATATATATATTGGATTACCTGGTATATTGGATTATCTCTTCATCTGTCGTTACAATGCCCTCAGCAAATTGCTGAGTACAAAGCCCGAACGAATCATTGACCGTCAGCAATGGCTTGACCGATGGTGAAACGCCCGAAACTCGGGATGGCAAAGCACTCAGATTTTTTATGGATAAAATGAATGGTGAACATATTCATCATTATTACTACTAGTAATCCTCATTTTGCTGTAGAAAAATGGAATGATTTTGCTGTTATAAGTTATACTCTCTGGTAAACTAACATAACTATGGAAAATCACCATGTTCAATGGTTAAATCCACTATTTCTATGGCCATTTTCAATAGCCATTTTCAATAGCCATTTTGATTACCTTTGTTGATGCTTGAACCATCTTAAACCATCTTAAACCCATTTATTTCATTGCTAGAAGCCCATTGTTGATGGATCTTTATTCACTAACGCGATGAGCTCCGACGGCCCGATGGCGCCTCCAAAGTTCGCTGCGCGCGTTGCTCGGAAGCTCCATCAGATCTACCTCCTGGGGAAAATGAGGCGATTCAAACAATGCCATCTGGTTATTTAAAGGGGTTATAGTTATAGATACCATCTGGTTATAATTATTAATGGATTTATAGGGGTTATGATGGGTTATGTATACCATCTGGTTATGACTAACATAACCATGGAAAATCCCAACCATAAATGGAGGTTTATAGCTGGGAAAATCATCTATAAATAGGCCATTTTCATCCATTTTCAACTAAACACATGGAAATTAGAAGATGATTCAACTAAACAATTGGGGATCTGTCACCAAAAAAATGGTGTTTCGTTGGATTTGAGTTGGATGTGTCAGTTTGTTTTCGTCATGGGAATCTACAAACCTGCGCAGCCCAAAGAGGTGGACCTCCGAGGCTTTGGAGCAAATGGATGAAAACATGTTTCCAAACAAACACCACGAATCTACTTGCCCAATAAACATCAATATTTACACATACATCTGCACCTCGATGTGGTGACCGAAAAAAAACATGACCCAAAGATTCTATATCCCATATACTCCATGTATGTACAGTATATATATATATATACATCCCTATGGATCCAAACACTGTCTGAGAAGCTACTTAACCCCCTAAATCATACCTCAAGTACTTCCTAAGAAGGTACTTGGATCCATAGGGCATATATGCAAAGCATGATTTATATTCACCATCAAAATGATATATCGGCGATCAGATCGTCCTCGTACTCGTAGTCATCCTCATAGGGTTCGTAGGAACTCATGGGAGCACCTCGGGCAGCGGAACGTTGAACGTAAGCAGTGGAACGTAACTTGGGGGCGCAGGTCCAGTTATAACTGGACACATAACCATATTGGTTGTAGTTTTTTTTTATTATATGGGTTATATAGGTGTTATATATATATATCCAAACTTAGGGAGGTTAACTAGCAAGATTTACACCCGGTCATAATCCCCCACAGGCACCCCCAATTGGAACATGACTGAAGGTTATGATGGATAGGGTGTTCATGGGGATCCCCTGGCCATGGATCATGACAATCAACTGGTCATATAACCTGTTTGGTGGTTTCAACCCCTCCATTGTGGTTAATATACCTGGTTAATAATGGTTAATATTAATGGTTATTAATGGTTAATGATGGTTAATAATCTGGTTGGTGGTTGAGTTGACCTACCCCTCTGAAAAATGATGGACTTCGTCAGTTGGGATGACTATTCCCAATATATGGAAAAATAAAAAATGTTCCAAACCACCAACCAGATAATCATATAATAATATATATATATATATGTTATAGATCAATGTAGGTAGTACAACACCCTATAGCCCCATATAGCCCCTATAATAATCATCAACCACCTGGTGCTTGTATACTTACCTGCTGCAAATGTTTGAGACTGGGCAAAGTAGTGCTAGTTCACCAATAATGCACCATTCATTCCTCATAATTGTATCTCTGTGTATCCACGGGTAATGCATCCTAAGATACGGTCGGTGGTGACGTAACAATCAATGCTCTTTCTGTTCTTACAGAGTTCGTGTAGGATCGCTTTTACTCAGCTAGCAGAATAAAACACTATATCCCATAGGATCCATGTATGGTATATATGCTAACATTTGGGGTATATTGATGGTAAATGTTACCATATATGGCAGCACCATGGATCCTATGGGTATGGTAAAACATATACATTACCAACAAAAAAATACCGAGATTCTGGGAGGATGCTAAGAGTCACGTGGCTCCAGAAGCGTATGCTAAAACCACTGGCTGCACTGGCTTCTGCCAATGCAAGCTGTAGACCTTCCACAAGAACATATAGAACATATAGAACATTCCGAAAGTTCCATGATTCGTATGTCACGCAAATGCATGTCAGGTATGTCACACAATTATACACAATTCATGATGCCTTCTATTTGGAAGGCATGGAATCAACACCAATCAGGGCTGCCTAAATGACGAAGCGCGAAGCGGTGAGGTGAAATTCTCAGTATCGATTTGGGTTTCAGGGAAAAGGGCAATCCAAATATACATAATTGATCTATCTATTTTTGATGTATCTTGATGTATCTTGATCTATTATTGATGTATCTTGATGTATCTTGATCTATCTGGATCTATCTGGATCTATCTAATTATCTATATCTCTATCTATCTATCTCATAATCTTTTCTTATCTTGTCTATCTATATATAATATATATATATACATACAATGTAAAGTAGTATATGACTTACAGTACATGAATGCTTCCCAGATCTTCCCGGACAACCTGAAAAAACCAATTCGCGGAGGTTCTAAGCTGCCGTGCCACCCGGGGCATCCTTCACATCTTCATCCTCTGGGTCAGTGACACTGGTTCTGGCGGTTCTGGTTGAAATGGGCCAATGTCGATTCATGTGGCGAAAGCAAACATTTTTAAGGGATTCAACATGACTCAACGTTTTACCCACTAAATTGATCTTAATTTGGTATAAAATACCATCTGACCTGGACCTAGGGATTCAATTAATAAGTATGACATTCAATGGCTTGTTTTTTCGGAAAACTCAGGAACCCATGCTTTTGCCCCTCAATTCTAGGGTTTCCTGCAAATGTTCCCTTCAACCATTTTGGGAAGCGTGGTTCACCCCAGAACTAAGTAAGCCACAAGAAACATTGAGTGGGGAGTGGGGAGGTCACCACATCATTCAACCAAGGAACAAAGGGCGCAGTGCCTGCGTTGTCGTCATCTTGATCCTGCGTTGGCAGAACGCCCACGGGTATAGATCATCTGACCGGGCCGTCCGAGAAGGAAATGAACCAATGCCCTCACCAAACAAGTGCAGCAAGGCAAATGGTCATATGTTCCAACTTCACTTTGTTAACTTGGAAGATTGAAATTAAAGTCCTGCAGCAACTTCTGAAGAAACCCAAGACAAATCTAGTGTCTTAACCTGAAAACGACACACTTGTGACATCGGCTCCTCCAAATTGTACTTGCGATAGACCTGCAAAGAAACAAGTCAAGCAAAGAGGGCCTGTTCCAAGAGAAGAAATCCACCTATCTGGGGATGGGTCAATATTTGTTTAAGGGCATAAGCATCCAGAAACACTAGCTATTTTAAGGTGTTCACCAGCGCATACGGTGTATATGTCCTTACTTCAGAATGCATTGGCCCGCATCTTCAAGAACAATGTATGTTCAGAAAAGACACCCTGCCTGCTCAATGTCAATATCCAGGTTTTGTTCCTTTTCAGATTGCAGAAATTCAAAGTACCTGCATCCATTGGTTTGATTGGAGGGAACATCAAACCATATTTGGACAGCAGCTTTTCCCAGCCAAACAATTTACATATGAGGGGGGGTCCGGGGGGTCCTATAACTTTCGCCAATAACTCTAGGGATCAAGAAGTGTATGTTGCCTAATTCATCTACAAGTACCTCAGTAATTACTACAGATCTGTGCATCAGAAAAGCATGCCACCGGGCCGTGTATGGGCAACTGTGGCAACTTGTGTTCACCACCTGAGAGTAAGGTATTCCACTACATCATGGCTAGCTGAAACCCAGTGGTCACTTTGAATTTGAAAAAAAACATGGCCAATCAAATCGGTTTGTCTGAACATGTGGCAATTGCCGCGAAAATCGATGGTTTATGATCATGTTCCCTATAAAAATCAATGGTTTATGATCATGTTCTCTATATAACAATTTCCCAATTTTCACACCCAAAGCCCTAACACAGTCCAGATTGGCCACAGCTTCACCTATATACTTGGCGTGGTTTCTGCTCAAAGCCACCTGTCCTATAAATGGGATAATCCCCCTGTCATATACCTAGATCGGCTAATCGGCTAATCATCTTAACCACGTCTGCGTATTATTGGTACATCAACCGATTCTCCATAGTGAAGGTTTAAAACAAGTTCAGATGCCCACATAAATCATGAAATAACTAATGAATAAAAGATAGTCATAGACAAAAGAATGCAGCATACCCACCCCAAAAAAATACGGAACGCCAGCCATCTAAAACATTCTAAAATCTTTATGTTGCATAAGGTGGCCTCCCCAGTTATCATGCTCTCAAGATACACCACGAAGCATCCTAGGGAGGGCACTCGGCGAAAACATCCGCCAACGTCCAAAGTCCACCCTGCTCAGCGCAAGATGCGTTAGCATAGTCCTTGACCCGCCCGGGGCTACCACGTCAGGGACCGGGTGAGCTGGAGAACTCTCCATGTTTACTGGGGCAAGGTGGAGCCTACTAATGCGGTAAACCCATCAATAAACCATCCCGATCAAATCACCATAGGTGGTATGAACCATCCCCAAAGGGTAGGTTTATTGTTGGGTTGCCCACATTAGAGTTCATGGGGTTTACGAACCAACTTGGAACTGTGGGGTCCCACCGTGTGAAAACCATCGTTTCCCCATGTTTCACACTTTTCTGCACGGAACCTGAGACAAAAACATGGCTCGTTTAGAATTTAGATGTGTTTAGTGGGAGTCTAAGATCCATTCAAAGCCTAAAATCATCCCCAGCTCAGGGACCGGGACACAAATTGTGTTTCTCCGAGGATTTAGCTCGGAGAAATTATCATGGCATTCTTGGGCCATGGTCCCTGGTGAACATGATCTCTTTCAGAAAACCATGAAAAACATTCCAGGATAGGTCTACCCAGATGCTCCATGTATAGTATATTTACATATATTTACCTACAAAACTGGCTCATAAAAATGGGGTTTTTATGTTGGGATTCATATTCCAGCACCATGGTGAGCATCTGGGCTATGGTGCCATGGATCTACCACCCATGGTGAAATGTTCGTCAAATCAGTTCTCCATCAGAAGATCATCGTCGCCAAGAGGAAGGTTTAGCATGCCCTTCAGATTGGTTGCCAGTGGGATTCCCACAGTGGATGTTATACCAAAACACCAAACATCAGATCAAAAATAAAAAAAAAACATGTGCTAATTAGATAAATTAGATATAGAAAACACATGGTGAATAGTAAACCTTTTTTTGGATTATAGAGAATTTACCCAAACAACAACACCAGAAATGAGCTTTCCTACCGTCTTCGATCGTGTGTCCAAAATCAAGGACATGACAGAATAGCCAGCCATCTCCAGCCAGGGCTTTTCGGATGACAAACCCTGGGATTTGGGAGAACCATCTGTCGAACCCGCTGGCGAAGGCGCTAATGATCGGAGCGCCAAGGCCATAAAGTAGAAGTTGACAAAAAACGATTTTATGTAAACCACCAATGTTCCAATATATAGGGGTTACCATTAATTAAGAACTTTTTGGAGACGTTTTTTCTTTTTTGTTTAACGCCCTTGGCTGAGATTTTCGTTCATAGCTGGGAGTTCCAGGTTGACCCATGTGGCAAAAAGTGCACACTGGACACCTGAGCCACGATTTTTTTAACTCACACTGGTTGGTAAATAAGTATACTCTCCGGTAATCAAATGTGGCAATGGAACATCACCAATTTATGGTTGATTTTCTCATTAAAAGCTCCATTTAATTAGAGTGGATTTCCAGTTGCCATGTTTGATTACCAGAGGGTATCTCTCTATTATGGGATAGAATCCTCCCCAATAAGGCAGCCAGTTAGAAAGAAAGACCCTCACTTTTCAGGTCCATGTGAACTAGCCCTTTCTGCCAGCGACTTTTTGATCTTCAGTTCCTAGTGTCTGCAAGTATTCCCCAAAGATGTCAGATATTCCCAGCTGACTCTGGGCCGCCCACCGAAATGTGGCTCTCGAAGTGTGGACCGCCCATCTCCTATGAGGTCGTTGTAGATCCCTCGAATGAACAGGTTCTAGCAGCTTGAAAGTAGATGAAAGATGAAAGTGGATAAAAGTGGACCAAATATTGGCCAAATGTTGGCTTAAAATTGAAACTATGAATGGGAAATTGGTCCAACATACAGTTCCCTGGGACCAAAGCATAAAAAAGGACATAAGTTCAGCCCCATGTTTTTTCAGAGAAAACCTCCTGAAACCCCATCGACCTCCTGTCGACTAGCCAGGCGTGTGAGCAATGCCATCACCTCCTCCTGGGACACGGTGGGCACCAGGAAAAATGGGTGGGTTTGACCATGGCTGATTTGGAGGTTTCCATAGTCAAGGGGCTACCCAAAAAACGCTGGATGGTTTATGACATAGGACAATGCTAAAATGGATGATGACTTGGGGTACCCCTATTTTAGGAAACCACCATTTATCGAGGAAAACCAATACCAAGATGGCCAAGATCGGAGTTTCACCAGAAATGGGGTATCACTTCATAGACCTGAAACATCCCCTACTTACTACAAGTCTAAGGATGAAAGTGAAAAAAACTACATGAAACAAAATGCGGTATACCCAATTTCCAGAGTTATCTATGTAATCTTTGAAGATAGTTATCTGATCTCCCATCCATCCCAAAGAAAAGTATCAATTGATGTGAAATCATTCCCTCCGTTGGGATGAGCGATCCCCATGTAGGGCCAAAGGCTCAAATTGTGAAGGTCCACCCAATGATTCCCGCGTGGTTTTTGAGGTCCGATGCTTCGGAATTCTGGAGATGTTGATAGCGAGATATACCTGGGTTTGTAAATAATATAATCTATATAATGCAATATGTATAGTGATCAAATTATATCATGCTATAATATATATATATATATATTATATATATTATATATTATGGATGGATTATATATACTAGTATATATATATATTAATTGGTGAATTAACATAATCCACCACTCTGAAATTTCTCATGTTGGGGTAATTCGCCTTCACCATGTGCGCCTCGGTCCTGTTGTTCCTTGGCATCCTCCAACAGATCGTCATCTTCAAACGGTTCCACTTCTGCGCGCAGGTAGGTGGATGCATCCTGGACGGTGGTCTACCGCGAGCCATGGTTGCTGTTAATTCCATGGATCCCATCGAACTCAAAAAATTAAGGGTTGTCCAGCTATGTTTGATGAGGGTCATCTATGTACCATCTGAATTTGTGGAATATATGGCGTGGTATAATATATGATGGTATAATCTATGTACCATGGTTGATGGAATTTGTTTTCCTTGTTGGCACATCGTAGCATGCTACTTCTCTGATCACGTGGTCTCGGTCAAACTCGGCACCTGCTCACGCCAAATCAGCTGTTGCGTTTTTGCATGTGTCATCACTTCAAATACAGATGCAAGGGGGAAAGACTAGTTGGTCAATAGGAATTCCTCTTGTGTGGCTTAGATGTTCTTAGATCATGATCCCTCTCAAACCACGTGGTGTAACCCAGTCTAATAAGCAACCAACCATTATGTATCAATTAGACCCCATCAAAAAAAATATTCTTGGTGGATCTGAGACCATTGTTCTTTAGTACTCAAAAAACTGGTTGGTGGTTTGAACCCCTTTGAAAAATCATGGAGTTAAAGTTAAAGTTAAAGTCAGTTGGGATGATGAAATTCCCAACTAAATGGAAAGTCATTCAGAAGCCATGTTCCAAACATGTCCAAACCATCAACCAGAAAAACGTATTTGGTGACTGTAATCAACCAACAGGTGGCTACTCTCATGGCGGCCTTCCAAGCGCTAGGATTCAGAATCCGCCGGAGCCGGACTCGTTCGATGATGCGATGATTGCAAATCTCAGCAGCCGCTGCAATGTGAGGCCCCCAGAATAGCTAAGTTGGGGTTCACATAACTCCAATAACTATGGTTTATGGTACTTATAACTATAGTTACTGGGGCGAATCTAAACCAACTTATAACTGGGGGGGCCTCACATTGTGAGCCAAATTGCTTTCCAATTTGGGTCGACAATGAAAGTGGTTGAAATTAATTGAGATAACTTGGGCATTAATTGACATAACTTGGACATTAATTGACATAACTTGGACATTAATTGACATAACTTGGACATTAATTGACATAACTTGGACATTAATTGACATTGACATCAATTTCTTAATGGCTATTAACCTTTTAGGCTAAAGTATTTTCCACTGTTCGAAGGCAAGCACAGCTATACGCAGCAACAAGAACTAGTCAAGTGGACTATCATACCATTTAGATCCCTATAGAATCCTATGGATCCAAATAGTAAATTAAGAAACGGGAACCAATAATTTTGTAGGGGATGACATCTCCTCCCTACTTACCTGTTCTAGTGAGGTTGTTGGGATCTTCAGTTGTGTTTTTTTTCCAGGCATTGGTCCATGGTTATTTTGACGTATCTTATCTTATCCCAGTGCATTGGTCGCCATGGCATCAACCCCCGTTGTCCAAGTGAGGAATGGGATCCATCAAACGTGTTTGATCTTGTTTGGCATTGCAATCAAGCCGCGACTACCCCATGTCGAAAGGTTGTGAGTCAATAGCTTTGTTGGCGTCAAAATCACTGGATCACTACTATCACGACTTCCTCACATCGACACACAACCTGCGGTGGTTTCTGTCAGAATGGGGGTACCACCAAATCACACTATGGTTTTGGGGTCCTCCATTTTGAGATATGACTACAAGGTGGGGCCTCATGGTGAGCTAAGTCGGTTTTAGAACTCCAATTTCACGTTTCTTGTGGATATATCTAAAGTATTCTGAAACTAAATGGAGGTTATAACATGTTACAAAGCCACAAACGTATTACTAATATAGAGATCAGCACCTAACACCTCCATTCCCTGGTTCAAGCTACGTATTTCACTTCATCCCCCGACTCTTCAGAGACGTCTGTGAGTTCATCCAGGTAGAAAACGACACCAACCTGGAGATCGAAGGATCGAATCAATGGAAGCAAGTGTAAAAATCTGAAAAAACTTCCACAGGAAATGGTTCAACACCATGTCTTTTGATCATGTTTTATCATCTAAATACGGGGATTTCATTCAAAAAAACCATTCTCACCGAGAAATCAAGGATTTTCCGTGGGTTTTTCCTGCTTTTTGGATGAATCTCCTTCCGAAATCACCAATCTCTTACACGTCATACAGGTTGCAAAGCTGCCAGAACAGTCTTGATTGGGATGTTTCCCTATACATAGACAATTTATGATCATTTTGGATTTTGGAGGTTCATGGTGTTTTTTCTATGTTTCTTATTCTTCTTCAATCCAAAAGCTATTGATTTGATGGTTTCAAGCCATCTAAAACAATGTGCTGCTCGTCATTCAGGGCTCATCAGATCATCATCGCATTTCTATGGTTGAAACAAAATTTTACCCATGACACCAGCAAACAAATGATATATATATATATCCCCCTTCACCACCTTTTTCACCAACTTCATCACCATTTCCCCAATGATTTTGTTGTGTCCTTTGAATTTTGGCAAAATTGGGGACTTATTGGGAACCTCCATTGGCCTCCATTACATTAGCATTTATCCCCATGAGGGGGGTTATACCATACAACGTGTTGCGCCAGTTTATTTAGTTGGTGAAGATAACTAGGTGAACCGAGTGGTTTGTGGGCATTCCAACTTTGGTTGGAACTTGATACCACCTTGTATATGTGATATTACTGCAACCAACAATTCGCCTGGGAAGTTCCCCAGCCTGTCACAGCTCTTGTGGAGGGTAATAGTTTAATAGTCTTAGTTTATATGGGTATTGTAACTATATATATATGTATATATAGTTACCACAAGGTTGTGGTTGGGCCCTCCCCCCAGTTCTAACTGGGTTTCCATAGTTGTACCCTCCAGAAAAAAAAACAATCTGAGGGCCCCACCTTGCAACTTAAGCTACGCAGCTGGCAGCTGGGGACGTTACCAACTTAGAGTCAATTGTAACCGTTTTTTGATGGGTTTACCCTCTGGTAATTTAACATAGCTATTTTCCATAGTTATGTTAGTTTACCAGAGGGTATACTATAGAACTATGATGCCCTATGGATCCAGGCGTACCTTCAAAAAGGAAGTGTGACGCACGGGGTATGATGACGTTTCGGGGGTTCGCCGTACCTTCTCAGACAGTGGCCATGGATCCATAGGGATGATATACTATCCATAGTGTACTTATTCGGATCTTAAAATGGTTTTAACCATTCAAACCTCTTGGGGATCTTCAAACCATAGGGATGATATACCATGAAATAAACTCCACTGACTATCTATAAATCTATATCAGTTTATAATTTCTTCTTGGGTCACGTCAGTCACGTCAGTGGAACTTTCAGGACAAAATGGAGGCCAAATTTTCTGGGATCGCCTGACATAGGCCGTAGCTGTGTAGCCCAAACACATAGGCCGCCTATGTGTGCTAGGTACTTCCAACCTAGGTTCCTGAAATGGCCATTGACATCATATATATATAACATATATATATATAACATATATATATAACATATATATATATATAACATATATATATAACATATATATATATATTATGTATGTATTTGTATAAAGAAATATTATATATATATGGTTCCTGAAATGGCCATTGACCTTGTAGTGTCCACTTTTTTCCATGCCATGTCGCCTCGGCCACTCGCTCCTCCTCCGGGTGCGGTGCCACGACCACGAAGCGTCGTCCTCCCGAGACCAAAATGTCGTTGTAGAGCTGACGATACCTGGCGCACATCCCACTTAGTAAGTGGTGAATAATGGTTAATACCTGTATATTACTATGGTTTATGATACCTATATTATATATATACCTATATTATGAAGAGTGGGATAGTACCTCATACCGGTTTATATAGGAAACCCATGGGAAAATTGTGATTTCACCAGGAAACATGGTGATTTAATGGGATGTATAGCTGATTTATGATAGGTAAGTTGGGAACAAAACTTTAATCACTATGATTTATGATACATGTATGTACTTCTAACTAGAGTATTCATGGGGTTTACAAATCAACTTTTTGAGTATTTGCCGGGCACCAGAGGATGGGAATGGAGGATATGAAGGGAATATCTACCATAAACATCCATAAACCATATTTAACTAACCATAGTCATATGTTTTTTTTGTATGGGATAATGGGATATGTTTGTGTTACTTCTGCAGATTTTTGTTGTATACTTGGAGGATCATCCCACGGTCCTACGAATAGATGGGAGCTGAATGGAGACTTTAACGGATCACCGATGGGTTACCGTTGCCGGTACAGCTGGAAGTTCCAAAGGGGTGGAAGTTCCAAAGGGATTTGTAAAACCATGGTGATGACCTCCATTATCAGTGGGTTATACATGGTTAAGTTATGTTAAGTTATATGATTGGAAATATCCATCTTATAACTGGAACTGCACCCCCAAGTAATCCCATCCCACGATGCCCCAAGACAATTTTTCAGCGTGCTTTTATATGTTTTGGATTTTGGCGGCCAAAAAAATGACGTCATCCAGTGCATTCCCCAGTTTCCTTTTGAGGGATTTTGATGGTATTTACACATTAGAGGAAGGGATTACTTATATCATATATCATCACAATTGTGGATGTGTTGAACTTCGCTTGTTCACCAGGATTTCACTAGACACCTGTGTTGAACTTCGCTTGTTCGTTTTGATCCAATCTCCGAGCTCATGGAACCAGCTACTTACCCTTGCCGAAAACCTGCCATCCGGCTTGCATCTGTCAGTCTGAAGTATGGAATGCAAGAAACTCGTGTAAGGCGTACACCAGAAAATGCTGCTGGGATTCTTTAAGCATAGTTGGCCGTTGGATGTTGGCATTTTGTGGTACATGTGGGATTGGATCTCAATAAGCAAATCTCATCGTCAGAAAACGCGGAAATCGCATTCCGATCACAGGCGCGATCTATCCCAGATGCTCCATGTATAGTATATGTTTACCTACAAACTGGCTCATAAAAATGGGGTTTTTATGTTGGGATTCATATTCCAGCACCATGGTGAGCATATGGGTATCCTGGGGGACTATAAAAACAGATGAAAACGACCATCCTTTCGCATCCTTAGCGATTTCACCTAGAAGTATTACCATGTCGTATCACAAGCCTCCGGTCGGCGAGTCATAAGTAAAGGAAGATGCCAACCAACAATCCAGTGCTTACACATATGCTCACCATGGTGCTGGAATATGAATCCCAACATAAAAACCCCATATATAAATGAGCCAGTTTTATAGGTAAATCCGCCCGCACCAAAGGTGCTGGGGCGTGATCTTCCGGATGGCACTCGTAAAAGGTTACAGGTTTACCTGGGGGGGGGGGGGCATTTTTCGGCCAAAACCTCCTGTTTTTGATAGGTCGTGACGCTCGCCTTCAAAAAACACTGTAAAAAACAGTACGGAAGACACCTGTTCGTGAACGCGCCCGTCCAAAATCGGCAAGCGAAAAGTGAAAAAAAACTGTGTTTTTCAACTTTTTGACTTCAATTTTTTGGTTTGCAACATCTTTTTTTGCGGTTCCGCAGGTGGCCTGGCCCGGAGGCGGATTTTTGAGTTTTTGGACCCGTTTTCGGACTGATTTTCGTCGTTTTGTGATAGCAGAAACACTGGTTTTTACAGTGTTTTTCTGTTTTCTGCATGCTTGACGGCTAGCTTCAAAACTTCCAAAAACCTCGTAAATTACGCTGTTTTATGTTACGGTGTGAATGAAAACATCGTAAATACCAGTGTTTTTTGACGTTGGTTAAAAAAACACTGTAAATTACAGTGTTTTTGGCCACCTGACCCTCAAAAACCATGGTATTTGCAGTGGTTTCTGCTTCTCACCGCGCAAAAACACTGTAAATAACAGCA